>CAMZMU010000034.1:57686227-57998162 GCA_947311845.1 Poa pratensis | reverse complement strand
GAAACTTGATCGCCAACTTGTGTTTTGTTAGCTCGTCGACGTGCTCGCCTTCTATCGGGACCAAAGCAAGGACAAGGAGTTCGGCTTGATGCATTGCTTCAAGTTGCTTCAAAATTGCGAGAAATGGAAGGAACACCGGAAGACGCTCAACAAAGGTGGTCGTGCCGACCTCAACGTCGATACACCCAACTCGTAAGGACGACCGATCGGGAACAAGAAGGCAAAGACGGTCGTGGTGCGGGCGGCCGCGATGGAGAGGGTCCAGTCATCCATCGACAAGGTCCTCGCCAATGTCTCCTCCAATTGCAGCTTGAGGCGCGCCGAGAATGACGCGAGGTGGACGGCCTTGATGGAGAAGACCGACTTCAAACTCGAGCTCGATGAGAAGGTCGTCGTGAAAAAAAGAAGCCAAGATTTCATGATCTTGACCGCCGACGTTTTGACCATGGACGCGCTGGCAAAGACGGCGCACGACATGTTCCGTTTTGACATCGCCCACGAACTGGGGCTTGCCCCGATGCCCCCCCCCCCCCCCCCCCCCCACAGCGGTCACCGGCAGCATCCAGAGCGACGACGGCAACACCAACAACCCCGATGCCCCCCCCACAGCGGTCACCGGCAGCATCCAGACTCCAGAGCGACGACGGCAACACCAACAACGTTTGATTGCGCATGGCCGGGCAGCATTTGTTTGTTTGTTTGCGCATGGCCAGACTTCACGGACTTCACGGCATATTTTGGTGGCTTAAGACTTTGAATTTGTGGCCTAGACTTTAAATTTGTGGCAAAGAACTTGAATTATAGCGAAATTTATGTCTTGTTTGATTTCAAATTACAAAAAAGAATCTACAAGCTAGAACCAGTGGACTGAAATGATTCTCATTCTTCCTTCCTTAGGAGATATCCCGGGGAAAATACGTTTTGGGCACCACGAGTGAAGATGCTCTTAGCACCTAAGGAGAGCACACGCAATACATATTCCAGGATGTAAGTGGCGCTGCCGCCGGCGTGGTGGCTCTTGTACGCAATGAGAGCAAAAGATTTAACAACTTCCACTTGAGCTGCCTGGTTAAGAAACCTCCCAAAATAACGATGTACACATGAACTTGATACAGTCTGAAGCTAAAGACTTGCTAAACGATAAATTATCCACTCATTTTTCCTGCTCAGTACTAAAAGCAAATATCTTGAGGCATGGCCTCTGTTAAACAGCAGATGGCATGAATCCACAACTTCAAGTACAGCCAAGGAGCAGCATGAACAGAAACTCTTCCCTAATCGGCTCAACAGTACGTAACCTGCAGAGATGAACAAATGAAATTAATATGGATATCACACACCATAATAAGAAATTGTAAACTTCAAGTATCACAAATAACCAGAATTTTCAACTGAAAGCAAGTTTTCTCAGGCCATGATAAGAAAATACTCCAACCATCGTATATAATCACTTGAAGTACTGGTAATGGTATGATACATTCAATCAGACTAGAACGCGACCCCGCGTTGCAGCGGGTATCTCTTAAGAAACTTTTTCTAGAAACTTTTTGAGTGAATACATATAAAAGAGCCCATAATTTAGAATAACAACTATATAATTTTCATCACTGAAATAATTGGCAAAAAGTTCACGGGTGAAACTAATTTCAGTGTTATGCTTGCACATGATTTACTTGTGTAATTATATATCGACATGCTGTGATCTTATTATTCGAACATCATAAAAAATTGTCGTGGACAATTTGATGGGCTAAAAAAAGATGATGTGGATGCTTGCATGTAGAGATAGAAAATAATTAATAAATGCTAGTGGGATGACATGGACAATTGATTGGCTAAAAAAGCAAGTGATGTGGATAGCTTGCATGTGGAGATAGAAAAACATTAATTACATGGGGTTTTGCTTTATAAGAAGTATAGATTGGCAATATGCCGGAAACCTGACCACAGACGGAATGCATGTGGGCAAATACCACAACATAACAAATAGCAGCAGCCTATGTTCCAAACTGGCAACCATCACGTTTTTGCAGCTTTCATAAGTTCCACAACAGAAATGGCAAAAGAAAAATGCCAGGCGCTAGAAGGTTTGAATGATCAAGAAGCTCGTGACGAATCAAGAGAAGGATACAGGTATTCCTAATTGATCATTTGCTCTCTCCTACAGAACACTTGCAAAATGATTGATAAGCATATCACAGGAGGCACCAGGTGAGTACCTGATATAATTGGAAGTAATTTAGTTTTACCTTCAGAACAGTCAGCTTTGAAATCAGCAGGTGCTGCCCCGGGACAAGAAAGCATCAGGAACAGAAGCTGGATCTAGCTCATAGAAGCCACGGAGTTTGCCACCTTTTTCTTCTGTCAGGCGGAAGGAAGGTATAAGGTGGGAAAACCTTAAGTTCTCCTTTGCAGGTATCTCCAAAATACCCATTTCATTGTCAGGCCTGAACACAACTCTGTAACCATCTACTTGAGTCAGAAATGAGAATTTTGTGCTAGCTTCCGTGCGCTCAGTAATCTCACCAATGGCACATTCACAAGCATCATTGCAAGAAGGAACCCAGCCAGGTGCCCAGTTTTTGTAGATGGCCCAGATTTCCCCAACTCGCGGGTGGATTTCGAACAACCGTTGCGAACCATTAACCTGGCTAGTTTCTACTAAATGAGAGAATGCGTCATTTGAATCATACTTGATCCTCCAGTTGTGGAGCCTAAATCTTCCGCAGCTCACAGGTATATCGTGATCCAACCAGATCTTCTCTTGCTCCAGTTGAGGACAACTTTCGAGCCAAGTCAAATGCAATCTGAACGGTTCCATATCAACTTTGGTCACCCAACCATAGTACTTTGGAAATTTGTCAAGATCGCTGTAAAGAGCCCATATCTGGCCGCGTTCAAACTTATTATGCGATCGCCCTTGTTCAAAGTTATGAAATTCCGAGTCTGGATATGTTGCAATAGTACTTGGAGAGGTGCAGAATTGCTGAGAGAAAGATCCAGGCTCATTCGCTGTATGGACCTTCTGTTTCTGATTTGGGGTTCGTTCATGGAAATCATCCATATGTTTTCCTCCACTTTGCTTATTTTCATTTTGAGCACTTCGTTCATTTCCAGGACCTGCTGTACTGATACCACTGGCATCAATGAAGTCACTACTAATTGCCTTGTCGATGGTAACTGACGGAAATGCTACATCCAGGTTACTTGGAAGTGATGCGCTATCTAGTTCAAGAAATCCACCTGCCACACCAACCTTTTCATTTCCTTTTGTTCTATAAACTGGGATACTGTGAGAAAATCGAAGCAGTTCACTAGATGGTATAACAAATGATGATTTGTCAATTACTTTTCCAAATAGGCTGACAAAACCTTTAATCTTGACCAAGGGGGCAACAGCAACTCCAGCTTCCATTGTGAAATCTGACAGGACCTCCACAACTTCATACTCGTATGTTTTATGGTTATCTGCATCTGAACTCCACTGCATACTCCAACCCTTATAAAGAGCCCATGCCTCACCCTTCCTGGGATATCTTTCATATGAACTCCTTTTTCGGCCTTTTCCCCATGGAACGATATGAGAAAACATGAGGGTACCTGGTGATACCTCTGTTTGTCCTAATTTATACGTACCACAAGCAACCGGCAGTTCATCAGTCCATCTCTCTTCTTCTTCATTCATTGCCTCATGCTCCAGCCAAGTGTACTGAACTGTGCATTTGGTAGCATTTACACGCTTTATTCGGGCATAATACCGTGGCATGCCATCGCGGTCATCATAAACTGCCCAGATCTGATCGACTGCAAACAGATTTTTATCCCTGCATTTATCAAAGTCATGAAATTCTGGGTCAGGGTAGGAAAATTCCACAGAATCACAGGGCTTCTTCACAGCAGCTGCATCATGTGTAACTTCTTTCTTTATGTTTCCCTGGTTGCCTTCGTTGGTAGTACTTTTCTCTTGGTTTTGTGCTTTGCTAGCAACATGAGCTTCACCAGCTTTTACATCAACACGAGCAACATTACCATCAAACATTTTCTTACAACTCGAGTCGGCATTTGAAAACCAATCTTTTAGTGTTCGTTTCTTTTTGCTAGGGGAAACCACGATATTGGCATCAGGGTCTGCCTTTCTCCTAGCTGATCTCCGGGGGCTAGGGCTGCCAGTAACACCTGGCTCTGCTGATGTATCTACTGTCCTACTTGGTGCAGAAGATTTAGACAGATTCTCTGTTGAAAATTCAACCCCACTTTTCCCACCTGCCTCTGCATGGTTAACCTTTTCCTCACCACCTGTGCTGGCACTCTTCATGTGTTTATCATTTTGTGCTCCATTCGCCAAGGGCTCAGTGTTCAACTTAGAAGAGAACTTCGTAGAACAGTCTTGTTGACTGGCAAAACCACTCTGTTGTCCAGCACCGTTGGTTGCATTTGATGTGAATACAGAAGGCACATCCTGTTCATTCAGCTTCGAAGCAACAAAATATTCCCTGCAGTTCTGACAGCGGATGCGGTGATTTAGTACGCCGCTGTAGTACTGATATTTTGTTCTACAGTGAATGCATTTGGTCCAGATTGCCTGTTCAGTACAGGTTGATGGAACTGAATTCTTTGTTTGTTCTCTAGTCTGCTTTGGTGCTGTGTCCTGCTTTGGTATTGTTGCCTGCTTTGGTATTGCTGCCTTCTTTGATTTCTTACCCTGCATTGGTTGGGTAGCCTTCTTTGGCTGGGTAGCCTGCGTTGGTTGAGTAGCCTGTTTTGGTTGGTTACCTTGCTTTGGTTCCGAACCCTGCTTTGGTGCAATTCTAGAAGCAACCCTCCACTTGATGTCATATGCAGGTCTTTTTGTTCGATCAGACAATGTTGACTGAGCTTCTGCAACCAATTTGAAAGCAGCTTCTGCACTGGGGAAACGGTTTTTATCAGGGTGAAGTGAAAAGGCAAGCTTCCGGTACTGTTTTTTTATGGTTGCCTCATCTGCCGTTACATCCACTTGGAGAATCCCGTAAAAGTCCACCAAATCATTTATCTTTGCCTCTGCTGCACAATGTACTTCACAGACAGTCAACAGCTGGGATACATTCTCAAGCTCTGGAAAAATCCTTTGTGCTTTCAGTGCAATCCTTTTAGCACCAACAAAGTCTTTGTTTTCTAACTTTCTTATAGCAATTTCCCTAGCCTTGACAGCCTCTTCTCTGTTGCACTCCATAATACTGGACCTGAAATTGGTTCCGAAAACCACACCTTCACATAAAATGTTGTGAACTGAAGAAGGCTATATAAGACCGAAATTTGAACTCAGTCTACCTTTACAAACAATCTCAGAAGTATATAAACAGCATAGATCAGCTCTCAGATACGAACAAGAGCGACTGGTGTGTCAAGTCCTGGAAAGTTGTGAAAGGGAAGAATAACATAAGTTAAAAAACCCACATTTACATCCAACAAAATACACACTCATGGACTTCAATATTTTGGAATTTGGAGAGTCCTAACACTATGGGTGATAGTCACCATCAAGTCCATATACGCATCAGTCTTACAAAATTAACAATCAAGCTAGTTCATACATGTATAACATTTAATGCCTTGTCAGAGAGCTTCGAGAGTCTAAACACACACTCAAAAGAGGGTATGTCATATTAAAATATATGCCTTAGACAACAATTACATAACTTTCAAGTTTCAAATGTGTAGGCATTGAAAAAGAGATAGCATACCACTAATGTGCTAACAAGGTCATCTATGGTCCAGTGTTGATGTAATAAGTCTGAGCACAAAGGAATGGGGACAGAAATCTAAAAAATCATCATCAACGTCAAGGATTATGAGTCGAGCCGAGTTGCTAGGATACCGACTCATGGCTAGTCATGACTAGTCACAACTAGTCGAGGTTTTTGGTTAGAACACAAGTACCGACTCAAAGACTAGTCGAGCAACTCTTAATCCTGATAACATAACAAGGAAGCCATATACATTCAGACAACATACATCAAACCTTGTTTCTCACACCAGGAATACCACGTGCCCACATGGAGGATACAAGGACAAGCATGATTTTAGCTAACATGTTCGGATATTGTTTATGTGTCTCATGGTCATGCCATTAGTATATACATGTTTGTTCAAACAATGGCAAATGAGTTTGGAGTGCAAACAGCTCCATGAAGAGGTGGATTTCTCCCTGGAATTACGTGTCTGTAGTGATGGGTGATTTTTCTCTGCTTGATCTATGTTCTTTCAATAAATGACCAGATAATGACAAATTCCATTGTTGTTCATAGTTGCTGCACAATAAGGACATCATTTTACAGTATATATCTGTTATTTCAGAAAATTCAATTGCCCCCGTTGCTTCACTGTTTTCTCAGTTAGCAATAGAATATATTATGCCAAAAAATTAACAGTTCAGATGCATATTCTTCAGAGTATTACTCATGAAAACACAATATGGTAGGAGTAGTCTATGCGGCTCGTAGATGTAGTTTTAGTTGTCTGCTAAGAAATTACTGTTTCTTTACTAACAGAAAGTTTAAGCCATTATACATACAATTATGTCTTGGATGTTTTTGTCAATATGATGTAGGTAAATTATTGTATCCAGTGAGATCATTAAATGGTGAATGTATTATGTGTGTATACAAAAAATGATGAATGGACTATGAGTGCATACAATGATCAATGTATAGAAATTTATTTTATTGCTTAACTGGGAGCTAAAACAGTCCAAACAGAATTATGTTATCAATTAAACAAAACACAATTAGCGGTATTTCAGAATTTGGTCAGCTCAGAGAATAAGTTCCACATAACACATTTAGCAAGTATTAATTACTAAATTGGCGGTACTTCAGACTATGGTCAACTCAGACAATAAGCTCAAATTACACAAAAAACAATTGGCAAGTATTAATCAACTCCAACAATAAGCAAGAAAAATATTTTCAGAGTTCGGCCAAACAGTCCAAACAGAACGATGTTACCAATTAAACAAAACACAATTAGCAGTTTTCAGAGTTCAGACTTCGGCCAACTCAGACAATAAACGCAAATTCCACAAGCTGTTTGCAACAGGACAGATGTTTCCCAGGGCGTACCCACACAGGAGTTAAGCTTAAACTGCCTTAGAGACAAGCTGAAGGCGAAAAGAAGGAGGCCTTAAAGTTAGGTCTTGTGCTTTTCTAGTTAAGCAATGAGAATACTAGTCTTCTTCCCACAAAGTTCATCTCTCGCATCTATGATCTGATCTGACCTCGTCTCAACAAAGTCAGACACCAACCGGCCATCTTCCAGGTGGTGATTTCCACTTTGTGTACCTTCATACACAACAGACAGACACACCACTAGAGTAGCCGTCAAAAAGGATCAAGTCAACAAGCACTTCCACTTCAGCTCAAGCCTCAAACTAGCCGAGCTGAAGCTCGCAAGACTAAGAGCTTGAGCTCAAATAGCACGGCAGAACTTTGTCCATCCAACCTCGAGTACACTCTGAGATTTTTTCGAGACTGACAGCAAGCTCAAAAATCAATTCAAGCTCGCTGGAGCTCAGCTCGAGATTTCAACAAGCTCGTCCGTTGATAGACCTAACCACCATGCTTATAAGGGTTTACCATGGTTGGATCTATACTTCAAGCCTGGATATAAAAGGTCAATGAGGCTGAGCTGGGAACCTAAATGGAGTTATTGTTCTATGGTGATACAAAGTATTTGTGGAGATGTTATCTACTCAAGTGCATGAGGGTCCTGACCACATGTGTAGATGCAAGAAATGGTAGGGAAAACATGTTTGCATGGTTTAAAGAAAACTTAAAGAACGTGGCACGAGGTTCTGTCACGGAGTTCCTTTTAGTCAAACGCAATTCATCATAACATGTAACTTCAGAACCATCATACATATCTTTGAGCGAATACTTCCTAAGACTATGTTTGCGCTCATCGTCACTAAAGCTGCCTAAATCCCTTGGTCCCCTTTGAGCACTCAGATATGCCCTAGCAAGAACACATGATTCCAAATACATCTTTATCGATAGTTCAATAGAATCCTTCCCCTCTTCCTTCTTTTATTATATTCATTTATGCAAGATACCAGATCTAAATGATCAGAAATGAAGCTGGTACGATGCAATTATCTAGTTGTAAGATAGAATTATACATGGAAAAGTAACATAACACTACATCGCATAAACAAGACGACAGGAAAAGGTGGCAAGTTTTGAGCAATTATTACCTTCAATCAGCAGCACTTCAATTGGCCAGAACGGCTAACTGCACAACCTGAAAAAATAATGCAGTGACATGGTCGGTTCAATTTAGGAATTTAGATGGAAAAAGAGAATCGCAGCAGTTGCACAGGTCGAACTCTACCCTAAATCCTTTGCGAACTGCGCCGCAGAGATCGAACAAAAAGAGAAAATCTAGATTTAGTAGGGGGATTTAAGGTTTAAAGGGGATTAGGGTTCCAGCCGCTGCTCCATTGGAGGGAGCTGGAAGAGGAAGGGGGGCCTTCCATGGGGCGCAGGCGGAGGAGCCGGCCTCCATGGGAGCTGATCTGTACGGGACATGGACTTACATCGGAAATTGATTGGGACGAGAAGGTGGGTGGGGGCAAGGCGCACTGGCGGGTGGCCGGAGAGAGAGAGAAGGGAGATAGTGAGGACGATGGCCGGAGAACACTCACCTGCGCGCCGCCGTCGAAGCCCTGATCCGCCTCCGCCAAATCCCTCCTGCAGCGTCTTCGGAGATGTGGGAGGGGGAAGTGAGACGCGGGGTTGGGTGCGAAACATGAACTAGGGTAGGGTAGCCCGCGGCAAAATCTGCCCCTCAAAGATTTGAAAATTTCAACTTTGCCATGATGATTGCCCCTGGAGTTGGCAGTATTTACAGGAATGCCACTCAGATTAACCTTGTGGGTGGTAAGCACGCATTGCACCCTTGCCACTACCACTAGATCCACATTTTGAGTACTCATCTACTCCCTCGTTCCAAATTAAATGACTTTTATTTGTCCAAAATAAAAGTTCCCAAATTAAATGACTTTTATTTGTCCAAATTAAAAATTTGGAACGGAGGGAGTAACTGTTATAGTTTAAGTACCTAAAATGTGGAATAACCATTGAAACTTGAAAACATTATTTGAGTATTTTGTTTATATGTTTAAAATGAAAAGATATCAAATTAAAAAAATTAAAAAATATCGCATTTGTTAGTCATATTAACCCATATTTTGTTCCAAAGCTCTCTAGCGGTACGAATCCACGTAAAGGGTTCAGATGGACTTTATAATGGATGTGATTTTGTAGTGGGTCGTCTCACATGGAGTCCATCTTGCTATCTTCTTCTCCTACCTGCTCGCCTCTTTGTGCTCTTGTAAAATGTATCCACATCTCAAACCTACGGGTAAGTGGTTTTGGTGATTACGCACCGGATTTGTGGACTAACTAGTTTCGTTGAGTTTGTATAGGACGTCGGTTCGACTTTGTGACCTTATGACACGAGGATGAGCCTTGTGCGCACATGAAATCCGTTGATGGCATTAGGGTTGCATGATTGCATCATCCGTAGATAAACTTCACATGAAGATCAGGCACATATGAGCCTCAAATGATTGAGAAAGCATTACTATGGTCGTGTATACGAGGGTATATGTTGTGTACACGTAGGGGTAATTGAAATAGAAATCCCCTCTCTAACTGGTTTCGATGTTGGCAGAATGTTGGGGAGGTCAATCCCGTTATCCCCATCTCAGCCCAAGCTAACACAGCCTGACTAATAACAGTGTGATTAGTGGACTAACAATGTGTATGTGCTTTACGACAATACATCGGCACATCCGAAGAAAGCATTGTGGTTGGAGTACCCCCACCCCAAATTCAAAAGGTGAAAAGAGACCGCATATCGTACTATTAAGAGGGGTCTTTTGGAAGGTAATGGTAGGAATCAAATCGCGTACATAAAAATATTTTGCGCCCACTCACCTTCATATGGAAAGTGAGAACCTGCCCATACTTCAACTTATGCTAATCAGAAATTGCAGGTTGAACCCTCTCCAGGGTTGGGCCCGAAACCTCGGGCAATCCTCCAAGCACCACAGAAAGATTGCACACTTGGACGCAAATTTTGTGGCCCCCGGAGGCATGCCGGAGGTTCACCAGAGTTTCTGAGGTCCTAAGCCTCTAGCCCACCCAGGGTGGGCCTCTAGGCTGATGAAATTTCTTGGAATTTTTTTTGCAAGAAGCTGAAGAAAAGATTTGCAGAAAAATCCATGTGTGATACTATCAAGGTTTTCCATGCCCTCAAAATAACTGTGGATGACTAGATTGAGTTGTTTGAAGACAAGGTAGGGCTAGTGACAAGGCAAATACAGAAGGAATCATGTCAAAAGATTAATGTTTGATCTGCAAGATTATCAGCAGCACCACACATAGGTTCAGATAACCAGGAACACGGATAGAAGCTTATTGGGTTGCTCAAAGGTTTGAAGCAATACCTCTAGGAAAGACACTACTGCTAGTACATGAGGACAGAGAATTGTGTTCCAGAAACCATCAACAACACGAAGAAATTCAGTAAGGCCATTACCCCACCAGTTGTAGTCCCTGCGAAGACAGTGACTGAAAATGCACATGTGAAGAGTGACAAGTGTTTTAAATGTGGAGATAAATGGTTCCTAGGCCACGGGTACAACTGGAGGATGAATAAGCATGTAAAAGCAATGTTGTCAAAAGGAAGTGAAGATGAGGTGTCTGATGAACAACTACTGGAAAAAATTGCTAAAGAACAAACAGAACTGGTGACCCAAGTGTCAGCTCATGCAATGCAAGGCGCCCCACCTGCCAACGATGCCTCTATACTGAAAAATATGATTGGAAGCATACTAGTTGTGGCATTAGTGGATACAAGTAGCACTGGAAACATTTATAGACACCAAATTTGCCATGAAACCTTATGGTTCGGTAAAAGGTGTGATGGCTGTTGGGAAACCCCAAGTGGAATGATGTAGTGCAGCAGCAAATTTCGCTGAGCTAAGAACCAAGGTTTATCTAACAAGTAGGAATACAATGCTCAGCAAAGTTTGAAGTGGAACCTATACACACAAAACAGAGAGCTCTTCGTCCCAACGTTTCGGGAAGATTGTCAAGCTTCCCGTCTCGCTAAGCAAAAAGGATTAAACGTATGGTGTGGAAGATAATAGTAATAAACACAAAAGTAAAAATGGGACAGCGGGCTAGCAATAATAAAAAGCAAGTAAACGAGGTTGTAATCATTGTAACAAAATGGATCGAGGGCCATAGTTTCACTAGTGGTATATCTATTTAAATAATAAACATTGTTGGGTAAGCAAATTATAGCTAGGCAATTAACAGAATTATGATCATGCAATTATGATAGAATATTCAAGGCAAATATTCATCAAGGCATTACGTCAAACATATAAACACCGTTACTGAACCAGCGATGTTGCTACTAAGGGTAAAATAGAGGTGTTTAGGTCCTTTGCCTGATAATAAATATTGCTTACAATATGTATTGAGCTTATTGTGATACTCTGTTGTTTATAACTTAATACTAAGAGAGGCAAGCATAGAAGCGCTCTTGAGGTGGAGTATTTCACTAGTCCAAAACGACACATCGGATTCCCCTCTATGGAAACGACACGAGTAAGGCGACAAAGAATCGCGCTTTCCGCGCGGCCGGTGCGTACAAGCCTGACCTGGGCCGCGGCTGGCCCGCCAACATTGGCAACGGACCCTGTCCAATCTCCGTCACTGTCATGTCTCGGATCACGGACACCGGGAGTAGAGGATACCCCCTTTTTAGGTTCAGCACAGGGCGCGAAGGAGGCTGGAAGACGCCTCACCCGAGAGGGAGGTCGCCAAGTTCTTCGTCGGGACGACCAAGCAAGCAACACAGAGACACAGAGAGTTTTACCCAGGTTCAGGCCGCCCGGAGGCTAAAAGCCCTACTCCTGCATGTCTGGATTGAGATGTTCATCATGGTGTGGTTTACAAGGGTGTTCTCAGGGGTGAACCCGACAGAGTTCCGGCCGGAGGTAGACGAAGAGCAGATCCTTCCCTGGGGAGATCACCTCTCTCTCTCTCTACCCTCCGAACCCTAGTCTAGTCTTCAGCTTGGATCCAACTTGTCCTTTCCTCCGGTGCCTCGGTCCTCCTTTTATAGGCTAAGGGGATCCGACCAGGGCACGCGAGGAGCGTGAGGGGTTTTAGGCGGGAAAACCTCTCGGTGTTCTTCGAAGGAGACGTGGCCTCTTCTCCTCCAAGTATCTTATGTGGTGCGGTGCGCTCGTCCGTCCTTGGGAAAAAAGCGGGGCGGACAAAGCCTGTCCGCCCCACCGACCATGCCCGTGGCGACGTCACTAGGGCGCGTCCTTCATCTTGGCGCCCAAGTCTTCTACCAGCTTCCAGCACGAGCTGGCGTGCTTATCCTCTCAGTTGTACGGATGGAGAACCCGGGGGTACGCCTGGCCTCCTGCCGGGCGCCTGGTCCCACGGGTACTCCATGTTGTTCACCGGGTGGTAGGTGACTGATGGCCCTTGACGTAGTTACCTGCGTCAAAAGAATATGGGTTAGGTTGAGACTCCAAGTGCAGAGTGTGTAGTATAGGAAAGACGGTTTTCCCCACGAGGGGTGACTCGAGGGTTTAATATCGAACTCTCGGGGAATCAGTAGTGAAAGATTTATCTTCTTATCCTTCTCTTGAAAACCTACAAACAAAGTAAATTGTTTTGGCCCTCAACCTCACCAAGTGGTTGTCAAGCACAAGGTGTGAGAATGATATCAAAATAAATGAATGCAAAACAGTAAATAAATATGCAATGATGATAAATAAATATGCAAGGATGGTGGAAACAATGATGGATGATATTTTTGGGTTTTGTATTATGAATGCAAGATGTAAAAGTTTTTTTGTATTTTCGGATTTTTAAATGGCAGAAAATGTAAAGTGGATAAAAGTTGTTGGAAAGGTGTTTCTTATGATTAAAAATGGACCGGGGTTCATGGTTTCACAAATGCACTCTCTCTTTAATAAAGTGGTAGACAATGGAACACTAGAATTGACATATGAGATTGCAACAAAAAGGTTTCATGACAAGTTACTAATTATATGGGCATCACGTCCTAACATAGAGATCTTTTGTTTATTAATCTCTCTTATACTCCACCAAGATGCGAACTAAATCATAACACCTTAGTAATTAAGATAAATCAGAGCATAGCATTAAGTTCATGACATGAAGTTAAAATAAGAACATGCTAGATCTAGTCATGGAGTAGTGGCAATGGTCACACCCACATCTCCGGTAGCAAGGTATTTTTCTTTATCCCTAGTGAGGCAACAAAGTAAGGTAAAAACCCAAGTGGATCGCGGAACTTTCTCTCACGTTCACCGCACTAGCCACCCCCCGTTACTCCAACTAATGCACACGTTCCCCCTCACACGCTCTCATACACATGCTTGATCAAACAAGTAACAAGAACGGGGTACATAATATGCATCTACTTTCATAACTGAAACAAAACTATTGCAATCTCAAACATATATTAACTCATAAAAAGATCCACCACAAAGGTATTACATAGATGACCGTAATCATGTTCAGCAGCTCATACGGTACTAATTAGTGAAGCTCAAGAGAGGAGAGATACATAAGTTACTTCCACAAACCCATAGTCCAGGGTGGACTACTCCCTCTTCATCATGGAGACGGTGGAGAAGTCGTTGGAGAAGATGGAGACCACGCCGGCAGCGCCCGCCGGAGTTTTCCCCCTCCAATCTGCAACTCCAGGTCTCTGTTTCGTGGTTTCTGTGTTTCTGCGGCGCTCCTTTCCGAAGGGTCGGGGACTATTTTTATAGTCGTTTTTAGGTCAAGACGGAGGCTCGGGAAAAAAGATCGACGGCAACGGAGCCTCGAGGCCCAGATGGTGGGTCCCACGCGGCCAGAATCTGGCCGCGTGGGCCACCCTCTTCTGGCCCTCGGGCCTCCGCTTGTTCGCTTCCTTCGCTCCCACGCTTTGTTCCTTCCAAAAACTGATGCTCGTAAATTTCAGGTCATTTGGACGTCGTTTGGGTCCCTGAAACATCAAAATATAGAAAATAGGGTTTTCTGCCTGTGCAGGGTTAATTCCAGAAAAATAGGAAACAATGAAATATTCCCAAAATCAATATAAAACAATGATATAACCCTTATATGATGCAAATATGATTGAAATATAAGTAATATAATGCAAAGTTCATGTATGCATTTTACATGCATCAACATCCCCAAGCTTAACCTATACTCGTCCTCGAGTATGAAGGTGATAAAACTAACATGGACTTTGCAATTTAATACTATCAAAGGATATCAAAGATGATTACTATTGCTACATAGAGTCAAATGATTCATTCTTCAAAGGAGTAGCAATATACAAGATAGATTATGAAGTGATATCAAATATTCAATGTAAGGATGTTCAATGATAATTCACAAAGTGTAACATAGAAGAAAGTACTATGGACCAAATGTATGCATAATGAAAAGTAAAAACATCCTATAATGGTCATAGAGTATTCTTATAAATCTGAATATAAAAGGTGGACACTTTGGAAAGATATATAAATGAGTAGAGGTAAAACATGAATAAGTTTCATCTAACTTCCAAATGCTTCTACTTAAGTTAATGTTTGCAATGTGGTATTCATTGGTGTCAAGCTCTCATTACCCCTATCATAGCATCTTGAATGGTTAAAGTTTAAAGTGAAAGCAAATATGAGTAGTGTGCTTGACAAAGTATGGGTTGAATGTCTCATGCCCCGTGAATACGAGTACCTACACCACGGTGTTACTCAACTTGGGACACAAAGCAAGTTCAAGTTAAGGTCATTGTAAGTAATATAATAGCGTCATCAAGAGCGTCAACTGGGGTACCTCTTGTCCCAGGACATGGAACAAGCCCATGTCAAAATGACAAGACAAACAAACAAAATGAACAATCTCCACACCCTTTTTATTTACTATTGGTATAGCTTTTTATTGTGGGGTGCATCACTGAAGGTTCACCATAGCATGTAAGTAAATTTCCACCATGAATGATGCATGGCTTAGATTAGCGGCCCAGGCGTCTCTCTAGCCATTTATACAAACTCATTAAACTCACTAAGTTTCCGCATTTATTTGGCACCATGATAAGCATCCATAAACAAAAGTACATGATATCAACAAAATATAAAGAGCACGTTGAAAGCTTGCCATGTGACAGCACATATGAGCTAACTCCCAACCAAGACTCTTGTCAAGCTCACAACTTCATAATTTTAATCACAATGGGTCATGTTTATTAAGTGCAATAAAAGTAAGGTGTGCATCAAGTTCGTGAGAGCTCTTTAACCAACTTTTCCCATAACAATCAATAACATAAGCATTTTAATTCAGAAGTATAGATAATACAAAATAACATGATAAACATACTCGGAATAGCATAAAGCTAATAGGTAGATATGGTGGACTCACTGGAAAAACTTTGGTTGAAGGTGTTGGAAAACAAGTTTTTACTTGTTGGAATTTTTGGGCTAGCAAGAGGGAGAAAGTTGACCGTCTAAATGCATGCATAAGTGTCCATAGAACTAACCAATCCATGTTAAACAAAGTAAAGTAACATTCAGCATCAAAACATGAATAAAAGATAGCTCTTGATAAAACACTTGCAAATTAATATTCATTAAAAGCATATGAATCATGCAACTATATGTATCTTTTTGAATCAACTCAAACATCCCTTTCCCAATCTTTTTAATAGCATCCAACTTAATTCAACCCAAATTTCCAGTAGCTCTCTCATATATAAATGATAGTGGTGGTCTCAAGACAAACAAAATCAAACCGAAATAAAAAGCAAATAAAAGACGCTCCAAGTTTATGCGATAAAGTGCATTGATCGAAAAACAGAAGTTAGACGTGTGCAAACCGAGAGTGTGTTGGTCCAGTGGGGTTGTCTTCACATCCCCAAGCTTATGGTCTTCACCATCCTTGGATAGCTCTTGGTGCATCTCCTCTAATCCCTGTGAAAAAACTTCAAAACACCGTTTCTCCCATTTTTTTGTGGGGCGACATTAGTAGTGATAGACAAACGAATTGCTTGCTGCATAAAATCCTTAAACAAAAATTCATATGAATGTCCAGAAAGTGTATAATGTTGTATGCCTACTTATAAACTCAATTGGATAAAAAAGATTCAAGTTAAAAGTTCAAAGAATGCATCAAACAAAATGGGACAGAATCTGTCCAGAAAAACAGCAGCAGCAAAACGTATTTTTCTACCCTACTTAAATATGTCGAAAAATTCTGAAAAATTCATGCTTACAGAGGATGAAAAGTTGCAACTACAGTTCAAATATCAGCTCATTCGGAGTTACAGAATAGGAATTAAAAATCATACCGTGCACAGATTCGTGCTGGAATAAAATCTCCGAATGCAAATAGCAACTTTTTCAAACCAAAATAGGTAAAACTTGGCACTTTATTAAAAATTCCAGAAACAAAACTAAAAACTAAGTCTCTTGTTACAGCAAGAGGACACAAAGAAAATCAAAAATAAAAACAACCGGGTTGCCTCCCGTAAAGCGCTTTCTTTATAGCCATGTAGCTAGGCTTCTTACTTGATATTTATTGTGGACGAAGCTCATGAGGGAGCTTGAACTTTGATGTGTCCCTCTTCCTTGGGAAGTGTTCCATGCACTTCTTGTGTGGAAACTGAAACTTCACATTCCCTTCTTTTGAATCAATGATAGCACCTGTGGTACGAAGAAAAGGTCTTCCAAGAATAATTGGACTAGAGGTTTTATTCCCCATATCCATGATTAGAAAATCAACAGGTACAAATGTCATATGCAACTCTACCATAACATCACTTACTTTTCCTAAAGCATGTTTAATGGAATCATCAGCAAGTGCAAGTTCAATAGAGCATTTTTCAAGATTCTTTAATTCAAGTACTTCATATAATTCTTTAGATAAAACAGAGACACTAGATCCTAGATCTAATATAGCATGGTGTGTCTCTTTTCCAATGGTTACTAGTACTTTGGGAATCCATATATCCCCAAGCTTAGGTGGTATCATAGCTTCTTGGTTGTACCTAGCAATCTTTTCTTTTAAAACATGATTAGCAATATAAGAACCAAAACCTGCTTGGTTAACATTAATGGAAGGATCACTTGCAAATTTTTGTAAGATAGATATTAATTCATGCAAGCTACAATTCTCTAAGTCAAGTAATGGTTCCTTGACTTCACTAAGCATTTTAACTTCCTCAACTTTCTTCCTTTTTAACCCAAACTTGTTTCTTACCAGGAACTTCCTTCTCATGTTTAAATGATGGATCTTTCTTTAATGAATCACTAACACGAACCAACTTTTCCTCAATTCTGTTGAGGTAAACATCTTTTTCAAGAAATTCCCTCTCACATAATCTTAGTTTATGCATAACATTAACTAATTCATTGTCTATCCTGGGAATAATGTTTTCAGAATAAGATGCTAGTTGTTCAAAATCCTCTTTATTTGGTAGTTTCTCTAATTTGGCTTCAAATTTATCTATAGATAATGCAAGTGCTACTGTGGTATCCTCCACCTTTTTCTTACTACCCACAAAGCTACCAAAAATTCTTCTAAGTGTCATGGCTGCACAAGGTGGTGTTGACAAGACAAAACTTCCACCTGTAGCCCCATCTAAAGCATTTTGATACCAAGGATATATTCCATAATAAAAGTAAAGATTTAGCTTTTCATCTTCACAAGGTGTAGGATCTTCATAGTGTATCCTATTAATTCTTACCCAAGCATCTTTTAATGTTTCTCCAGGATGTTGCTTAAAATTAGAAGTGGAACTTAATGGAGGACTCACTTCTTGTTTGTTTCCAAGAACCATGATTGCAAGTTTTTATGTGTTTTTTAATTTTTTATGCAAAACTGAAAATAAAAATGCAAACCGAAATATGATATGCAAGACAATAACAAAACAAAATAAATGCTTTGAAGGTAAAGATGGATAAGATGATGCTCACGTAGGTGCAACCTCCCCAAGCTTAGGTTTGCACAAGTTGGTGATGAAGTTGACTTTGTTGTGAGATACCCTTGGATAAACCTTTACAGCAATGATTCCCCGGCAACGGCGCCAGAAAACTGTCTTGATGGCCCTTGACGTAGTTACCTGCGTCAAAAGAATATGGGTTAGGTTGAGACTCCAAGTGCAGAGTGTGTAGTATAGGAAAGACGGTTTTCCCCACGAGGGGTGACTCGAGGGTTTAATATCGAACTCTCGGGGAATCAGTAGTGAAAGATTTATCTTCTTATCCTTCTCTTGAAAACCTACAAACAAAGTAAATTGTTTTGGCCCTCAACCTCACCAAGTGGTTGTCAAGCACAAGGTGTGAGAATGATATCAAAATAAATGAATGCAAAACAGTAAATAAATATGCAATGATGATAAATAAATATGCAAGGATGGTGGAAACAATGATGGATGATATTTTTGGGTTTTGTATTATGAATGCAAGATGTAAAAGTGTTTTTGTATTTTCGGATTTTTAAATGGCAGAAAATGTAAAGTGGATAAAAGTTGTTGGAAAGGTGTTTCTTATGATTAAAAATGGACCGGGGTTCATGGTTTCACAAATGCACTCTCTCTTTAATAAAGTGTAGACAATGGAACACTAGAATTGACATATGAGATTGCAACAAAAAGGTTTCATGACAAGTTACTAATTATATGGGCATCACGTCCTAACATAGAGATCTTTTGTTTATTAATCTCTCTTATACTCCACCAAGATGCGAACTAAATCATAACACCTTAGTAATTAAGATAAATCAGAGCATAGCATTAAGTTTCATGACATGAAGTTAAAATAAGAACATGCTAGATCTAGTCATGGAGTAGTGGCAATGGTCACACCCACATCTCCGGTAGCAAGGTATTTTTCTTTATCCCTATGAGGCAACAAAGTAAGGTAAAAACCCAAGTGGATCGCGGAACTTTCTCTCACGTTCACCGCACTAGCCACCCCCCGTTACTCCAACTAATGCACACGTTCCCCCTCACACGCTCTCATACACATGCTTGATCAAAACAAGTACACAAGAACGGGGTACATAATATGCATCTACTTTCATAACTGAAACAAAACTATTGCAATCTCAAACATATATTAACTCATAAAAAGATCCACCACAAAGGTATTACATAGATGACCGTAATCATGTTCAGCAGCTCATACGGTACTAATTAGTGAAGCTCAAGAGAGGAGAGATACATAAGTTACTTCCACAAACCCATAGTCCAGGGGTGGACTACTCCCTCTTCATCATGGAGACGGTGGAGAAGTCGTTGGAGAAGATGGAGACCACGCCGGCAGGGCCCCGCCGGAGTTTTCCCCCTCCAATCTGCAACTCCAGGTCTCTGTTTCGTGGTTTCTGTGTTTCTGCGGCGCTCCTTTCCGAAAGGCTCGGGGACTATTTTTATAGTCGTTTTTAGGTCAAGACGGAGGCTCGGGAAAAAAGATCGACGGCAACGGAGCCGAGGGCCCAGATGGTGGGTCCCACGGGCCAGATTCCTGGCCGCGTGGGCCACCCTCTTCTGGCCCTCGGGCCTCCGCTTGTTCGCTTCCTTTGCTCCCACGCTTCGTTCCTTCCAAAAACGATGCTCGTAAATTTCAGGTCATTTGGACGTCGTTTGGGTCCCTGAAACATCAAAATATAGAAAATAGGGTTTTCTGCCTGTGCAGGGTTAATTCCAGAAAAATAGGGAAACAATGAAATATTCCCAAAATCAATATAAAACAATGATATAACCCTTATATGATCCAAATATGATTGAAATATAAGTAATATAATGCAAAGTTCATGTATGCATTTTACATGCATCAGTGACCCCGGAAGGTCACCTGGTCCTTAGCCGCAGCTTGTCGATGTCGAAGTTGACGGTTTCCCTGGGACAGATGGGCGGGCCCATCAGCGAGTCTTGACTCCTTGCCTTGTCCATCTTCTAGGTGGGCCCAGGTGTGGACCCACTTTGGCAGCATCAGAGGAATCCCATGTTCCACTGTTGCGACAGTAGCCCCCGGGCATAGTCCCGGCGGCTCTTGCTTCTGCTGCTGTCGGGCTATGGCCAAAGAGTTGGCCAAAGTGGGTCCCCGATGCCTTGCCTTCCTTGCTCTGTTCCGTCGGTCAGCGTGACGGCCTTGGAGTTGTTCCGCTTGGGGGAATAACTGCGCTCGCCTCCTTGATTCCCGATGTGGAGAATTCGAGGAGGCCGTCGGAGAGAGAAAGCACCAGACGCTATAAAAACGGAGGGGCGCCTTGCAAATCTCCAACCTTCTTCTTCTCAGTGCCATCGCTCTCTTCCCCGGCCAACGGTTTCGATGGCGAGAGGAAAAAGAGGGTTGGACGTCCTCGCTCTTCGTCGGCTACGTCAAAGGGTGGTCCTTCCACCCGCGGTCGAGCCATCCCTCGAGGTCGTGGAAAACACGGCCGCGGCGGTCGAGGAGGCCGCGGATCTGATGCCCCTCCTCCGAGGAGCACAGCCTACACCGGCTTCGCAGCGTTCGAGTTCGTCGTGGATCTGAATCGCCGACCTCGCAGCCGGCTCAATCTGTCGGACTCCTTCGCGGCAGCAATGGTGGATGACAAGCCCACCGCCTTCTGGCTGCAGGTGGACGGTTTCCCCAATGGCCCCTCCTGGGCCTTTGCGGAGTACACCGTGGATGATTCCATGCTCCTGGGTCAGGGGTGGAAGTCGTTCGCCCGCTCCCGTTGTCGGGGGAATGATTAACCCGCGACTTAAGGCTGCGTTATCATTGTTGGGACACGTGAAAGATGGGCCAATCTCGCATCGTGACTCATAAAGGAAAGTTCCAGAAGGTCGGTGCAAACTTGCCTTGGAAGACAAGAAAGATAATCAGGCTTCGTGTAGAACTCTTGTAACCTGGCGAGCCTCTGTGTATATAAAGAGGACTCGCAGGACTTAGAGCGGGTCAAGCTATCAAGCCCTAAACCCTAGCTCATACGGCGAGTACCAGATCGGATCGCCTCCATTGTAACACCTCGATTATCATATCAATACCAATCTAGGGTAGGCAGGAAGTAGGTCTTTTACCTCACATTGAGGGGGCCGAACCTGGGTAAATCTGTGTTGATCTTTGTTCCTGCGATCCCAAGCTCGGAGATGCTTGACTCGCGTAATCCCACACCTACGAAGTCATCTATGACACCTGACGTGACAAACCCACGACAGTTGGCGCCCACCGTGGGGCCTGCGGTCAAGAGCGTCACGTTCCGCGCAGGATCCATGAAGGGAGCTGAAGATCTTGTTGTTGGCCGTATCATCACGGTCAATGGCACACCCCTCATCGACGATTCAAGCTGGGGGCCGGAAGCAGATTACTTGGAGACCGGCCACGTCATCCCGTTTGGATCCATCAACGTCTTCGTTGGCTTCATCGGTGGCAGGTCCATTAGATCGGTCCAAGAAGGCGATTCAGTAGAAGAAGTCGCCGATGATGGGGAAGAATCCGTGGAAAGCATGGACTCGCAAGAGTTTGGGTCCATTATACCTGCCTTTGAAGAAAGTTGCTGGGGTTACCCACCAGAAATCGCATTATCACCAGATCGAGAGACGGCGCAAGTCGCGGTTTACACGACCGGAGGAGCAGGCGCATCAGGAACTGCTGGAGAAACCGAGGCATCGGCACCCCCAAGCAACCCACTTCTTGTCCCGTGTCAGCCACGAACGCCGCCCTCCGTGCAACAGAAATTGAGGCCGCCAGGGCCGAGCTCCTGTATGAGGTTCGAAGGATGGAAGAAGAGCGCCGCAGGCTCGATCAGATAAACCAAGGAATCCAACAGGAGCGGCAGAGAGTAGCCGCGCTGGCTGCGACTCAACGACAGGTTGACCCGCAAACACAACTGCGCGCGACTCAACCAACAGTGGAAATCCCGCTCACTCCAGCCGCGGGAACGGGAATCCAGACGACTGCGGAAGGAAGGGTACCAACAAATCAAGAGACCCAGCAACAACCAAGGAGGTTTCACACCCCGCAGGGCCATTACCAGAACCCTGTCGATAATATGTATGCTGCGGCTAATATCTTGACTCAGATGGTACCAACAGGCGATGACCCGGTCAATGCTGAGGCGCGGCGCGCGATTCAGATGCTAAGTACGGCAGTCCTGCAACAAGCCAATAGGGCGGAAGCCGAAGCACAGCTGCCCCTCGTACCAGCCAATCACAGGATTGCAGCAGAAAGAAGCGTCCAAAGCAGGCCACCAGAGAACGTATCAGGAGTCGCACAGAGGCAGCAGGAGCAAGTCGCAGAAGCGCAGGCGAATATGCCAGTGGTGCAAACGCGGCCCGCAGATAACCCCGCGGCGCGCCCACAGCCCTGTCCTCGCGACTCAAGGGACCGGTGTTTCACTGAAAGGATCAGATCGGAACCTTTTCCTGAAGATTTCAAAGGGCCACGCAAGGTGGCAAACTACAACGCCAGCATGGATCCAACCACCTGGCTGAACAATTACGAGATGGGGATGAGCATTTTGAACGCCTCAGAGGAAATATGTGCAAGGTACCTCAACATGATGCTAGAAGGTGCAGCGCACATATGGCTGCAAAATTTGCCTCCCAACTCTATAAATACTTGGGAGGAACTGAAGGATGCCTTCGTTAAGAACTTCCAAGGAACTTGCAAACGACTCTGCAATATAGAAGATCTCGAGCGTTGTGTCCAGAAGGAAGGCGAGTCAAGTCGCCATTGGATGAAAAGGGTGGCAGAAATAATACACTCCTCAGATAATATACCACCAAGCTCAGCCGTCCTGGTGATGGAGAAAAACTGCAAGTTTGAGCCGCTGATTCATAAGCTGGGTCGCATGAAGGATAAAGTCAAGAGCCTCAGCGAGGTGATGGCTGCGGCTAACAAATATGCCGCTCAGATAAAACCAGAGACGCGTCAGACGGAGAAGAAGAGGAGGTTGCTGCCAAAGGAAAGAAAAACTCCAACAAGCCCCAGCAGCAGCAAACAAGCCACAACAACGCGAATCAAAACAAACGCAAAAACGAAGATGGTCACTCAGGGCTCGTCGCCAATGCGCGTGGAGGATTCAGAGGCCAGCGTGGAAGGGGTCGAGGATACGGCTCCCGTCCAATCAATATGCAAGAAGTTTTCAACCGGCCATGCGACCTTCATGCGACAGGTGATGGACGGCCAGCGGACCATACCAAGGCGCAATGCCACTATTACAAGAAGTGGAAAGAAGAGAGCCAACACAACGGGGGGAATTCCCATGAAGGAAACCCTAGTGCGGCTCATAACACAAATATTGGGCAGCACGGCGAGTAACCCCAGGCAAACGGGGCAGTATCACACAATAGTTATCGATACCTCCAAAAGGGAAGAGAAATTGAGCCGCAGAAGTCAGCAGGTGAACGCCGTGATACCAGCAACACCCAATTGGTTAAGGTGGTCAGAATACGCAGTAACCTGGAGTCGCGACGACACCCGCCACAAGTACGGGAACCTGGCAAGTTGGCGCTGGTTGTGGCACCGTACGTTGCAGGATACAAGCTGACCAAAGTGCTTATGGATGGAGGAAGCAGCATTAATATCTTGTACTACGATACGTTCCAGCGTCTAGGACTCAAGGATTCCAGCCTGCAGCCCACGTCAACAGTGTTTCACGGCATTGTCCCAGGAAGGTCCGCACGGCCAGCGGGGAAAATAACCCTAGGGGTAACTTTTGGACAGAAGAGAACTTTAGAAGCGAATTCCTATGCTTCGAAGTGGTAAAATTCCAAAGCCCATATCACGCCTTGTTTGGAAGAACGGCCTTTGCTAAGTTTATGGCCAGGCCATGCTACGTGTACCTACAGTTGAAGATACCAGGACCAAAAGGGGTCATCACAGTGTACGGAGATAGAGAAAAAGCGATAGAATGTGAAAAGGGATGCGGCCTTCGCAGAATCCGCCTGTGCCGCGGAAGAGCTAAAAGGTTATAAGTCGCAGGTGGACCCAAACGACATGAGTGTGTTACCACGCCATCTGCCGAGCCACCAATGAAATTCAAAGCGGCCCAGGACACTAAGCAGATAAATCTTGTTCCTGGCGACTCATCCAAGCAAACCAGCATTGGAGCACACATGGAAGAAGAGCAGGAGAAGGCCCTCGTCGCTTTTCTCCAGGAAAATAAGGACATCTTCGCATGGAAGCCGTCAGATATGCCAGGGGTACCAAGAGAATTAGCAGAACATAGCCTCAAAGTGAACCCTGCGGCTAAACCAGTGAAGCAGCCACTACGGCGTTTCCACGATGATAGGAGAAAGGCAATAGGAGAGGAAATAGCTCGCTTGCTGGCTGCAGGATTCATCACGGAGGTATACCATCCGGAATGGGTGGCAAACCCAGTATTGGTTATGAAAAAGAACGGTACGTGGCGAATGTGCGTTGATTACACCAGTCTTAACAAAGCTTGTCCAAAGGATCCATTTGCTTTGCCGCGAATCGACCAAGTGATTGATTCAACTGCTGGGTGCGAGCTGTTATGCTTTTTGGACGCCTATTCAGGCTACCATCAAATCAAGATGAAGAGGGAGGACCAAGAAAAGACGTCCTTCATCACACCCTTTGGAGCTTTTTGTTATGTCAGCATGCCCTTTGGGTTGAAGAACGCAGGTGCGACTTACCAAAGATGCATTCAGAATTGTACATGAGCAAATAGGTCGCAACGTTCACGCCTACGTGGATGATATTGTGGTTAAGTCGCAAGTTAGCCAGGATCTTATTAGTGATCTGGCAGAGACATTCACAAATCTCAGAAAATACAACATGAAGCTCAACCCCACAAAGTGCGTCTTTGGAGTACCAGCAGGAAAGCTATTGGATTCATAGTATCAGAAAGAGGCATTGAGGCCAACCTGACAAGATAAAGGCCGTGATGGATCTCCAAAAGCCAGAAAAGATAAAAGATGTGCAGCGACTTACCGGTTGCGTAGCAGCTTTGAGTCGCTTTATATCAAGATTGGGAGAGAAAGCACTACCTTTGTACAGACTGTTGAAAAAATCAGACACCTTCGTTTGGGACGCAGAGGCCGACGAAGCTCTGACAGCCTTGAAAATCAATTGACAAATGCTCCAGTTCTGGCGGCTCCAAAGGATAAAGAGCCAATGCTACTATACATAGCGGCAAATTCCCGTGCTGTGAGCGCTGTCATGGTTGTGGAGAGACAAGAACGGAAAGGAATACCCTGTCCAGAGACCAGTATATTACGTGAGCGAAGTCCTCACAGCTTCCAAACAGCGTTACCCACAGTGGCAGAAGTTGGTGTTTGGAGTGTTCATGGCGAGTCGCAAGCTGAAGCACTACTTCCAAGAGCATCCAATAACTGTGGTTAGTTCAGCACCATTGGCAGATATCATCGTAATCGAGAAGCTACTGGAAGAGTCGCTAAGTGGGCGATCGAGTTGGGACCACATCACATCAGCTACGAGCCGCGCACATCAATTAAGTCGCAAGCCCTTGCAGATTTTATTAACGATTGGACAGAAATCCAAGTCGCTCCTAGCATGGCAGAAACCAAATACTGGACCATGCATTTTGATGGGTCAAGACAGTTGCAAGGCTCGGGGGCTGGAGTTGTTCTAACATCTCCCAAGGGAGACAAGCTGCGGTATGTGTTACAGATACACTTCAACTGCACAAATAACGTGGCGGAGTACGAGGCACTGCTTCATGGTCTACGTATAGCAAAGGAGATGAACATCAGTCGCATACGCTGTTTTGGCGATTCAGACTTGGTGGCACAGCAGGTCTCTGGAACGTGGGACAGCAAGGATGCGAACATGGCTGCATATAGAAGAGAGGTGGACAGAATTGCTGGACATTTCACTGGATACCAAGTTGAACATATTGATCGGAGACAAAACGAAGCTGCAGATGCCCTGTCTCGGCTTGGATCCAACAGACAGTCAGTCCCACCCAATGTTTTCCTGGATGAACTGCACAATCCATCAGTCAAACCTCCAGCAGAGATTGACATTGCAGAGCCAGAGGATGATTCAACTTTAGTCGCAGCCCTGCATGAACAGCCAGGATGGACAGAGCCATACATGGCATATTTAAGTCGCGGAGTGCTGCCAGACGATGAATTGAGGCGCGCAAAATCATACGACGATCAAAGGCCTATACAATCATCAACAACGAATTATACAAGCGCAGCGTGTCAGGAGCATTCCAAAGATGTGTCTCACCAGAAGAGGGACGAAAAATCTTGCACGAAATTCATTCAGGCGATTGTGGCCATCATGCTTCGTCAAGATCTTTGGTGGCAAAGGCGTTCCGACATGGATTCTTCTGGTTAACAGCATTAGCAGATGCAGAGCAAATTGTCAGAGTGTGCGATGGATGTCAAAGATACGCTAGGCAAGATCATATGCCAGCTCAAGCACTTCGCACAATACCCATCACATGGCCTTTTGCCGTATGGGGTTTTGACATGGTAGGGCCTTCAGACGGTCTTCAAACGGAAAAACTCACCTCTGGTCATGGTGGACAAATTCACAAAGTGGATAGAAGCAGAACCTGTGGGAGATTGCGAGGCTGAAACAGCAGTCAAGTTCTTGAAGAAGGTCATATTCCGCTTCGGGTACCCCCATAGTATCATTACAGACAATGGGAGCAACACCTCTGAAGGGGCTACACAGATATTTTGCGCAGACAATGGGATAAGATTGGACCTCACGTCAGTAGCACACCCGCAGAGCAATGGACAAGCTGAGCGAGCTAACCAGGAAATTCTCCATGGAATTAAGCCGCGCCTTATTGAAAAGGTCGAAGCATCTCCAGGATGTTGGGTGGAAGAATGCCAGCAGTACTGTGGAGCTTAAGAACAACCCCTAACAGATCCACAGGATTTACACCATATTTCATGGTCTATGGAGCAGAAGCAGTCATGCCCAGCGACATCATACATGATTCACCAAGAGTTGCGGCTTACATCGAGACAGATAATGAGATAGCTCGGCAAGACTCGGTGGACACATTAGAAGAGGTTAGAGACTTGGCAGCATCAAGGTCAGCGTATATCAACAAGACTTGCGACGCTATCATGCCAGACGCATCAAAACCCGCACCTTTCAAGAAGGCGACCTAGTACTGCGACTTAAACAAGATCACAAGGGAATGCATAAGCTGTCCTCTCCATGGGAAGGACCCTACATCATCAGCAAGAAGCTAAACAATGGGTCGTACTATCTGGATGTAAGGGAAGAAAGCAGCGAACGCCATGATTTCGAGGATCGTCTCGAGGCACCTCGCCCTTGGAACGTCGCACACCTGCGACCGTACTATACATAAGAAAAGGCTAATCAGAGCCAAGCATCATCCTTTCCAGCTTTATAGCTGAGTATCATCACAGCCACTCAGGGCTAGAACTTCAACTTTGGTCGCCACCTAGGCGCGACCTATGCAACATCTGATCGCCACCTAGGCGCGACCGACCCCATGTATCACCATGGATCGCCACCTACGCGCGATCCAACCTATGTATAACACTCGGTTGCCACCAAGGCGCGACCTTATGTGTCATCATAATCAAAGCTTATCATAGCTTAGCCTATCATGGCAATATCATTATGTTTCTTGGGGGCTTTGTTACCCTGAAACAGCCAACTTATTGGCAATTATCAAATTTACCTTAAGTTGGATTGCTACTTGCATTATGTGGCCAAAGTACTGGGGTGTGGCGTCAATCGAGCTTGATTGCCTATCATGGCCGCTCTCGACCCTGAACACACATGTTCCTAGGAAATACTGAGTCGCGCGAGTGCCCACTTAAGGATTCAGATGGCCTAACTAGAGGTCGATGTACTGCTTATAGTACGGGCAACACCAATTACAGTTACTTGTATCTTAACAATTGTTTTATTCATGATATCAAGTTACAGGTGATGACCTTCAGAATTCTCTGAGAAGAATTGAGATGATTACCACGTTACATCCTCTCAATCCTTGGGGGCTACATCATATTATTATCAAAAATTTGAAGATGGATCGTCATCAAGTTCTGAAGCTATCAGGCTACTCTAACAAAGAAGCTCACGAAATCAGATGATCTTCCAGGTGCGAGTCAAGGTCAATCCTGCACAATTATAAGTCGAGAAATAAGAAAAAGCGCGGCCTAAACATTCAAGATCAAGAAATACTATGAAGTTCAGGCCACGCTTGGGGGCTAATGTCGGGGGAATGATTAACCCGCGACTTAAGGCTGCGTTATCATTGTTGGGCCAAGTGAAAGATGGGCCAATCTCGCATCACGACTCGATAAAGGAATGTTCCAGAAGGTCGGTGCAAACTTGCCTTGGAAGACAAGAAAGATAATCAGGCTTCGTGTAGAACTCTTGTAACCTGGCGAGCCTCTGTGTATATAAAGAGGACTCGCAGGACTTAGAGCGGGTCAATCTATCAAGCCCTAAACCCTAGCTCATACCGCGAGTACCAGATCGGATCGCCTCATTGTAACACCTCGATTATCATATCATACCAATCTAGGGTAGGCAGGAAGTAGGATTTTTACCTCACATTGAGGGGGCCGAACCTGGGTAAATCTGTGTTGATCTTTGTTCCTGCGATCCCAAGCTCGGAGATGCTTGACTCGCGTAATCCCACACCTACGAAGTCATCCATGACACCTGACGTGGACAAACCACGACACACCGTCACCTGACCCAGGGGCAATGCCTGGCTCTACAGTATGATGGAGACATGACGCTCTCCGTGAAGATCTTCGGCGTGGACGGAGGACGCGTGGAGTGCTGCGTGGAGAGCGAAAGCAGCAGCAGCTCAAGCTTCCACGATGAGGATTAAGATGAGGAAAACTCATCAAGCATCAAGGTCGAGGAGAGCTCGTCTTCCTGAGGGCGAGGAGCTTCAAGACGACGGCCTCGAAGATCTCCTTGACCTCATTCTTGGCCACCTCGTCGACGTACTTCTGGAAGTAGTGGTCGTGGTCTCGATGCACGGACACCGGAGTATAGGATCCCCCCTTTTAGGTTCGGCACAGGGCGCGAAGGAGGCCGAGAATCGTCTTCTCGGGCGGAGTCTAGATCAAGCTCTCCTCTCCGATCAAAGCATGCAACCAAAGGGACACAAGGAGCTACCTAGGTTCAGGCCGCCCGGAGGCTAAAAGCCTACTCCTGCATGTCTGGATTGATGGGTTCTTCATAGTGTGGCTTACAATGGAACCTCCCGGATAGGGTACCCGGAAGGGTTTTGGCTGGAGGTAGAAGAAGGACAGATCCTGACCCGGAGGAGATCACCTTCCCTCTCACCTTCGCAGCCCTAAATTTAGTCTTGCTCTGGTTGGACTTGTGCCTTGGTTCGACCTCCTTCCCTTTTTTTCTTCCCTCCGTGCCTTGGTCCTCCTTTTATAGGCTAAGGGGTTGCCACAGGGTCACGTGAGGGGCACGAGGGACCTTCGGCGCGAAGGACCCTCCTCATCTAGTTTAGGGGGAGACGTGGCCTCTCCTCAGCCTAGCGTCTCCTTTGGGTTAGGTGGGAGCGTCCGCCTTGGGTGGACAGGAGCTGACACCACCGCGGGTGTGCATCCCGCCCCGCTACCTTCGCCTTGCTTCCAAGTCTTCTGAGGTCTTCTAGCGTGATGTGGAGAGCTTATCCACAGTGACGTGGGGAAGTACCCGAGAGGGAGCCAGGCCTCCTGCCGGGAACTCGGGCTCTCGGGTCCTTCCTGGCCTTCTTGCTTGGTTCGGGGACCGGCAGGCCCCCAGACCGGAGCCCTTTATCGACGTAGGCCTTGCTTGTCCTGACGGTGAACCCGCCAGCTTGACTTGAGTCTTGGTCTTGTCCATCTTCATCTTGGGCCCACATGGGGTGGACCCACTTTGGCAGCACTAGGGGAACCCCATGTTCCACTGCTGCGACAGTAGCCCCCGGGCATGGTCCCGACGGCTCTTGCTCCAGCTGCCGGGGCTATGGCCTAAAGATAGGTCAAAGTGGGTCCCCGGGCATCTGGTCTTCCTTCTTTTGCTTCATTGATGGCCTTGAGGGTTTGGAGTTACTCCGCTTGGGGGAGTAACTGCGATGGCCCCCTCGATTCCCAGTACGGAGGAACCGAGAGACGCCTGACAGAGGCGCCGCCGCGGCTATAAAAGCGAGGCGCGCCCCTTGTATTTTCATTCATCTTCTTCCTCAGTCCAACTCCAGGCCTCCCCACAAGCTGCCAGCGCCAATGGCGAGAGCGGGGAGAGGAGTTGGGCGCCCTCGTTCTTCTTCAGCTGCTGCGGAGAGTGGCCCCTCCACTCGTGGTCGAGCTGTTCCGCGGGGTCGTGGGATTCGCTGTCGCGGCGGCCGTGGAGGCCGCGGCACGCTGCTCCCCCTCCCAGGAGCATGGTTCATACTAGCTTCGCGCCGTTCGAGTTCATCGTGGATCTGAACCACAGGCTTCGCAGCCGGCTCCTCCTGCCGGATTCCTTCGCGACGGCGTCGGAGGATATCAGTCCCGCTGGCTTCTGGCTGCAAGTGGAAGGATGCCCCAATGGCCCCTCCTGGGCCATGGCGGAGCGCACCGCTGAAGGCGCCATGCTTCTGGGTCAGGGGTGGAAGTCGTTCTCCCGTGCCCGCCGCCTGTCCCGGGGGCAATGCTTGGCGTTCCGGTATGAAGGAGATGCGACGCTCTCCGTGAAGATCTTCGGTGTCGATGGCGGACGCGTGGAGTGCTGCATGGAGAGCAGCAGCGCAGTTCGAGCTCATACGACGAGGATGAAGATGAGGAAAACTCATTGACATCAAGGTCGAGGGGAGCTCGTCTTCTTGAAGGCGAGGAGCTTCGGACGGGTGATGCATGTAAAATGCATACATGAACTTTACATTTTATTACATGTTATTCCATGTTATTTGCATCATATAAGGGTTATATTCATGATTTATATTGAGTTTGCGGATATTTAACAACTTCCCCATTTTTCTGGAATTAACCCTGCACTGTCAGAAAACCCTTTTTCTATATTTTTACGTTTCAGGCGACCAAATCACGTCATAATGACCTGAGATTTTACGGGGATCACTTTTTTGGAAGGAACGGAACGTAGGCGCAAAGGAAACAAAGAAACAAAGACCAGAAGGCCAAAATAAGTGGGCCCACGCGGCCAGATTCCCTGACCGCGTGGGACCTCATCCTGGCCCTCGGGCCTCCGCTGCCGTCGATCCTTCTTCCCAAAGCTTCATCTTGACCTAAAAACGACTATATATAGACCCCCCAGGGCTTTCGCGAAAGAGAGCGCCGCAGAAACAGAGAAACCACGAAACAGAGACCTGGAGCTGAAGATTGGAGGGGGAAAACTCGGCGGGGCGCTGCCGGCGTGATCTCCTTCTCCTCCAACAACATCTCCACCGACACCATGATGAAGAGGGAGTAGTCCACCCTAGACTATGGGTTTGTGGAAGTAACTTATGTATCTATCCTCTCTATGAGCTTCACTAATTAGTACCGTATGAGCTGCTGAACATGATTATGGTCATCTATGTAATTCCTTTGTGGTGGATCTTTATTATGAGTCAATACATGTTTGAGATTGCAATGGTTTTGTTTCAGTTATGAAAGTAGATGCATATTATGTACCCCGTTCTTATTTACTTGTCATGATCAAGCATGTTTATGAGAGCATGTGAGGGGAACGTGTGCATTAGTTGGAGTAACGGGGGGTGGCTAGTGCAGTGAACGTGACAGATAGTTCTGCGATCCACTTGGGTTTCTACCTTACTTTGTTGCCTCACTAGGGATAAGCAAAAATACCATGCTACCGAGAGTGGATGTGACCTTGGCCACTACCTCCATGAGTAGATCTAGCATGTTCTTATTTTAACTTCATGTCATTGAACTTATTGCTATGCTCTGATTTATCTTAATTACTAAGGTGTTATGATTTAGTTCGCATCTTGGTGGAGCATAAGAGAGAGAACAACTTATACTTGAGATCTCTATGTTAGGACGTGATGCCCATATTATTAATAACTTGTCAAACCATGTCTTGCCATCTTTCATGTTAATTTTAGTGTTCCATTGTCTACCACGTTATCAAGAGAGAGTGCATTTGTGAAACCATGAACCCCGGTCCATTTTTAATCATAAGAAACACCTTTCCAACACTTTTATCACCACTTTTGTTTGCTGCCATTTTTAATTCCGAAAATACAAAACACTTTCATCTTGCATACATTATAAAAAACCAAAAATATCATTTACCATTGTTTCCACCATCATTGCATATTTATTTTACCATCATTGCATATTTACTACTGTTTGCATATTTATTTTATTATCATTCTCACACCTTGTGCTTGACAACCACTTGGTGAGGTTGAGGGCACAAAACAATTTATTTTGTTGCAGGTTCTCAAGGGAAGGATAAGGAGATAACACCTGAAATACTGGTTCCCCGAGAGTTCGATATTAAACCCTCGAGTCACCCCTTGTGGGGAAAACCGTCTTCCACTACTACATACACTCTGCACTTGGAGTCTCAACCTAACCCATATTCTTTTGACGCAGGTAACTACGTCAAGGGCCATCAAGACCGTTTTCTGGCGCCGTTGCGGGGAACCATAGCTGAAAGGTTTATCCAAGGATCACTCACATCAAGTCAACTTCATCACCAGCTTGTGTCACAACCTAAGCTTGGGGAGGTTGCACCTACGTGAGCATCATCTTATCCATCTTTACCTACAATCATTTTATTTTGTTTGTTCTTGTCTTGCGTATCATCTTTATATTTGTGGGGACCCCGGACTAGCTGTCCGAAATACCCGATTATGCTTAACACAACGATCCCGTGATCAGTCTGTCGTTGCACATAATCCGAATTGGATACCAAAGTTTACATCCATTACAATACCGAATAAAAAGTCTTACATAAATGGTCATTTAGACCAAGTCTTACATAGGTGCCTTCATGGGCCAAACCAAAATATCAGCGGAAGCTGCGGCGTAGAAGACATCATATTCTAACGATGACAACCCGACAGGCAGCTGACTTGTGGAGATCCTTAGTTGGCGTAGAAGTCGCCATACTCCTGCTCGGCGTAGTGCTCCTCCTCGTAGTCTGGCTAGGACAATAGCCAGGGACGAAACCAATATGAGTACATTTGAATGTACTCGCAAACTACCCCAACATGAGTATGCACTAGTTTTATTTTAGTTGACAACTTTTATTTATTTAAAACATCTCTATATCTTTATTGAAAAAGGTAAGAAGAGTTTTATAACTATCTTTAAAGAAGTCACCATTTTTATCTGTTTCTCCAAAACTCCTCCTTTTTCCGACCATAGCCCGTCATGGTCCACTTTCATCTAACCACCTCATACCGATCCGTTGGTATAGGTGTAGGAAACATTCTCCACTTCATTTTTCTTTTAAAACTCAAAGTCTTTTAAAAACTTGCACATGGTCAAAGTAGGGCCTCCCAACTGTCCATATCCGAGGACTCGGCTATTCGAATAGTTTTACACTCTGCAGAGGTTAGCACGCTTTTCCCACATCCATCCGGCAACTCATCGTGTCCGCCACGTCTCGCCATACAGGGTGTATGCGAAGTAAGCCGCCGACCATAGCCTGTCCTTTGCTCATGCTAGTATAGGATCCTTCCCATATGACTCTTCCAACACACTTAACCCAGCCCTTCGGAATCTAAGTGTGAGGACTCATAGGTTTTGTCCGGCGGTTTATGGTGGAACCTTCAATCCTCCTCCTTATCTTTCATAGAGTTTGAGCGAGGACCCGGGTCAGGGTAGACCAACACACTATCCCCTCATGCATGACGGAGTCATCTCCGTCGATGAGGTATCCAGTACTAATATGAGCAAACTATATGGCTAAGCCTTTTCCCATATGTGGTGGATGTGGTCGCACAGGGTATCGGATGGTTGACGTAAGTACAAGGACACACTGTGCATTTTTCATAAACATCACCATTTTTCCACTTCTCCATTTCAACACCGACATCTCGGCATTTCATAATCTCACAAGTAATTGCAAAGGAGTTTTGAATAAATCATATTTGTTTTTCCCATCCTATAATTTGATATAACTATCTTATATTTCTACATAAGTGGCAAAATAATCTCCATATACTTTTGAAATGGGTTTTATAAATCTTGCTTTGAGAGTAAAACAGGTTATGAAAGTAGATGCATATGTTTGTAGTGCAAGCTCAGAGAATAGCTTGCCTTGCTCGGCAAAGTGACCTTGATCTTGTTCTTCAGTTTCAACAAACTCTCCTTCCTCGATATATCCGACAACGTTCTCGTCTAATTAATAAACAAACAATGCAAACAATCACTAATCTATACAAGCAATCATCTCAACATAACAATCATGAACATCACAATAGCTACTGCACACATCAAACCATACAATTTGGTTTCAAATAATTGAATTAAACATTATTTAATTACTTCTAAATTATGGCAGAAACTTGTTGAACATGTTTAATTCCACAACTTGAGTTCTGTTGGTCACAAAAATACAAACTAAAATTCTATGGAAAGCTACTGATGTGTAGAAGACAACACAATTTGATTTGGTCAATTGGAGTTACTAAACTCCCTACACATTTGTTTGAATCCAGTAACTTAATAATCAAGTTTTAGCTACCAACTAAGTTCTGTTATCCTAAAATTAAATCCTTTTAGGGGTAACTAAACATGACTATATGTGATCTAACAAATTGGTCCTAATCCATTTGGGTTAACCATTAAACATATTTAAATGTTTGAGTGCAGAAGGGTGTTTAAACTTCAACTCAATACCAAACAAATACTACTGCATAATTAATTCTACCAAAATTAGGGAAGCTAATACATGGCAGTACTAAGCTAAAAAATTGGTTTGGAATTATTTGGACTAACAGAGTATCAGAAACAAACAAGTTTAGATTTAAACCTTCTGTAGTATTTTTAATAATACTTTTTATCTATTTAATTAAATGACATGAGACCAATTGGGTTGGTTAAACATTTTCATAAGCTTTCCAGAACAATTGAGTTTGATTTATTTGGATGCCTAAATCTCAAGTTATTGATTTTTGAAGTTAGGTCCAGTACTGAATTCTCTGAGAAAACTAAATTCGAAAACCTAACTGTTCTGGATAATGCTGAAATCCCTGACAGGTGGGGTCCACCAGTCAGTGACTCAGGCGAAACGGTGCGCGCGTGGGAAATGTTTAAAAATCTGACTAGCGGGGTCCACGGGTCAGTGACTACGCGCGCGAAGCGGTATGCGACCGTGGATCAAGGATCCAACGGCTCACAGAGCCCGCGTCGGCGGCGACCTAATTTCTGCGGCGCCGCCGCGCCGGCGGCACGGTGGTGGATGCTCTGCTCACCTAGGGGGCTCGGGAAGATGCGGCGGTGACGCAGATCGACGGCGGAGGCTCGGGGAAGCTCGTGGTGCGAGTGGAGCTTGCTGGAACGGCGTGAGGCGGCGACGGCGACGCGTCGGACTTCCACGGCCACGGCCACGGACTCCGGCGAGCTACTGCGGTCGCGTCAGTGCACGATCCTGAGGGAAACAAGGGGCGGGTGAGTGTGGTGAGTACGGAGAGCACGGTGGTGTGGTCGGAGGAGAGGAAGGGGCAGCAGCACGACGCAGCCGTGTCGTCGCCTACCTCGGGCTCCGGCGAGCAATTGCTCCTGCTGCCAGGGCCGAGCTTGGCTGCTACTACGTGCACGCTCTCCTAGCGGTGCACAGAGGGGGTGGAGTGAGTTGGAGAAGCCGTGGTGCGGTGTGGAGAGAAGTGAGCTCGGGGCGAGCTTAAATAGGCTCGGCGGCGGCGTACGGTGGACTGGGTGCAAGGGGGCGACCAGGGCACGGCCGGGCTAGCCATAGGGGCAGTGGTGTGCGGTGATGTTGCTGGGGGTCCTGGGCGCAGAAGCCAGCGCGTGTCGCGAGCAGAGCGAGCTCGCGGCGCGGGACGGCCATGGGCGTGCTCGGCGGCGCACGGGCATCGAGCAAACGGCGGCTCGAGGCGTGCCTGGGTGCGGTGTCTCTGCGAGGGAGTTAAGTGAAGCAAGGAGAGAGTGGGGGGGCACGGGGTGCGACGTCCACGGCGACGACAGCGCGTCGGCCTCGGTGGCGACCATGGCGCAGTGCGCCAGCTGCCGCCTCCTGCTGCTCCTCCACGCTCTGGCCCTCCCTCTTCTTCGATTTCGAGCGCGGCGAGGTCAGTGAGGTGAGAGGGAGTGAGTGCTGGCGCCAAATCGACGAATTAACCTCGAATTCGAGCAATTCAACTTCGGATTTGAGGAATCGGTGAAGAACACGACTCCTGCCCACCACGTGTTCGATGAAATGTGCACATCATTTTTAATTTTGAATTTCTGAATTTTGATTTCATACTTTGCTTCATAAATATGTATAGGTATTTGTGGTGCTGTGTTGCATTTCATGTGACAAGTGCAACATAGCACACTTTGTGATTTGAATTTAATAAAGAAAGTAATAGAATTTAAATTTAGGTTTTTAAATTAAATTTTTGAGAGGGAAAAGTTATAGAATAAAAATGGGAGAGTTTATATAACCTCTCCTCTCAATTTTGTTTGAAACCATTTTAGTTTCTCCTTGGAGAATTTGTGTGACACAATTGTCACTTTTATTTTTCTTGCTTTATTGCTATTTCATTCTTTTCTTTTCTTCTTGTTTTTATTTAGAGCAAGCAACATAATTAGCAAGAATAAATAACACAAGCAACAAGAATTAATTACCACAAGCAATAATTTGCAAACAACACATAATAATTAACAAAAGTTTTTGTTGGCTCTCATTTTTGGAATATAATACTGATAATATTTTTGGGATGTTACAATCCTTCCCCCCTTAAAATAAATCTCGTCCCGAGATTTGCTAGGCTTAGGTACTAAAGAGGTCTGGGAATTCGCTTCGAAGATAATCTTCGCGTTCCCAAGTTGCTTCTTCTTCAGAGTGGTTAGTCCACTGGACTTTGTAAAACTTGATCGCACGTCTTCGGGTAACACGAACATCTTCTTCGAGAATTTGAGGGTCTCTCACGATAAGTCAGGTCTTGGTTCAGGTCGATGGAGAGGTGGTCGATGTTTTTGAAAACATCAGGCTGGTCAGGAACTTCAAGACACTTCCGGAGCAAGGAAATGTGGAAGACATCATGATAATCTCCTAACTCCTGGGGTAACTCCAGCTGATAGGATACTTCTCCTCGACGAGCAATGACCTTGAAGGGTCCAATATACCTTGGCGCTAATTTTCCTTTGACATGGAAACGCTGCATTCCTTTAGGGGTGTCACTCGGAGATAAACATAATCTCCGACGTTGAAGGTGAGGTCACGGCGCTTGGTGTCAGCGTAACTCTTCTGACGGGATTGGGCAGTTTTGAGGCGTTCACGAATAAGCTGAACTTGCTCTTCAGCTTCACGGAGGGTATCTGGTCCGAACAATTTGCTTTCTCCGGTATCGGACCAATTCAGGGGTGTACGACACTTCTTGCCGTAAAGGGCTTCAAAAGGGGCCATTTGCAGACTAGACTGATAACTGTTGTTGTACGAGAACTCTGCAAACGGAAGACAATCTTCCCACTTGGAACCATAGGATAGAACACATGCGCGAAGCATGTCCTCCAATATCTGGTTCACTCGCTCAGTTTGGCCATCGGTCTGGGGATGATAAGCTGTGCTAAATGCTAACTTGGTTCCGAGGGCTTCATGAAGGGATTTCCAGAATCTTGAGGTGAATTGCGTGCCTCTATCAGATACAATCTTCTTAGGCACACCATGCAGGCTCACTATTCTGGAAATATACAGTCTGCTAATTGAGCCCGATAGTGGTCTTGACAGGAGGAAATGGGCAACCTTGGTCAGTCGATCAACGATGACCCAGATTGAATCATGGCCTCGGTTGGATCTTGGAAGTCCGGTAATAAAATCCATTCCAATCTCATCCCACTTCCACTCGGGAATTTTCAAAGGTTGAAGCAATCCAGCGGGTCGCTGATGTTCAGCCTTAACTCGCTGGCAGATGTCACACTTGGCTACGAAGAACCAATCTCTCGCTTCATTCCATGCCACCAAAATCTTTCTCGAAGGTCTTGGTACATTTTGGTTCCGCCGGGGTGGATTGAATAAGGGGTCTCATGGGCCTCCTTCAGGATTAACTCCTTAAGTTCCGTGACATTGGGCACACAGATACGGTCATTGAATTTCAGCACTCCTTCAGCATCTTCGGTAAAACCGGGTGCTTTGCCGAGGGAAATCTTCTTCCTAATTCCCTCATGCTTTCATGACCTTTTGGGCTTCTTTGATTTGATCCATCAGGGTTGGGGTTAACTCTAAATTGGCGAGATAACCATGGCTAACAAGCTCTAGTCCAAAATCTTGGAACTCTTTGAACAAGGCTGGCTGTTCGGCTTGGATCAGGGCATTCAGGGTGCAAGGTTTGCGACTAAGGGCATCGGCAACTACATTAGCCTTTCCAGGGTGATAATGGATTCCAATATCATAATCCTTGATTAATTCCATCCATCTCCTCTGTCGCAGGTTCAGATCTTTCTGGGTGAAAATATACTTCAAGCTTTTGTGATCTGTATAGACCTCGCAGCGATGTCCCGCAAGATAGGGACGCCACGTTTTGAGAGCAAGAACAACAGCAGCTAACTCCAGTCATGGGTTGGGTAATTCTCTTCATGCGGTCGCAACTGCCGGGACAGGTACGACACAACTTTGCCTTCTTGCATCAGAACGCAACCAAGTCCGAGGCGTGATGCATCGCAATACACGTCGAAACTCTGGGTGACGTCTGGCATGATCAATTGGGGCTGAGGTTAGTCTCTTCTTCAGTTCTTGGAAACTATCCTCACACTTCTGAGTCCATTCAAATTTCTTGTCCTTCTTCAACAGTTGGGTCATGGGTTTGGCTATACTGGAAAATCCTTCAACGAACTTGCGGTAATAACCGGCAAGTCCGAGAAAGCTTCGGATTTCAAACACATTGGTTGGGGATAACCAGTCAACAATGGCTTGATCTTCTCTGGGTCAACAGAAATTCCTCCGGCAGATACAACATGTCCGAGAAATGCCACTTCACTGAGCCAAAACTCACACTTGCTAAGCTTGGCATACAGCTGGTGCTCTCGGAGGTCTCCAAAACTAGACGCAGGTGTTCAGCATGCTCTTCTTCGGTCTTGGAATAAATAAGGATGTCATCAAGGAAAACTACCACGAACTTGTCGAGGTACTCCATGAAAATCTTGTTCATGAGATTCATGAAATAGGCTGGGGCATTGGTCAGACCAAAAGACATCACGGTGTATTCAAACAAACCGTAACGAGTGGTGAAGGCGGTCTTGGGAATGTCTGTCTCTCGGATCTTCAACTGATGGTATCCTGTCCGAAGATCGATCTTGGAAAAGACTCGGGCTCCGTTCATTTGATCGAACAGATCCTCGATCTTGGGAAGAGGTACTTATTTTTAATGGTCACGTCATTCAGCTTGCGATAATCCACACACAGGCGTGTGGTACCGTCTCTCTTGTCCACAAAAATGGGTGATCCCCAAGGTGAAGCGCTTGGGCGAACAAGTCCTTTGCTGAGCATATCTGCCAATTGCTTCTTCAACTCAACCAGTTCTTCCGGATTCATCCGATAAGGTCTTTGGGATATAGGGGCGGTTCCTGGGATAAGCTCAATTATGAACTCAATTTCCCGGTCTGGCGGCATACCAGGCAATTCTTCTGGGAAAACATCCTTGAACAGGTGAACAACACGGATCTCATCTAGGGCAGGTCGAGCTATGCTCTCATGGCAGCCTGGGTGAGATTGACTAGTTTCAGACACATACTCCACTTCTACTTCTTTGTCGGTGGTGATGGATACAGCTCTTCTGGCACAGTCAATTCGACCATGGTACTTGGCTAACCAATTCATACCGAGTATAACATCGATGCCTTGGGTTCCCAGAACAATTAAGTTAACTGGAAACTTTTCTCCTTTGATCTCAAGGGGTACATCGGAGCAAAACATCTTGGTCTCTACGGTGGATTCTGGGATTTGGATGACCATGGGTTTGGGTAAGAGGCTCTCGACTAAACCTCCCTTAGCAACAAATTCTTGGGTAACAAATGAATGGGTAGCACCAGAATCAAACAGAACAGTTGCAGGTACTGAGTTGACAAGGAACGTACCCAGCACAACATCCGGAGCATCCTGAGCTTCTTCAGCATTGATGTGGTGCAGACGACCCTTGGCAACAGCAGCATTTCCGCGGGTGCGGCATTCTTGCCATTTCCATTTCCATTGCGGCCTTGACCATTGTTCTGTGCCGGCGCATTGGGGCGCTGGACATTCCTCTTGGGATTGGGACATTCTTTGGAGTAGTGACCCTTGTTGCCGCATTCAAAGCAGATCACATTGGGATTGCGGGTGAAGTTGTTGAAGTTTCCTCCGGGACGGTTATTGTCATTGGGGCGGTTGAAGTTGTTTGGGCGGTTAGGGTAATTGGGGCGTGGAGCTTGGGGTGGACGATAGGCAGGCCTGGTGTTCTGCTGAAAGATACGAGGTTTCTGGCTGCTCGAACCTTCCTGAGCATTCATCCTCCTCTTGCGACCTTCATACATAGACTTGCGCTTGGTCTCCAGCTGGATGGCTTTGTCCACAAGTGACTCCAGATCACGGAAGTCATGGATAACCAAGCACACTGCAGTTCATCATGAGTCCACTCATGAAACGCTCCATCTTCTTCTCTTCTTTGTCGGTGTCATCAGGAGCATACCGAGATAAGTCGGTAAACTCATCCAGATAACCGACCACATCTTACTTCCCTGCCTCAGCTTGCGGAACTCATCCTTCTTCCTCTCAATAAGTCCGTGGAATATGCTTCTTGCGGAACTTCTCCTGGAACTCAGCCCAGTTGATGACATGACCAGCTGCTGGAGAGCCTTGGTAGTTTCCCACCAAGCTCTTGCAGGTCCAGCGAGATAGTGGGTTGCATACAACACTTTCTCATTTCTCCCACAGCAGCAACTTCAGATTGTTGTCGATGGTGCGAAGCCAATCATCGGCTTCTAGTGGGTGAAGTCCCTTGGAGTAGGTGGGTGGGTTGGTCTTCTGAAATCGCCTAAGGTGGATCGCTGGTTTCCATCGCCATTGCCATTACCACCATTGTTGTTGTTGTTGTTGTTATTGTTGTTGTTGTTATAAGCGGCTGCGAGTTGTTGTAGGGCAACGAGATGAGCCTGGGGCATTTTCACGTTCCTCCATGATAAGCGCGAGAAGTTGGGCGGGGGTTGGGTCCGGTGGTGGTGGTGCTGATCCTGATCCTTCCGCATTGCGCGACGGGGCGGCATCCTGAAGCACACCGGGTATAAGAGGCAAGGCAAGAAAAGTTCGACTAAGGGAAAAGACGATCTCAAGTGGTTGATTAATTTAAGATTATATGAAAATATTTCACACAGATTTAAACAAGACAAACATACTTATATTTACCAACATCACATCAAGGAGTTCACATCAACATCAAGCTTACAACATCAAGCTTACATCTAAGATACATAACATCTGGTTTCCAAAAGAACCACTACTTCGACTCGACTAGCTATAGGGGGTCAACCTAATCCTGCGGTAGTGATCAAGTCACTCGCCTACTGAGGTGGAACCTCCAGCTCTAACACGTCAGCATCTGACTGGTAGGTGGCTCCTCGGGATCCTCCTCCTCCTCGAGAACTGCTCGAGTGGCTCCTCCTCCTCGTCAACTAACTCCTCCTCATCATCCTCCTCCTCACAGTCCATCTCCTCCACGAAGTCATCATCGTCACTGAGGAAAGCGTTGTTCTCCTTGCGGAGATCCTCGCCCTCCTCCTCCATCTCGTCAGTATGGTGCTCTAGATCCTCAATCAGCCCGTCCTGCTCTGCCACCTTCGTGCGGAGCTTCACGATAGTCTTCCTCAGCTGGGCCCTCTTCCTGAGAAGAGCGACCTTCTCCTCCATCAGCTTCACTCGTTCTCGCGAAGCTCAACGAGCGACTCGCGGTCAAAGTGAGCTGAATCCTAGTGCGCAACAGATCATCCTGAGTGCACTGAAGTAAGATCTCCATGTCCATGATGTAGCTCCCAAACATCGGGTGGTAAGGTGAAGGAGTAGGGTGTCCATCGCAGTTGCGCCTCCCGTAGAACCGGAAACGGGAGTCTACTAACTCCGCCTTGTGCTCCTCACAAAGTCGGGCTAGCATCCTCTGTGTAGCAGTACAGAGACCATCAACCCAGGTGGCCTCCTTGGTGGTGAAGATGAGCGTCCTGGAACTGGGAGACTTGATGTTCCTGCGAACTGACGACCTGATGAGCCAGCTCAGCCTTCCGACACCGTGAACATCAATCTGAGCTCCCTCAAACTCTGGAGCGGGGCGACCTAACAGCTTGGTCAACTCGAACAAGTCCCTCTCAAACGTCAGCTTGCTGTCCTTCTCAGCTGAACGAACTCGGTCCAATGGAGTGCCATCTACATTTTTAAGCAAAATTTTAAGTTAGTTAGGTGACAAGTGTATCAAAATTTTAATATAGTAGGGCAACAAGTGAGTCAAATTTTAAGCTTAATGAGAGGTGTGCAAAATTTTAGGGATAAGGAAAATGTAATATTTAATGAGAGTAAAATTTTGCATAAGTAAGAGGATTGGAGATAAGCAGTTTTCAAAATACTTCATTCCTTTCTTTTTAGAAATTCATCTTTTTGTAACATTTGACAAACGACCATGCTAACTAAGGTTTCCTAAAGTCAGGATGGCTCTGATACCAAGTCTGTGGGGACCCCGGACTAGCTGTCCGAAATACCCGATTATGCTTAACACAACGATCCCGTGATCAGTCTGTCGTTGCACATAATCCGAATTGGATACCAAAGTTTACATCCATTACATACCGAATAAAAGTCTTACATAAATGGTCATTTAGACCAAGTCTTACATAGGTGCCTTCATGGGCCAAACCAAAATATCAGCGGAAGCTACGGCGTAGTAGACATCATATTCTAACGATGACAACCCGACAGGCAGCTGACTTGTGGAGATCCTTAGTTGGCGTAGAAGTCGCCATACTCCTGCTCGGCGTAGTGCTCCTCCTCGTAGTCTGGCTAGGACAATAGCCAGGGACGAAACCAATATGAGTACATTTGAATGTACTCGCAAACTACCCCAACATGAGTATGCACTAGTTTTATTTTAGTTGACAACTTTTATTTATTTAAAACATCTCTATATCTTTATTGAAAAAGGTAAGAAGAGTTTTATAACTATCTTTAAAGAAGTCACCATTTTATCTGTTTCTCCAAAACTCCTCCTTTTTCCGACCATAGCCCGTCATGGTCCACTTTCATCCAACCACCTCATACCGATCCGTTGGTATAGGTGTAGGAAACATTCTCCACTTCATTTTTCTTTTAAAACTCAAAGTCTTTTAAAAACTTGCACATGGTCAAAGTAGGGCCTCCCAACTGTCCATATCCGAGGACTCGGCTATTCGAATAGTTTTAACACTCTGCAGAGGTAGCACGCTTTTCCCACATCCATCCGGCAACTCATCGTGTCCGCCACGTCTCGCCATACAGGTGTATGCGAAGTAAGCCGCCGACCATAGCCTGTCTTTTGCTCATGCTAGTATAGGATCCTTCCCATATGACACTTTCCAACACACTTAACCCAGCCCTTCGGAATCTAAGTGTGAGGACTCATAGTTTTGTCCGGCGGTTTATGGTGGAACCTTCAATCCTCCTCCCTTTCATAGAGTTTGAGCGAGGACCCGGGTCAGGGGTAGATCACACATCCCCTCATGCATAACGGAGTCATCTCCGTCGATGAGGTATCCATACTAATATGAGCAAACTATATGACTAAGCCTTTTCCCATATGTGGTATGTGGTCGCACAGGGTATCGGATGGTTGACGTAAGTACAAGGACACACTGTGCATTTTTCATAAACATCACCATTTTTCCACTTCTCCATTCCAACACCGACATCTCGGCATTTCATAATCTCACAAGTAATTTCAAAGGAGTTTTGAATAAACATATTTGTTTTTCCCATCCTATAATTTGATATAACTATCTTATATTTCTACATAGTGGCAAAATAATTTCCATATACTTTTGAAATGGGTTTTATAAATCTTGCTTGAGAGTAAAACATGTTATGAAAGTAGATGCATATGTTTGTAGTGCAAGCTCAGAGAATAGCTTGCCTTGCTCGGCAAAGTGACCTTGCTCTTGTTCTTCATTTCAGCAAACTCTCCTTCCTCGATATATCCGACAACGTTCTCGTCTAATTAATAAACAAACAATGCAAACAATCACTAATCTATACAAGCAATCATCTCAACATAACAATCATGAACATCACAATAGCTACTGCACACATCAAACCATACAATTTGGTTTTCAAATAATTGAATTAAACATTATTTAATTACTTCAAAATTATGGCAGAAACTTGTTGAACATGTTTAATTCCACAACTTGAGTTCTGTTGGTCACAAAAATACAAACTAAAATTCTATGGAAAGCTACTGATGTGTAGAAGACAACACAATTTGATTTGGATCAATTGGAGTTACTAAACTCCCTACACATTTGTTTGAATCCAGAACTTAATAATCAAGTTTTAGCTACCAATTAAGTTCTGTTGATCCTAAAATTAAATCCTTTTAGGGGTAACTAAACATGACTAATGTGATCTAACAAAATTGGTCCTAATTCATTTGGGTTAACCATTAAACATATTTAAATGTTTGAGTGCAGAAGGGTGTTTAAACTTCAACTTAATACTAAACAAATACTACTGCACAATAATTCTACCAAAATTAGGGAAGCTAATACATGGCAGTACTAAGCTAGAAAATTGGTTTGGAATTATTTGGACTAACAGAGTATCAGAAACAAACAAGTTTAGAATTTAAACCTTCTGTAGTATTTTTAATAATACTTTTTATTATTTAATTAAATGACATGAGACCAATTGGTTTGGTTAAACATTTTCATAAGCTTTCCAGAACAATTGAGTTTGATTTATTTGGATGCCTAAATCTCAAGTTATTGATTTTTGAAGTTAGGCCCAGTACTGAATTCTCTGAGAAAACTAAATTCGAAAACCTAACTGTTCTGGATAATGCTGAAATCCCTGACGGGTGGGGTCCACCAGTCAGTGACTCAGGCGAAACGGTGCGCGCGCGGGAAATGTTTAAAAATCTGACTAGCGGGGTCCACGGGTCAGTGACTATGCGCGCGAAGCGGTATGCGACCGTGGATCAAGGATCCAACGGCTCACAGAGCCCGCGTCGGCGGCGACCTAATTTCTGCGGCGCCGCCGCGCCGGCGGCAGGTGGTGGATGCTCTGCTCACCTAGGGGGCTCGGGAAGATGCGGCGGTGACGCAGATCGACGGCGGAGGCTCGGGGAAGCTCGTGGTGCGAGTGGAGCTTGCTGGAACGGCGTGAGGCGGCGACGGCGACGCGTCGGACTTCCACGGCCACGGCCACGGACTCCGGCGAGCTACTGCGGTCGCGTCAGTGCACGATCCTGAGGGAAACAAGGGGCGGGTGAGTGTGGTGAGTATGGAGAGCACGGTGGTGTGGTCGGAGGAGAGGAAGGGGCAGCAGCACGACGCAGCCGTGTCGTCGCCTACCTCGGGCTCCGGCGAGCAATTGCTCCTGCTGCCAGGGCCGAGCTTGGCTGCTACTACGTGCACGCTCTCCTAGCGGTGCACAGAGGGGGTGGAGTGAGTTGGAGAAGCCGTGGTGCGGTGTGGAGAGAAGTGAGCTCGGGGCGAGCTTAAATAGGCTCGGCGGCGGCGTACGGTGGACTGGGTGCAAGGGGGCGACCAGGGCACGGCCGGGCTAGCCATAGGGGGCAGTGGTGTGCGGTGATGTTGCTGGGGGTCCTGGGCGCAAAAGCCAGCGCGTGTCGCGAGCAGAGCGAGCTCGCGGAGCGGGACGGCCATGGGCGTGCTCGGCGGCGCACGGGCATCGAGCAAACAGCGGCTCGAGGCGTGCCTGGGTGCGGTGTCTCTGCGAGGGAGTTAAGTGAAGCAAGGAGAGAGTGGGGCGCACGGGGTGCGACGTCCACGGCGACGACAGCGCGTCGGCCTCGGTGGCGACCATGGCGCGTGCGCCAGCTGCCGCCTCCTGCTGCTCCTCCACGCTCTAGCCCTCCCTCTTCTTCGATTTCGAGCGCGGCGAGGTCAGTGAGGTGAGAGGGAGTGAGTGCTGGCGCCAAATCGACGAATTAACCTCGAATTCGAGCAATTCAACTTCGGATTTGAGGAATCGGTGAAGAACACGACTCCTGCCCACCACGTGTTCGATGAAATGTGCACATCATTTTTAAATTTGAATTTCTGAATTTTGATTTCATACTTTGCTTCATAATAAGTATAGGTATTTGTGGTGCTGTGTTGCATTTCATGTGACAAGTGCAACATAGCACACTTTGTGATTTGAATTTAATAAAGAAAGTAAATAGAATTTAAATTTAGGTTTTTAAATTAAATTTTTGAGAGGGAAAAGTTTAGGAATAAAAATGGGAGAGTTTATATAACCTCTCCTCTCAATTTTGTTTGAAACCATTTTAGTTTCTCCCCTTGGAGAATTTGTGTGACACAATTATCACTTTTATTTTTCTTGCTTTAATTGCTATTTCAATTCTTTTCTTTTCTTCTTGTTTTTATTTAGAGCAAGCAACATAATTAGCAAGAATAAATAACACAAGCAACAAGAATTAATTACCACAAGCAATAATTTGCAAACAACACATAATAATTAACAAAAGTTTTTGTTGGCTCTCATTTTTGGAATATAATACTGATAATATTTTTTTTTGGGATGTTACAATATTTCGGTTTGCATATTTATATTCAGTTTTGCATTTTTGTGTTGCATTTGTTATTTCGAGTTGCATTAGTGTCATTTTACTTTCAGTTTTGCATAAAAAATTAAAAACACATAAAAACTTGTTGAAATGGGAGATAGAACTAAATTGTGTGACTACACAAACACTCCTAATGATCAATTTATTGCTAAGCCTATCACCACACCTGAGATTAGTGCTGAGAGCTATGAAGTTAGTCCTATTTGTTAAACTTGATAACTAGGGAACAATTTGGTGGTAGTGCTGTTGAGGATGCCTCTATGCATCTTCATGATTTTATTGAAATCTGTGACATGCAAAAGTTTAAAAATGTTGAAAGTAATGTCTTAAAACTGAAGTTATTTCCTTTCTCACTTAGAGGAAAAGCTAAAGAGTGGCTACATTCATTACCTACTGGTAGTATTAATTCTTGGGATGATTTAAAAGAGGCTTTCATTAAGAAATATTATCCCCCTGTTAAAATACTGCAAAATAGAAACAATATCCTCTCTTTTAGGCAAAATGAAAATGAACATGTTGCCATGGCTTGGGATAGGATTAAACTCATGCTTAGAACTTGTCCATCACATGGGGTTAATGAATGGACCATTTTACACTCTTTTTACAATGGTCTAAATTACATGTCTAGAAATATACTTGATTCAGCTGCTGGAGGTGCTTTCATGGGAAAAACTATATTAGAAGCTAAGAACATTTTGGAAAGTATCTTGCAAAATTATAGTCAATGGCATACTGATATAGCACCTAGTTCATCTAAGAAAGTGAACTCTATAGAAGAAACAAATGATTTGTCATCTAAAATGGACACCATTCTTGCTTTTATTAATAAACAAAATTTTGAAAATATGCCTTTGCAAGAACTAGTTGGTAATAATCCTGAAAATGTTGATGTCAACTTCATTAGGAACTATGGTAATAATGGGTATGGTAACAACAATTATAACTCTTATAATAAACCCCCATATGTTCCTAACAACCGTCTTTTAGTGCCATATCCTAATGCTAATGATAAATGGAAGCCTATGTCATCAAGCAATGATAATTTCGTAGCAAATAAAATTCTTATTGAACAAGTTGCTAGTCATAATACCATGATACAAGAGTTGAATAAATCCGTTGCTTCTGTTAGTTCTGATATTAGAGGTTTACAACTCCAAGCTGCAGGACTAGACAAAGCCTTGTCAAAACTAGCTGATAATCAAGCCACTTTATTGAGTATGTCTGCAGGGAAACCACAAGCACCACCCACGGTTGGGATGAATTCTATTAATATTGCTGAAAGTGTCCCTTCTACTTTGGAGGGAACTCTTAATGAACTGCTTGAATATCCTGAATATTTGTTGCCATTTATGTCTCAACTTGTTGGTTTAAAGGAAGAAGTTAATGAAACCAAAAATGATGAATCTCTTATGTTAGTCGAGTTAGAAAAAAAGTTGAGGAAGTTAAAATGCTTAGTGAAGTTAAGGAACCATTTGTTGATTTAGAGAAGTGTAGCTTGCATGAATTAATTTCTATCTTACAAAAATTTGCAAGTGATCCTTCTGTTAATATTAACCAGGCTGGTTTTGGTTCATATTGCTAATCATGTCTTAAAAGAAAAGATTGCTAGGTACAATCAAGAAGCTATGATACCACCTAAGCTTGGGGATATCTGGATCCTCAAGGTACTAGTAACCATTGGAAAAGAGACACACCATGCCATTTTAGATCTAGGATCTAGTGTCTCTATATATCTAAAGAACTATATGAAGTCCTTGAACTTAAAAATATTGAGAAATGCTCTATTGAACTTGCACTTGCTGATGATTCCATTAGACATGCTCTAGGAAAAGTAAGTGATGTTATGGTAGAGTTACACATGACTTTTGTGCCTGTTGATTTTCTAATCATGGACATGGGGAATAAAACCTCTAGTCCTATTATTTTGGGAAGACCTTTTCTTCGTACTACAGGTGCCATTATTGATTCAAAGGAAGGGAATGTGAAGTTTCAGTTTCCACATAAAAAGAGCATGGAACACTTCCCAAGGAAGAGGGACACACCAAGGTTCAAGCTCCCTCATGAGCTACGTCCCCTTTGATTATCAAGTAAGTAAGCCTAGCTATATGGCTATAAAGAAAGCGCTTTACGGGAGGCAACCCGGTTGTTTTTGTTTGAGATTTTCTTTGAGTCCTCTTGCTGTAACAAGAGAGTAGTTTTAGTTTTTTTTCTGGGATTTTTAATAAAGAACCAAGTTTTACCTATTTTGGGTTTGAAAAGTTGCTATTCATTTTCGGAGAGTTTTCTGCCTGCACGAAGTCTGTGCACGGTTTGATTTTTCATTTTTTATCTGTAACTCCGATTGAACTGTAATTTGAACAGTAGCTTCAACTTTTCATCCTCTGCACACGTGATTTTTTGTAGATTTTTCTGACGAGTTTAAGTAGGGTAGAAAAATGCGTTTTGCTGCTGCTGTTTTTCTGGACAGATTCTGTCTTGATATTATTTGATGCATTCTTTGAGCTTTTTGCTTGAATATTTTTGATTCAATTATGTTTATGAGTAGGCATACAACATTATATACTCTCTGGACATTCATATGAATTTTTGCCTAAGGATTTTATGCAGCAAGGAACCTATTTGTTTATCACTACTAATATCACCCCACAGAAAAGAAATGGGAGAAACGGTGTTTTGAAGTTTTTTCACAGGGATTAGAGGAGCTGCACCAAGAGCTATCCAAGGATGGTGAAGACCATAAGCTTGGGGATGTCAAAACAACCCCATTAGACCAACACACTCTCGGTTTGCACACGTCTAACTTCTGTTTTTCGATCAATGCACTTTATCGTATAAACTTGGAGCGTCTTTTATTTGCTTTTGTTATTTCGCTTTGATTTTTATTTTCTTGAGACCACCACTATCATTTATATATGAGAGAGCTACTGGAAGTTTGGGTTGAATTATGTTGGATGCTATTAAATATATTGGGATAGGGATGTTTGAGTTGATTTTAAAAGATACATATAGTTGCATAATTCATGTGCTTTGAATGAATGTTAATTTGCAAGTGTGTTGTCAAGAGCTATCTTTTACCATGTTTAGATGTTGAATTTTAACTTTACTTGGTTTAACATGGATTGATTAGTTCTATGGACACTTATGCATGCATTTAGATGGTCAACTTTCTCCCTATTGCTAGCCCAAAAATTACAACAAGTAAAAAGCTTGTTTCCCAACACCTTCAACCAAAGTTTTTCCAGTGAGTCCACCATATCTACCTATTAGCTTTATGCTATTCCAAGTATGTTTATCATGTTATATTGTGTTATCTACATTTCTGAATTTAAATGCTTATGTTATTGATTGTCATGGGAAAAATTGGTTAAAAGCTCTCACGAACTTGATGCACAATTTACTTTTATTGCATTTAATAAGCATGAACCATTGTGATTAAAATTATGAAGTTGTGGGCTTGACAATAGTTTTGGTTGGGAGTTAGCCATATGTGCTGTCACATGGCAAGCTTTCAACATTGCACTTATTTATATTAAGTTGATGTCATGTACTTTTGTTTATGGATGCCTATCATGGGTGAAATGAATGTGGATACTTAGTAAGTTCAAAGAGTTTGTATAAATGGTTAGAGAAATGCCTGGGCCGCTAATCTAAGTCATGCATCATTCATGGTGGAAATTTACAGCATAACCATAATGTTCATTCAGTGATGCACCTCATAATAAAAAGCTATACCCATAGTAAATAAAAGAGTGCTGAGATTGTTCATTGTCTGTTTGTCTTGTTGTTTTGACATGGGCTTGTTCATGTCAAGGGGCAAGAGGTACCCCAGTGCAGTTCTTGATGATACTATTATTACTTGCAATGACCTTTATTTGAATTTACTTTGTGGACCAAAGTGAGTAACACATGGTGTAGGTACTTGTATTCAAGGGACATGAGACATTCAACCAATACATTGTCAAGCACACCACTCATATTTGCTTTCACTTTAAACATTAATCATTCAAGATGCTATGATAGGGGTAATGAGAGCTCCACACCAATGACTACCACATTGCAAGCATTAACTTAAGTAGAAGTGTTTGGAAGTTAGATGAAACTTATTCATGCTTTACCTCTACTTATTTATCTATCCAAAGTGTCCACCTTTTATATTCAGTTTTCATAAGAAGTACTCTATGACCACCATAGGATGTTTTTACTTTTCATTATGCATACATTTGGTCCATAGTAATTTCTTCTATGTTACACTTTGTGAATTTATCATTGAACATCTTTACATTGAGTATTTGATATCACTTCATAATTCATCTTGCATATTGTTATTCCTTTGAAGAATGAATCATTTGACTTTATGTAGCAATAGTAATCACCTTTGATATCCATTGATAGTATTAAAATGCAAAGTCCATGTTAGTTTTATCACCTTCATACTCGGGACGAGCATGGGTTAAGCTTGGGGATGTTGATGCATGTAAAATGCATACATGAACTTTACATTTTATTACATGTTATTCCATGTTATTTGCATCATATAAGGGTTATATTCATGATTTATATTGAGTTTTGGGGATAATTAACAACTTCCCCATTTTTCTGGAATTAACCCTGCACTGTCAGAAAACCCCTTTTTCTATATTTTTACGTTTCAGGAGTCCAAATCACGTTATAATGACCTGAGATTTTACGGGGATCACTTTTTTGGAAGGAACGAAACGTAGGCGCAAAGGAAACGAAGACCAGAAGGCCAAACCAAGTGGGCCCACGCGACCAGATTCCCTGACCGCGTGGGACCCCTCATCCTGGCCCTCGGGCCTCTGCTGCCGTCGATCCTTCTTCCCGAAGCTTCGTCTTGACCTAAAAACGACTATATATAGACCCCCCCCCCAGGGCTTTCGCGAAAGAGAGCGCCGCAGAAACAGAGAAACCACGAAACAGAGACCTGGAGCTGAAGATTGGAGGGGGAAAACTCTGGCGGGGCGCTGCCGGCGTGATCTCCTTCTCCTCCAACAACATCTCCACCGACACCATGATGAAGAGGGAGTAGTCCACCCCTGGACTATGGGTTTGTGGAAGTAACTTATGTATCTCTCCTCTCTATGAGCTTCACTAATTAGTACCGTATGAGCTGCTGAACATGATTACGGTCATCTATGTAATTCCTTTGTGGTGGATCTTTATTATGAGTTAATACATGTTTGAGATTGCAATGGTTTTGTTTCAGTTATGAAAGTAGATGCATATTATGTACCCTGTTCTTATTTACTTGTCATGATCAATCATGTTTATGAGAGCATGTGAGGGGGAACGTGTGCATTAGTTGGAGTAACGGGGGTGGCTAGTGCAGTGAACGTGACAGATAGTTCTGCGATCCACTTGGGTTTTCTACCTTACTTTGTTGCCTCACTAGGGATAAACAAAAATACCATGCTACCGGAGAGTGGATGTGACCTTGGCCACTACCTCCATGACTAGATCTAGCATGTTCTTATTTTAACTTCATGTCATTGAACTTATTGCTATGCTCTGATTTATCTTAATTACTAAGGTGTTATGATTTAGTTCGCATCTTGGTGGAGCATAAGAGAGAGAACAACTTATACTTGAGATCTCTATGTTAGGACGTGATGCCCATATTATTAATAACTTGTCAAACCATGTCTTGCCATCTTTCATGTTAATTTTAGTGTTCCATTGTCTACCACGTTATCAAGAGAGAGTGCATTTGTGAAACCATGAACCCCGGTCCATTTTTAATCATAAGAAACACCTTTCCAACACTTTTATCACCACTTTTGTTTGCTGCCATTTTTAATTCCGAAAATACAAAAACACTTTCACATCTTGCATACATTATAAAAAACCGAAAATATCATTTACCATTGTTTCCACCATCATTGCATATTTATTTTACCATCATTGCATATTTACTACTGTTTGCATATTTATTTTATTATCATTCTCACACCTTGTGCTTGACAACCACTTGGTGAGGTTGAGGGCACAAACCAATTTATTTGTTGCAGGTTCTCAAGAGAAGGATAAGGAGATAACACCTGAAATACTGGTTCCCCGAGAGTTCGATATTAAACCCTCGAGTCACCCCTCGTGGGGAAAACCGTCTTCCACTACTACATACACTCTGCACTTGGAGTCTCAACCTAACCCATATTATTTTGACGCAGGTAACTACGTCAAGGGCCATCAACGGGCGCCATGGAGATCTCGTTGACCTCCTCCCCGGCGGCCTTGACGACGTATTTCTGGAAGTAGCGTCTTCCATTGTACGGCGGTGCTCCTTGCTCGATGGGAGCCAACCTTTTTGTTGTAAAAGATCGTCCCCTTGTAGTCCTTGTAAATGAAGAAGATCTTGTTTCCTCCTTGTCTCCATGTCGCGCTCGTGTGAATGAGAACGAGTTTTTTGCAAAACGCGCTCCCATTACTGCAGCAGCCGTAGCGCCAAGGGGTAGGTGGAGCGTGGGAGGCCTATAAAAGGTCCTCCAGACTCCAACTCCTTGACACATCTTCTCGCCTTGCTCTGCTCCTCTTCTTCCTTTTCCTCTCCACGCCCCGCAGAACAATGTCGGCGAAGCAGAGATGGCCTTGTCCGACGTGTCGACGGCGGAGTCCGTCTTCCGAGGCGCGGTGGAGGCGCCCACGAGGGCGGAAGCCCGAATCACCGGAAAGGACGAGGTCGTTCCCGCCCTCGGGTCTCCTTGGTTTTCCCCGCGGTGGGGAACATCGCCGGTTCTGCTGCCATGGAAGCGTCGGTGGCGCTGGCGACCCGGAAGGACACCATCAAGATGGAGCTGTGGAAGGAGGCCGCAGGCAATCAGAGATTGACCCGTCTCCTCTGCGACCTTGACGATGTCTTCAAGGTAAGGTCGCCTTGGTTCTGGCAATACGACCCTTGGGAAGATCCTGCGCCTTGACTCGATCTCTTTCCTTCGTACAGGATGAGGAAGACATCATGGATAAGTTCGTGGACCACGTGCACCTCCTCTGCAGCCAGCATGTGCCGGGGTTTGCCCGGAAGTTCCCCGGCCCGTGGGACCCCTGAAGATCCTGCGCGAATGCCCTCCTTCATCCCAGGCGTCCCCGGGAGTCCGGAGTTCACCCGGCAGGCAATAAAACAGAAGACAGATCTGCGCAGCCAGGAGCTCTGAGCTGGCCTTAGTAGCATAGGCTAGATATGTATCCAGGGAAAGCTTCGACTGAATGTAATTCAATTGTAAATTCAGAATGTAAGTTCAGATGAATGCAATCCTAGGGCTCAACTCCCGGGGTCATTTCCCAAACCTCCCCTTGCACTAACGCGCCGTCAAGTTTTCTGAGGAGATCTCTTAGGTGACAAGTACTCTAACCGCCTGTACCGGTAGCAGCACCCTAAGAGCACTATGCCTTCCGGGAGTCCACTCCACAGCCACGGGTACTAGGCCAGAAGGGAAATCTGACCGTTCGCCGGGGAGGACGCATTACCCCCGCAAAGGTTCTCATCAACTGTCAAGCATGCGCAGGTTGGTGGTATATTGACTCCGAGCGAGATATTATGCCTAGAATGCAAGATGCACATGCAAAGACTTAGCTGGTTTTTGCCGTGCTCTTGATCTGCTCTGTCCTTCCCGGGTATCCAGCTCCTGAGCCGCTCTTCAGCATCCATTCCTGTCCCGGGAGAGGCGCTACACATAACACACTTTCAGTAGGAAAAGAATGGACCCTCCCTTACATGTCGTGAAAGTGTTTCATCCGAGCAACCCGCAAGCAAAGTTGAATGTGCATTTCTGTGTTTAGGTTCTTTAAAACACAGCACTGCCCGTTCCACTTCTTACCGCGGCAGTACGGCACGATCAGGTGGCAGCGCCTACTGATAGGCTACTCGCGCTCGACCTGTCAGCCACCGGCACCATGTCAGCCCCCTGCTTGGGGGTTGTTACGGATAACACACTTCACGACAACAAGAGAGGCTCACGGAATTGAAAAACTTATCTTTTATTCCTTGGCGACGATTCTTACACCCTTATACAGAACACTAGCCCCTTGGGCGTGCTTAGTTGACTCGAACTATCTGCGATTCATGTTCGTATTCAGGGGTAGAATTTCCGGAGATTCTCGATGTTCCAGGCGTTGCCCTCCGGCCTGCCTTTCTCGTCCTCCAGATAAACAGCTCCGGGTCTCAGGGTATGCGTCACCCGATAAGGTCCTTCCCACTTGGACGACAGCTTGTTCATGTTATCAAGCTTCTGCTTCTTGCGGAGAACCAGGTCTCCGGGTTCCAGTACCCGTGAACGGATATGGCGATCATGATAGCGGCGGAGCCCTTGCTGGTATCGAGCAGATCGTAAGAAGCTCGGCACCGCACCTCTTCCAGGAAGTTGATGTCATCAATCCTCCTCTCAGCTTGTGCGTCTTCATCATAGGCAAGTACCCGGGGGGATCCATGCCTGAGCTCTGTTGGCAAGACGGCTTCTGCTCCATAGACAAGGAAGAATGGTGTTTCTTGAGTGGCTCTGCTTGGTGTGGTTCTGAGGGACCACAAGACACTTGGTAGATGCTCAATCCAGTTCTTGCCCTTGTCTTCTAACTTGTCAAAGGCCTTGGTCTTCAAACCCTTTAGGACCTCCGCATTGGCTCGCTCCACTTGCCCATTGCACCTTGGGTAGGACACCGAGGCAAAACACACCTTGATTCCCAGCTCTTCACAGAAGTTGAGGAAGGATCGGCTTGTGAACTGAGAGCCATTGTCCGTTATGATTCTGTTGGGTACTCCGAAGCGGTACACGATCCCTTCAATGAACTTGATGGCTGCTTGAGCTGTCTGTCTTGGTACTGGCATCACTTCCACCCACTTTGTGAACTTGTCGATGGCCACGAAAAGGTATTCATGGCCCCCGACAGACTTCGGTATCTTTCCCACGATGTCCAGCCCCCAGACCGCGAACGGCCAGGAGATTGGAATTGGCTGCAGAGCTTGCGCCGGCTGATGTATGTTCTTCGCATAGTACTGGCAGGCTTCACAGGTCTTGACTAGCTGCTCGCATCACTGAGGACTGTTGGCCAGTAGAACCCGTGACGAAAACTTTACCCGCCAGTGATCTTGATGCCACATGACTTGAACATGTGCCCTCGTGGATGTCCCGTAGCAGTACTTGGCCTTGTTCTTGAGGGATGCAGCGGAGCTTGACTCCGTTGTCCCGTCGCCGGTAGAGCTCGCCGTCGATCATGACGTAGAGCTTGGCTTGACGAGCCACCCGCTCGGCGTCGTGATCATCCTCCGGGAGGGCGTGCTCCATGATGTACTTGACGATGTCCCGGGCCCAGGGTGGGTGGGTTCCTTCCACCGGTAGCACCATCCGACGGAAAGAAAGCATAGCTTCCTCCCTGGAGGGGCTGCCGGGTCTTGAGCTTCTGGGCTGGCTACCCGTGTTGTCGAGGTAGAAGGGTCGCCAGCCCCCGGCGCAGATCTTGTCGCGAGCCTCTCGGGTGGATCGAAGGTCGCCTGAGGACCTCGATGTAGATCCCGGGAGGCACTGGTTCTTGCTTGGACGCCACCTGCGATAGCTCATCCGCGGCCGTGTTTTCTCCCCGTGGGACGTACACAGCCCGGAAGTTGTCGAAGCGCCGCTGCAGCTTCCAGACCTCTTCAACGTATGGTGCCATCTGAGGGCACGCGTACTCCTTGTTCACTTGTTTGATGACTAACTGAGAGTCACCCTTGACGACGATCTTGTTGATGCCGAGGCCGACGGCAGCACGAAGTCCTGCGAGCAGGCCCTCGTACTCCGCCGTGTTGTTGGAGATGTTCCCTTGGTAGTGCATCTGGACGACGTACTTCAGCCGGTCCCCGGTTGGTGAGGTTAGGACAACCCCAGCACCTCCTTTCCCCTTGGTGTAGGAGCCGTCGAAGTGCATGGTCCAGGCGCTAGGATCTTCCTTCCCGGGGAGGCAGGTTTCCTCTTCCGGGTCGTCGAACGCCGTCTCGGTCCACTCGGCCGTGAAATCCGCCAGCGCCTGACTCTTGATGTTGTCCGTGTGCTCGAACTTGAGACCGAAACCTTGAAGCTCCATGGCCCACCATGATATGCGACCAGTGGCAAGTGGGTTCTCCAGGGGGCTTCTTAGGTTGTACTTGGACACCACCGTGATGGGATGGCTTTGGAAGTACGGCCTCATCTTGCGGGAGGCAATGAGGATTGCCAGCAGCAGCTTCTGCATCATGGGGTACCGCTCCCGGGCGTCGCGCAGCACTGCGCTGACGAAGTAGACCGGGTGCTGCACCTTGCGGGTCGCCGAGTCCTGAGAGGGCTCGGCTTCCTCCACGTCGATCTTGGGGTGGGGACGAGGTAGCCCCCGGCGAAGTCTCGTCGGAGGGAGATTCTCCATTCCCGACGGGCTCCGCCCGTCTGGTAAGGTTGCAGTGACGTCAGGATCGAGACCCCTGGTCACCCGGCAGCCTTTTCTTGCACGGTTGTCCCGGGAGAGAGTTCCCGGGTCGCTTGCCCTTGATCTTGCTTGACTTCTTCGGAGGAGCGTCACGCTCTACCACAAGCACAGCGCTGATCACCTGGTTGGTGGCAGCAATGTACAGTAGTAGGGGCTCCTTCTCTTCTGGTGCCACGAGGATTGGTGGCGAGGCGAGGTAGCGCTTGAGGGACTGCAGGGCTTCCTCGGCCTCGGAGGTCCACTCCACGGGGCCTGACTTCTTGAGCAGCCTGAAGAACGGTAAGGCCCGCTCCCCAAGCCTTGAGATGAAGCGCCCGAGTGCAGTGATGCACCCGTTGAGGCGCTGTACGTCCTTGACCCGCCGGGGCGCCTCCATGCGCTCGATTGCCTTGATTTTGTCCGGATTCGCCTCGATCCCTCGGTGAGAGACCAGGAAACCCAGCAGCTTGCCGGAGGGGACCCCGAACACGCACTTGTCGGGGTTGAGCTTGAAGTTGACCCGGCGGAGGTTCTCGAAGGTCTCGTGCAGGTCTTGGATGAGGGAGTCCTTGTACCGGGTCTTGACCACGATGTCGTCGATGTACGCTTCAACGTTGCGGCCCAGCTGCGACCCAAGGCATGCTTGCATTGCGCGCTGGAAGGTAGCGCCGGCGTTCGGAGGCCAAAAGGCATCCGGGTGTAGCAGTAGCAGCCCTTGGGAGTGATGAAGGCCGTCTTCTCTTGGTCCTCGAGTGACATCATGATCTGGTGGTACCCGGAGAAGGCGTCCAAGAAACACAGCAGCTCGCACCCGGCCGTGGAATCCACGATCATGTCGATCCGCGGCAGGGGGAAAGGGTCCTTGGGACAGGCCTTATTCAGGTCTGTGAAGTCGATGCAGAGTCTCCACTTGAAGGTCATGGGTTTCGGTACCACCACGGGGTTGGCCACCCAGCTTGGGTGGGGAACCGACCGGATGACACCAGCTTCTATCAACTTGTCCACCTCGGCGATGATGAATTCCAGCTTTTCCTTGCTTTGGTTCCGGAGAACCTGCTTCACGGGGCGAGCCCCCGGATTGACCGCCAGTTTGTGCTCGATCACCTCCCTTGGAACGCCGGGTAAACCTGACGCCTCCCACGCGAAGACGTCAGAGTTTTCCCGAAGGAAGGCGACGAGCGCGCTTTCCTATTTGTCGGTGAGGCGGGCGCCGATGGTGATGGAGCGAACTCCGTCGCTGGTTAGCGCCACCTTCTTGGTCAGCTGCGGATCGCCATGGAATGGCGCCTTCTTGGGGGAGTAGATGTGGAGCCCCCAGGGTGCCCTTCGCCCCCGGGGAGAGCCCCATCATCATCCTCCTGTACACCTTGAGGGACATCCGCCATGATTGCCACCGTCTGGTTCAGCTGGTGAACGCAGTAGATAGCATCGTCGATGTCGGCCTTGACCTTGATCACGCCCCACGGCGCCGGAATCTTCAGCATGTTGTAGGCGAAGTGGGAGACGGCCATGAACTTGGCCAGAGCAGGTCTGCCAAGTATGCCGTTGTACGGTAGCGGAGTGTCGGCGATGTCGAAGACGATTTCCTCGGTGCGGAAGTTCTTGGAGTCGCCGAAGGTGACCGGAAGGGTGATCTTCCCGAGGGGTCGAGTAACACTTCCGTTCACGCCTTGGAACACCCGGTGTCTTGCAGGCGAGACAGGGGAATTTGAAGGATAGCCAGGACCTTCGCCGTCAGCAAGTTGAGGCTGGAGCCTCCGTCGACCAGCATCTTGGTGACCTTGTAGTTGTGGATGACGGGCGACACGATCAGCGGCAGGGTCCCGACCCCGGCAGTGTTGCAGGGTGGTCTTCTGGGTCGAAGGTGATGACTTGACTGGACCAGTCCAGGGGCTTGGACGGAGCAGAAGCAACCGCGTTCAGCTCCCGGACAAGTCTCTTGCAGGCGCCGTTGGAGGGAGGCAGAGAAGACCCTCCGTGGATGCACCCGACAACTCCAGTGACTTCTTGATACTTGCCGCCGTTGCCTCCTTGGGGAGCCGGAGCTTCCCCGTTGCCGCCGTGGGCGGCCTCCGGAGTGTTGTACCCGCGACCACCTTGACCGCCGCGTCCTCCTCCACGGCCCCCGCGGCCACCGCCTCGGTTCCATCCACGGCCGCCTCCGCCTTGGCGACCCGTGGGACAGTCACGAGCGATGTGCCCGGCAGTGCCGCAGTTGTAGCAACCGTCTTGACTGACCCCATCAGCTCGGCGTTGCTCCCGGATGGCGAGGTTCTTGAGCATGCGGCAGTCCTTGAGCAAGTGGTTGCCTTCTGGATGGATGTGGCACCAGGGATCACCTTCACCTTCTTCCTCGGAAGTCGGCGCGGGCTTGGTCTTCTTCGGAAGAGGCTCGGTGACGAAGATCCGCTTGTCGGGTCCAGGGTCCCGCTTCTTGTTCTTGGCTGGAGCGACCTTGTCCTCGGGTTCATCCTCCCCGGGGAACTTGGCTCCTTCTTCAGCTCGAGCGCACCGATCTGCAAGCTCCCAGAGCTTACGAGCAGACTCGACGCGATGGATGCTCAGCTTCTCGCGCATCTTGGGGTTGCGGACGTTGGCGTGGAAGGACTGGATCACCAACTCCTCCTTGATGCACGGGATGGTGTTCATCTTCTGGGTGAAGCGCTGGATGAACTTGCGGAGAGTTTCACCCGGCAGCTGCTTGAAGTCGTGGAGATCACTGGGAGCCCCCGGGCGCTCGTACCCGCCTTGGAAAGCCCCCAGAAACTGCTCCTTCAGTGCCCGCCAGGAACGGATGGAGCACTTGGGAAGGTTGAGAAGCCAAGTCTGGGCATCTCCCTTCAGGGCCAACGGGAACCAGTTGGCCATCATGACCTCGTCGGCCCCGGCAACCATGCAGCAAGAGAGTAGATCTGCAGAAAGTCCCGGGGGTTCGTGGTGCCGTCGTAGCGGAGAACGTCGATCTTGAATTTCTTGGGCCAGTTGAAGTGGCGGAACTCGGGGCGAGGGCGAGGCAGCCTTCGGCGAGGTCGATGCCCCGATCTTCCCGGCGGTGACGTTCTCGGCGACGCTCGATGCGGGTGCGCATATCCTCGTTCTGACGGCTGTTGAGCTCGTCACGAAGATCTGGGTTGCGCGAGGTAGACGACCCGATGGAGATGGCCTCGCCGTGATCGCGGTTTAGCCGATCAGCCATCGATGGTGCGGTGCGAGGAGGCGCCGTCTTAGCTTGACGTTCACCACGAGGCTGGCCTCGCGGATCACATGTCTTGTGTTGTGCTGCTCCGGGATCGTCGACGGTGGGAGCTTGAGTGGGTTCGACCCATAGGCCACCGTCGGCGAAGTCGAGGAGCCTCTCGACGCGAATCCTCCATTCTTGGTAGACCTTGGTGTGGGGACCCCGGACTAGCTGTCCGAAATACTCGATTATGCTTAACACAACGATCCGTGATCAGTCTGTCGTTGCACATAATCCGAATTAGATACCAAAGTTTACATCCATTACAATACCGAATAAAAAGTCTTACATAAATGGTCATTTAGACCAAGTCTTACATAGGTGCCTTCATGTGCCAAACCAAAATATCAGCGGAAGCTACGGCGTAGTAGACATCATATTCTAACGATGACGACCCGACAGGCAGCTGACTTGTGGAGATCCTTAGTTTGCGTAGAAGTCGCCATACTCCTGCTCGGCGTAGTGCTCCGCCTCGTAGTCTGGCTAGGACAATAGCCAGGGACGAAACCAATATGAGTACATTTGAATGTACTCGCAAACTACCCCAACATGAGTATGCACTAGTTTTATTTTAACTTACAACTTTTATTTGTTTAAAACATCTCTATATCTTTATTGAAAAAGGTAAGAAGGGTTTTATAACTATCTTTGAAAGAAGTCACCATCTCATTTGTTTTTCCAAAACCCCTCCTTTTCCTGACCATGGCTCACCATGGTCCATTTATTCCAACAACTCATACCACTCCATTTGGTATAGTTGTGTCACACCATCACCATTTCAGTTTCTTTTAACTTAAAAGCTTTTCCAAAAACTTGCACATGGTCTAGGACAGCCTCCCAACTGTCCATATCCGAGGACTCGGCTATTCGAATAGTTTTACACTCTGCAGAGGTAGCACGCTTTTCCCACATCCATCCGGCAACTCATCGTGTCTGCCATGTCTCGCCATACAAGGTGTATGCGAAGTAAGCCGCCGACCATAGCCTGTCCTTTGCTCATGCTAGTATAGGACCCTACCGCTACGAATTTATCATCCTTTCCATCTACACCCAGTCCAGATTCCCCGTCGGGAAACCTAAGTGTGAGGACTCGTAGTTCTGCCCGGCGAGCGAACCCTTCAATCCTCCCACCAACGTGTTAGGACCCAGGTCAGGGGTAGGTCACCAAACCATCCCCTCATGGAACGAGGTCATCCTCGTTGTTGAGGCATCCCATACTAATATGAGCAAATTATATGACTACGCCCTTTCCCATATGTGGGTAGATGTGGTCGCACAGGGTAAGATTGGTTGTCATAGTACTAGGACACAATGTGCATTTTTCATAAACATCACCATTCTCCACTTCTTTACTTCCACACCGACATCTCGGTATTCCATAACCACACAAGTCTTTTCAAAGGAGTTTTGAATAAACAACATTGTTTCCCATCCTATAGTTTTATATAAACTACCTTATATTTCTACATTGGGTGGCAAAATAATATCCATATACTTTTTGAAAAGGTTTTGTAAACCAATGCCTTAAGAGTAAATCATTGATCAAAGTAGATGCATATGTATTTAGGTGCAAGCTCAGGGAGTAGCTTGCCTTGCTCGTCAAAGTTCTCGGGTTCTTGTGCTTGCTGATCAAGGTATTCCCCCTCCTCGTAGACTTCGGCAACGTTCTCGTCTAAACGTCAAACAAGCAATGCAAACAATCACTAAACTACTCAAGCAAGCATCACAACATATCAATCATAAACATCACAAATAGCTACTGCACACATCAAACCATACAATTTGGTTTCAAATTAATTGAATTAAACATCATTTATTTATGTTCAAAATTATGGCAGAAACTTGTGGAATATGTTTAATTGCACAACTTGAGTTCTGTTGGTCACAAAAATACAAACTAAATTTCTATGGAAAGCTACTGATGTGTAGAAGACAACACAATTTGATTTGGATCAATTTGAGTTACCAAACTCCCTACACAAATGTTTGAATCCAGTAACTTATTAATCAAGTTTTAGCTACCTATTAAGTTCTGTTGATCCTAAAATTATATCCTTTTAGGGGTAACTAAACATGAATAAATTTGATCTAAAAAAATTGGTCCTAATTCATTTGGGTTTACCATTAAACATATTTAAATGTTTGAGTGCAGAAGGGTGTTTAAACTTCAACTTTAAACTAAACAAATCCTACTGCACAATTAATTCTACCAAAATTAGGAAGCTAACACAAGGCAGTACTAAGCTAAAAAAATTGGTTTGGAATTATTTGGACTAACAGAGTATCAGAAACAAACAAGTTTAGAATTTAAACCTTCTGTAGTATTTTTAATAATACTTTTTAACTATTCATCTAAATGAATTGAATCCAATTGGATTGGTTAACCATTTTCATAAGTTTTCCAGAACAATTGAGTTTGATTTATTTGGATTCCTAAATCTAGAGATATTGAATTTACAATTTGGGTCCAGTACTGAAATCTATAGAAACTAGAAATTCGAAAATTATCAAACTAGTGGATAATGTTGAAAACCCTGACATGTGGGGTCTACACGTCAGCGTCTCATGGAGAAAAGTCTCTCGCGCGGAAATTGTTTAAAATGCTGACAGTGGGTCCCACATGGCAGTGTAACAAAGCACGAAACGTTACGTGGCCGTAGATCTCAGATCCAACGGCGCACGGAGGCTGCCATCGGCGACGACCTAAAATAGGCGGCGCCGTGGCTCCGGCGACGGCGAGCAGCACGATTAGCTCACCTGAGAGGGCTAGGGACGGTGGAGACGGTGGCGTTCGACGGCGGAGAGCTTGGGAAGAAGTTCTGGAGGGTTGGGGCTTGCTGGGGTTCCTCCTGGCGTCGTCCTCGAGCAGCGTCTCCTCCGTGGCCGTGGCTGCGGCAGAGCACGCCCTCCTGGCGGTGCACGGCGAATCGAGAGGGAAGAGTGAGGGAGTGGGACGGTGTGGTGCTTCCAGAGGGGTGCGGGGGTGGTTTTATAGCGCAGGGCCGGCGTATCGTGGACGGGGTGCATGAACGACGTCCATAGCGCACGGCGGAGATATTTCTTCTCGAATCCGACGCGGTGGTGCGAGGGACGTGGAGACGCGGCGTCCACCGGGGTCCGAACACGTTCTAGAAGCTCTGGCTCGAGTGGTGCGTGTCGAGGTGCAGAGAGGGGGCCTGAATTTGGCCGGCGCCGTCCGTTCCTCCACGGCGGAGAAGAGGGGGACAGGGGCGGCATTGGGGCGGGAGAGAGCTCAAGTGCCCTCCTCTGCGAGGCAGAGGGTGCAGAGGCACGGGAGCGAGGGTGAACGCGAGCAGGGGGGCCTGGGGGGCCCGGGGAACGGCGAGGTCCGCGGCGTCCAACGTCGACACGGCGACGGAGAGGTAGGCGAAGAAGGTTTTGCAGAAAACCCCCTGGCTTCTCTCCTTTCTATTTTCTTCATTTGTTTTTCAAATCAGAAGCTTTTCTCGAATTTAATTAGGGCACTAAATCTATTTATAAAAATTCAAGAAAATTTGTGAAGCCTTCCCATGGCATGCAGAAGCTTCACAAAAATTGGCTTTACAAAACAAAATGTTTTGAATCATTTTTGTTCATAGGGTTTTAATTATGGAATTTTGTTTTATTTCCAATTGAATTTTACTTTTGAATTTTAAAACTAATTCAAAATATTGTTTGAAAGAGAAAAGTAGTAAGGATAAAATGGGAGTGTTTACATTACCACTCCACTGAATTTTATTGTGAAGGAAAACAATTTCTCACTTGGAGAATTTTATGTGACACTTGTCACATTATTTTCTTGCTTTTCTTTTTATTTTATTTCTCTTCTTTTCTTCATGTCTTTATTTAGAGCAAGCAACACATAACTAGCAAGAAATAAACAACACAAGCAACAATATGAGATCAACACATATAATTAAGCAAAAGTTTTTGTTGGCTCTCATTTTTGGAATAATAATACTGATTAATATTTTTGGGATGTTACACTTGGGATCGCCGCTGCTTGGAGGGAACAGCATCAGGGCCTTGGCAGCGACTAGAGCATCATGGCGAGCTTGCGCGTCCGAAGGCGAGTGCGCGGAGGTCTTGCTCTTGGATGCTCGTGGATCCCTGCTGGGGCGAACGCCGTGGTTCCCTCCTCCAGCGGTGGGCTCCTTGCCAGCGCCATTGCAGACGCTCTTCTCCCCCGAGCGAGGAGGAGGCATGGTGGCGCCTTTTGGAGCCGCTGCTCCGCCAGGGCCGTTGTCCTTGTCGCGACCGTCCACTTCGTCCGGCGCCACCCTCTCCATGGGAGGCGGGGACGGAGAGACGCTCCGCCGTGCGCCAGCAGCACGGCGTTCAGCTGAAGCTTGGGTGCGTGAGGGAGAAACCGGCTTGGACGCCGCAGGGTCTCCCTTCTTCTTCGGCGGCATGCTTGACGAAGAACTTGCCGATGAACTTGATGAAGATGAAACCAGCGCTTGCGCCCCCTTCCTGGCGCGCCAGATGTCGTGTCTCGATGCACGGACACCGGGAGTATAGGATACCCCCTTTTAGGTTCGGCACGGGGCGCGAAGGAGGCTGAGAATCGTCTTCTCGGGCGGAGTCTAGATCAAGCTCTCCTCTCCACGATCAAAGAATGCAACCAAAGGGACACAAGGAGCTACCCAGGTTCAGGCCGCCCGGAGGCTAAAAGCCCTACTCCTGCATGTCTGGATTGATGGGTTCTTCATAGTGTGGCTTACAATGGAACCTCCCGGATGGGGTACCCGGAAGGGTTTTGGCTGGAGGTAGAAGAAGGACAGATCCTGACCCAGAGGAGATCACCTTCCCCTCTACCTTCGCAGCCCTAGTCTAGTCTTGCTCTGGTTTGACTTGTGCCTTGGTTCGACCTCCTTCCCTTTTTTCTTCCCTCCGTGCCTTGGTCCTCCTTTTATAGGCTAAGGGGTTGCCACAGGGTCACGTGAGGGGCACGAGGGACCTTCGGCGCGAAGGACCCTCCTCATCTAGTTTAGGGGGAGACGTGGCCTCTCCTCAGCCTAGCGTCTCCTTTGGGTTAGGTGGGAGCGTCCGCCTTGGGGTGGACAGGAGCTGACACCACCGCGGGTTGTGCTTCCCGCCCGCGCTACCTTCGCCTTGCTTCCCAAGTCTTCTGAGGTCTTCTAGCGTGATGTGGAGAGCTTATCCACAGTGACGTGGGGAAGTACCCGAGAGGGAGCCTGGCCTCCTGCCGGGAACTCGGGCTCTCGGGTCCTTCCTGGCCTTCTTGCTTGGTTCGGGGACCCGGCAGGCCCCCAGGACCGGAGCCCTTTGTCGACGTAGGCCTTGCTTGTCCTGACGGTGAACCCGCCAGCTTGACTTGAGTCTTGGTCTTGTCCATCTTAATCTTGGGCCCACATGGGGTGGACCCACTTTGGCAGCACTAGGGGAACCCCGTGTTCCACTGCTGCGACAGTAGCGTCTTCCATTGTATGTTCGTGCTCCTTGTTCACCGGGAGCTAACCTTTTTGTTGTAAAAAATTAGCCCCCATTGTAGCTCTTGAAATGAAGAACTTGTTCTCCTTTTTGTCTCTTGGTCTTCGCGTTGTAATTGGTGTGAATGGAAACGTTTTTTTGCAAAACACGCTCCCATTACTGCGCAGCCGTACCGTCAAGGGGTAGGTGGAGCGTGAAGGGTCTATAAAAGGCCCCTCAAACCCCAACAACCTCGACGCATCTTCTTGCCTTTCTTCCCTCTCCTCCCCTCCATAGATTGCAGAGCAATGTCCGGTGAGGAGGAGATGTCCTTATCTGGAATGTCGACGATGGTGTCTGTTTTCCAAGGTGCGGCGGAGGCTCCCAGGGGAGCTGGGGCTCGAGCCGCTGAAGAAGAGGAGGTCGCGTCTCGACCTGCCGCCGTACGAAACCTTTCTCACCTGGCAGCCCTCACCGGCCCCGCTGCCCAGGAAGAAGCCCGGGTGAGAGCCATTCGGAGAGCTCACTTGTTGGCGAGCTTGAAGGAGAGGACCGCCGAGATCCCGGGTTGGCCCAACTCTGGGCCGAACTTGAGGCCATAGAGCGGGCGAGTGCTGCGTCTTTCCCGGATTTTCTCCTTTCCGTGGGATGAACTTGGCCTTGACTTGTCATACTTTCTTGTTGCAGGTTGAGAGTGAGGCCATGAGCGAGGTGGCCGATGGAATCTTTCTCCTCTTTGGCCACGGAGTGTCTGGGCTCGCACAGAGGCCTCCCGCTCGATGAAGTGCCTGAAAGTCCTGCTCGTGCACCCTTCCCTCCTCCAGGCGTCCCCCGAAGAGCAAAGTGTACCCGACAGGCTAGAAGTAACAAGTCTGCACAGCTAGGAGCCCTGAGCTGGCCTTAGTAGCATAGGCTTAATATGTACTCAGAAAGTTGCATAATTGAATGTAATTCAGAATTTAAGTTTAGATGAATGCAACCTAGCCTCAACTCCCGGGGTCATTTCCCAAATCTTCCATTGCACTAACGCGCTATCAAGTTTTCAGAGGAGATCTCTTAGGTGCCAAGTACTCTGACTACGTGCACCCCAAATTCGCTGCTAAGATGCTGACGCAGTAGCAGTACCCCTAAGAGCACTATACCTTCCGGGAGCCCACTCCACTGTCCTAGGGTACTAGGCCAGAGGGAAACGGACCATTCGCTGGGGTGGACGCATTACCCCCACAAAGGCTCTCATCAACTATCAATCATGCGCAGGTCGATGGTATAATGACTCCGAGCAAGATAGTATGCCTAAGTGCAGGATGCAGATGCAAGGACTTAGCTGGTTTTTGCCGTGTCCTCGATCCATCCTGTCCCTCCCGGGTATCTAGCTCCTTAGCCGTTTTCCATCGTCAGTTCCTGTCCCGGGAAAGGCGCTGCACATAGCAAACTTTCAGTAGGAAAGAATGTACCCTCTTTCCATGTCGTGATAGTGTCTCATCCGAAGCAACCCGCAAGCAAAGTTGAATGTGCATTTCTGTGTTTAGGTTCGTTAAAACACAGCACTGCCCGTTCACTTCTTTCCGCGGCAGCACGGCACGATCGGGTGGTAGTGCCTGTCGATAGGCCACTCGCGCTCGACCCGTCAGCCACCGGCACCATATCAGCCCCCTGCTTGGGGGTTGTTACAGATAACACACATCTCGCCATGAATTGAGGCTCACGGAATTGAAACACTTATCTTTTCTTGGCGATGATTCTTACACCCTATTACAGAACACTAGCCCCTTGGGCGTGCTTAGCGGATTCGACGTTTGGCGATTCATGTTCGTAATTAGGGGTGGAACTTGCGGAGATTCTCGATATTTCAGGCGTTGCCCTCCGGCCTACCTTTCTCGTCCTCCAGATAGACTGCTCCGGGTCTCAGGGTATGAGTAACCCGGTAGGGTCCTTCCCACTTGCTTGACATCTTGTTCAAGCCATCGAGCTTTTGTATCTTGCGGAGTACCAGGTCCCCGGGCTGTAGTTCCCGAGACCGGACATGACGGCTGTGGTAGCGGCGTAGCCCTTGCTGATATCGAGCAGATCGTAACGATGCCCGGCATCGAATCTCCTCCAGGAAGTTTATGTCATCAATCCTCCGCTCAACTTGGGTGTCTTCATCGTAAGCGAGTACCCGGGGAGATCCGTGCCTTAGCTATGTTGGCAGGACAGCTTCGGCTCCATAGACATGGAAGAAAGGTGTTTCTCCAGTTGCTCGGCTTGGTGTGGTTCTGAGGGACCATAGTACACTGGGTAGATGATCAATCCAATTCTTCCCTTTCGTCTCCAATTTGTCAAATGCTTTGGTATTCAGACCTTTCAGGACCTTTGCATTGGCTCGCTCCACTTGTCCGTTGCATTTTGGATAGGACAATGATGCAAAGCACAACTTGATTCCCAGTTCTTCGCAGAAGTTGAGGAAGGCTCGACTTGTGAACTGAGTGTCATTGTCCGTGATGATTCTGTTAGGTACTCCGAAGTGATAGACAATCCCCTCGATGAACTTGATGGCGGCCTGGGCCGTCTGGCGTGGTACTGGCATCACTTCCACCCATTTTGTGAACTTGTCGATAGCCACAAAGAGGTATTCATGTCCGCCAACTGACTTTGGCACCTTGCCCACGATGTCAAGCCCCCAGACTGCAAACGGCCAGGATATTGGGATTGGTTGGAGGGCTTGAGCTGGCTGATTTATGTTCTTCGTGTAGTACTAGCAAGCTTCGCAGGTCTTGACAATTTGCTCGGCGTCGTGCAGGACTGTTGGCCAGTAGAAACCCTGGCGGAAAACCTTTCCCGCCAGCGATCTTGAAGCAACATGACTTGAGCATGTGCCCTCGTGGATGTCTCGTAGCAGTACTTGGCCATGCTCTTGTGGTATGCAACGGAGCTTGACTCCGTTGTCGCGTCGCTGGTAGAGCTCGCCGTCGATTAGGACGTAGAGCTTGGCTTGGCGAGCCACCCGCTCGGCGTCATGATCATCCTCCGGAAGAGCATGCTCTGTCATGTACTTGATGATGTCCAGGGCCCGGGGTGGGTGTGTTCCTTCCACCGGTAGCACCATTTGACCAAGAAGAAGCATGGCTTCCCTTGGTCCTAGTGCCGCCGGGTCTTGCGCGCCTCCTGGGCTGGTTACCCGGGTTGTCGAAGTAAACGGGTCACCAGCCCCCAGTGTCGATGTAGACCTTGCCTTGAGCCTCTCGGGAGACACAGAGGGTTGCCGAAGCACCTCAATGTACATCCCGGGAGGCACTGCTTCTCGCTTGGAAGCCATTTGTGACAGCTCGTCCACGGACGTGTTTTCATCCCGCGGGACGTACACGGCCCGGAAGCTGTCGAAGCGTCGCTGAAGCTTCCATACCTCCTCGACGTACGGTGCCATCTGAGGGCAGGCGTACTCTTTGTTCACTTGTTTGATGACTAGCTGAGAGTCACCCTTGATGATGAGTTTGCTGATGCCGAGGCCGATGGCAGCGCGAAGTCCCGCAAGCAGGCCTTCGTACTCCGTCGTGTTGTTCGAGATGTTCTCCTTGTAGTGCATCTGGACGATGTACCTCAGACGGTCTCCCATAGGTGAGATCAAGATGACTCCAGCGCCTCCCTGGCCCTTGGTGTAGTAGCCGTCGAAGTTCATGGTCCAGGCGTCGGGGTCTTCTTTCCCGGGAAGGCTGGATTCCTCCACCGGGTCGTCAAACGCTGTCTCGGTCCACTCCACCATGAAGTCGGCCAGCGCCTGACTCTTGATGGTGTTTGTATGCTCGAACTTGAGGCCGAACCCTTGAAGCTCCATGGCCCACCAGGAGATGCGTCCGGCAGCAAGTGGGTTCTCCAATGGGCTTCTCAGGGGATACTTGGAGACCACGGTGATAGGGTGGCTTTCGAAGTAGGGCCTCATCTTGCGAGAGGCGATGAGGATTGCCAGTAACAACTTGTGCTTCATGGGGTACCGCTCCCGGGTGATGACTCCCAAGTGCAGGAGATCAATTGTAGTACCTTTCAAATAGAAAAGGTTGTCGAACCCACGAGGAGCTGAAGGTATTGGTTATCAGAAATGATAAATAGACAATAAAAGATGCAAGTGTTTTTGGTATTTTCGATTGTATAATTGCAAGACAGTGACAATGCAGCAGGTAAATGATAACAAGTAAAAGCTCTCAAAGAGAGAGAAAGCCCAATCATCTATGTGTAAGAGGACAAACTCAAGTGATGTGTAACTTATATGTGGAAAACGTTCCCGAGGGCGGCATGGATATTGCTAGGCATATAGATTTATTAAACAACACGTTGAATATCTTGTCTAGTTTTAATCACAGAGCTATTATTAGGTACAGCTAAATAAATAGACTAAACCCCTTATGATGGATCATGTGGCCAATTAAATGACAGCACAAGAATTATTAAGATATAAAATCCCACCATAGCATTACGCTCTAGGTCCCCGATACTAATACCCTGTAAAGTAACTTAATGATTCGGTCTCAGGCTTTCGTGTCCTCCCAAGTCTCCCTCACGCCATTACACTACGGTGTTCTCCTATGAGTCCATATAGGTGAAGTGTTGTGCAGTCGACGTTCGCACAACACCATCATAGAATCACACAAAAAGATAAACACTAGACAAAATACCAACACATGTCATATATAAATCATTGCCAATCCATCCTATGCCCTCAGGAACATACGGGAACTACTCACAACGTGCAAACATGGTGATATTCACTGGCATAAGTGGTACAACACAATCTGAAAATATAACTCCACCAACAAATAATGACAAGTACTCAATCACAAACATGAATAGGAGCACGAGACAAGTATCTAGGGTATAGCAACTCTCAAACTACAAGGGGGACGGAGTGGGTCGCGGAGATGATGATGGAGATGGTGCTGGTCTTGGTGATGGTGATGATGTAGAGGCCTCCTCCCACGCCAAGGAGGAGAGGTGATGATGATGACGGTGATTTCCCCCTTCTCCGGAGCTCCAGAGCAGCAGGATCTGATCCCCCTCGGAGGGAATCAGGAGTTTCGCCGCCGCCGCGGCCTCGGATGGACTTGGAAAAATTAGGGCGTTACTTTTCGGGTGAGACGGAGACCTCGTTAAAAAGCCCCAGGCGAGGAAGTGCCCGAGGCTCCATTTGGTGGGTCCCACGCGGTCAGGGAATCTGGCCGCGTGGGCCCACCCATTTTGGGCCTCGTGGCCTTCCTCGCTTGCTTCTTCTTCCCTCTGGTGTTCTCCCGAAGAAAAACCAGCTGTGCAATTTTCCTTTTATTAATTGGGCCTTCGTAGCTCCTGAAACAATAAAAACATGAAAATGGAGGTTTTCTGCCTCCCAGAAATTAAATACTAAAAATAGGGACTTTGTAGGAAAGTCCCCTAAATCATCTGAAACATGTAAAAACAATGATATAGTAATGCAAATAACATCCTAATATGGTGGTATAAGTGGTATGGATGATGATATAAAATGCACGTATCAACTCCCCAAGCTTAAACCCTTACTTGTCCTCAAGTAAGTAAGGACATAGATCATTACATGCATCAATGGACTTATGGTTGATAAATAAATACGAGCATTGTATCATCATCATATTCAATTGCAATGTAAGATTAATGAATTAAAACTCATACACATAAGGGCAGCATAAGTAGAAGCTCTAGCAATCACCCCTTACACTTTGAAAGCAAATAACCATTGTATGTTGGACAATTGAATCACACTATTTTTAACATGCTTTTGCTCTTATGGCTAGCATCATAATGTTTAATACTTTACTGAAGTGTAAAGACAAGATAAACTCGCATTGGATAACAAGTTAAAGAAGACAAATGAAAAGACAGATATAAAATTATTTGCACCCTTGCTTCACTAGTAACTGGTGCAAACTTTAGTCATGGATGTTTCAATCAAGTTCTTATGCTCAAACAACCTTTATCTCACACTTTCCATGGCTAACCGAATCCTCGGGTGCCTTCCTTTCATACACTTTACAAGAGCATAAGTATTGACACATCCATGATCATTAATTTGCTCAAAAGATACTAGATTCTAACAAGAGTGTTTCATATCCTTTTCATTAACTATTCCCAACTTCTTATGCTACAAGACTATATCTCAACCTTAAACTTATTAATTCTCAAGTCATAATGATTCACTCTTTTCTTATTTATATTGAGCTTGATTCTACAATTGTCCAACATACTCAAGTTAATTAAATTCAAGGCAAGATGTGACTGAAACCTCTAAAATAAACCACGCTCATTTGCATGAGTGTTACCCATAAATCTCCAAACAAGAGAATCATGGATGACACCATACTTTAATATTCATTGATAAACCATAAGATAGGGATACATGATAATGCTCCATGAGCTCACACAAGCCTAAACGAGATTGATAACTAAATGATCAAAGCAAAACACACCATGACAAGATAGATATGATAAACTAGTAAAGGTAAAGACTAGGTGGAACTCCCCCAAGCTTGACGTTCTGCCAGTGCTTTCTCTGCTGCAGCCTCTTCTTTCTCATATTCTTCCTCCCATTCAGCCCTCTTCCATGGGAAAGGCCTCCCATTGTAGAAGGAGTTAGGTGGATCATTATACCTGAGGGTAGCAGCTGCTGCAATCTTCTTGAAGCGCTCTTCATACTCACAGTTTTGATTTTCCACATCCCACAGTAGAGCTTGATGCTTGTCCAACTCAGATGTGACATGTAGATACCTCTTCTCCAAGTCCTCCAGCCTCTCCTTGTACTCTTCAACCTTCTTCTCCAGCTCCAGGTTCATGAAGTGATGAGCATCAAGGCTATGTTCAACAACAGTATTATACCTGAAGATCTTCTGTTCCAGGTCCTCCAGCCTCTCCTCCACCGTGCCAATGATCTTGGGAGCCTTCACCTCCTCTATGAGCATCGCGCCCTCCTTGAAGGACAAGGTCTTCATTGGTGCCATCACGGAGTTGAGGTAGCGGTTCACAACACCTCCCTTGGGGAAGCTCTCCCTCTCATGATCGGATCCGGAGCTAGACATGGCTAAAACCTGACAGACAGAAACAGCAAAAGCAAAGATCGCTCGAGAACGCTCGGTGCGAGATTAGATCAACGAAAAGGGGTATATATTGACGGTTTTTAGGTCAAGACGAAGCGTCGGAGTCGAAAACGAGACGGAACGGGACTCTGAGGGGCAAAAGGAGTGGGCCCATGCGGTCAGGGAATCTGGCCGCGTGGGACCCCCACTTTTCCTTCTCGAAGCTCCGTCACGTCCAGTTTTCTTGTCCCACACGTTAATTTCCATAAAAAATGATGTCCGTAAAATATTACGCAATTTCGAGAAACTTTCCAGAGTAAAAGTTACCTTTTATTGATTTTGGATTTCTGAAACTGCAAACTTCTTTGCAATTACCTCCTCCGGTGTCTGTAAAATGAATTCCTCCACCTTTCCAATGAAGCTTTTTCCTGCAATAAATGTTTAAGGCGTTGTCCATTAACCACATGAGGTTTACCTTTCATATCAGCATGAAGACGGATAGCTCCTGAACGGTATACTTCCTGTATCACTAATGGTCCCTGCCTGTCGGGGGGTTACCCCGGGTAGGGTAATGATGAGGTAAAGACATGTAAGGTTAAGGCAGTAAGCTGTCCGAGGGAACGATTGAGCAAGGACGCAGGAGGCGTCATCCGACGTAAGGTGTACGTCCGAGGTATACTTTCCGAGGTATATCCTCCGAGGTATCAACCTCGGGGCAGTCAGCTAGCTACCACAGGAATAAGATATTCTCCACCGAGGTATAAGATCAGGAGTGTTATCCGAGGTTGGCAGCAAGGATCGAGGCATGTCAGAGAGGTCACGGGTGCCGCAGAGCTCGTAGCCCGAGGCTTCAGAGGACGGCGAGGTCCGTCCACGGGATTCCCGGAAGCTCGGGGGCCTAGGAGCTGACTTGGCCATTTCGGGAAAGGTCTACAGGCTAGACCTCGGCAGGCTACTGAAGTATGACCTGAAGAGGAAAGCTAGGCCTGGCTGGCCTGACAGTCCGGCCGTTGGGCTGGCAGGAGGCAGAGGCTTGTCTTCTACCTTTTGGCCATGCCATTGTCAGTTGTAGGCAGGGGTAAAAATGTACTTCGGCCTGTGTATATATGCGGCTTCTCTACCTCCAGAGAGGGAGAGGCACAAACCCTAGCTCATTTCCCCCTTCGTAGTTTCGCCTTCTACCTCGAGCTCTCACTTTGGTAGCAACATACAGCTCGAGGAGCACCTTGTACTGAGAACCACACTGATATATTGAGAGAGGCAAGGCAGGAGTAGGGGTTTTACTTCCTCACGAAGGCCCCGAACCTGGGTACATCGTGGTGTCTTTTGTGTTCTTGGCTTTCTTGGTTTCTTGTTCATGTTCTTGTGGTTTCTTGCATGTTCTTGCTTGTGCACGTCTTGAGTGCATAAACCCTCCCCGGATTCCCCCAACGACCGTTCGGCCCCAACTAAGCCATACCCATGGCATCTGCCGTGATCCCACCACGACAGTTGGCGCCCACCGTGGGGCAGATTGAGGCGTTGGGTGGAGTTTCCATCCGGACGGGCTCCTCTGGGTGTGTTCTTTCTGGCCTTGTTACCAAGATTGGCGAGTTCGCCTTTGTGAGCGACAATGCGGGGTGCTTCGCCGGCAAGCCTTTCCCCACCGATGGTTCCTCATGATGCTCGGCAGCTTCCCCACTTACGTTGCTGTCGAGGTGGTTCGCGAGTACCCGGAGCAGGTGCTCGTGGACGACGAAACTCCTCTCCTGGCGGCTTTGGGTCGGCGTGTCACTCGCCCTCCGAGGTGTGTGGAGGTGATGATGGCTGGTACCAGGCCTGCAGCTAGCAAGGCGATGCTGGCAAGGTCGCGCTAGCCGAGGTGGAGGCGACGCCAACCGCGCTGCCTGAGAAATCAGGTCGGACGGCGAAGTTTCCGTACGAGAAACCTAGTCAGAATGAGCAGTTGGGCATGCCAAGGGAAGAAGTTCCCTTAGAAGCTATCGTTGATAGGTTAGCTCGGCCACTCGCAGTAGAGGCAAGTGTGGAGCATACGGTGGCCGGGTTAGAGGCAGAGCGCCAGAGGGTGCTGAGAGAAGCTCGGTTGCTGGCCGAGGCTAAGCAGCAGTTCGATATGGAGCAGAAGGAGTACAATGCTGCACATGGTATAGAGGATGGTTTTACTCCGGTTGTGCGGCGTAAGAAAGCTGCTCTGCTCAACCGAGGCAAGGACCTCTATGGGGAGATGGCTAGGGCCGCAGTCTCGGGCTCGAGTAAGGCAACAAGTAGCAGGTCGGCTACTGGTAGGCCGGTGTATAGTTCACCAGCTAAGAACCTTAGAGCAGCCGAAGCAGTAAGGGCCGGGCTATCGGAGTTGACCGGAGATGCATGGCGTGAGCAGCAGAAGCGGCTCAATGAGTTAGTGCATGTGGCCAGCAAGCAAAATGAAGCCCTCCGCAAGGCCGGGCTTGGCGGTTCGCAGGCGGTCCATTCGGTTAGGCCAGTTAGCCAGGGGTCCAAGGGGCAAGCCTCGTCTCCACACGTCGGAGGAGCCGATCGTGCCCGGAGTGTCACTTCAGGTCGGAACAAGGAGATGCAGCTGCAAGTGTACGATCCGGTGTTAGCTGGGAAGCAAAAGGTCGGCAACGCTAGCCGAGCCAATGGAGACCCCGGCCCAGGTGATGCAAGCCGAGCTAAGGGCCGTTCAGCTCAGGGAAATCAGAACGGTGGGCAAGCAGCGTCGGCTGGCCGAGGTAAACCACCTCAGCCCCCGAGGCATCAGCAGCAACCCCGGCCGCAGGAGCAGTATCAGCAAGAGCCGGAGTATGTTCCGCAGCCGAAGAACGTCGGTCGAGGTGGCGACCGATATGATGATGGAAATTCAGCCATGGAGCGGGCTGGATTCTATAGAGTGGATGGTGCATTGGGAGAGCGTATCGGAGCTCGGACGTTGCCTACAGGTGATGCGCGCTACAAGCTAGATCGGATTTACATGTCCGAGAATTGGAGGAGGAAGGCCCTCCTGGTCCGGCGTGTTTTGGACCTCGGATCATGAAGGAACCACCTCCACCGGTGTCTCAGTTTCAGTTGGGTCGGAGTACCAGGCCGTACAATGGGAGCACCAAGCCGCAAGATTGGCTAGCTGATTATGTTTCAGCAGTATACATTGCGGGGGGCAATCGCCGATGGGCGGTCCGGTATCTCCCGCACATGTTGGAAGGTCCTGCTCGGATCTGGCTGAACAATCTGCCGGAGAATAGCATCGATTGCTGGCTGGATTTAGAGGAGGCATTCAATAGCAACTTCGCCAGCACTTACAGGAGGCCAAACCGACCTCAGCTTTTGCAGGCGTGCAAGCAGGAGGACAATGAGACTGACCGAGAATTCTTGACTCGGTGGAGCAATGTTCGGAACTCCTGTGAGGGAGTTATCGAAGCACAGGCTATAGCGTGGTTTGCTGATGGATGTCGGTATGGTAGCATGTTGTGGCAGAGGCTCCAGAGAGATATGCCAAAGACTCTGGCCGAGACGATTCGGATAGCTGATTCCTATGCCCTTGGCGATCCGATGCAGCCTCTGCTGGATGGGAATGCCCGGAACAGGAGGAATCCGATGAACAACCGCAACAACGGACCGAGGTTTGATAACCGTCAAGAGTTCGGGCAGAAGAGGAGAGAACCAGATTTCCAAGTCAATGCTGTAAACCCAAGTCAGTCCGGACCTGGAGGCGCCCAGAAACCGAAGACTGAGGGTCAGGCGTGGACTCCGAACCAGAACCAGAATCAGGGAGGTGGTGCGAAGCAGTGGCAGGAGGCCGGACCACCTGTGACTTACGAGTCATTGGTGAATGGACCATGTATCTATCATGGCAGGAATGGCAGAACACCCAACCATACCACTCTGCAGTGTAGTTTTCATCACCGAACCGCTGCAGAAGGGGCGAAAGCTGGGGCAAACCGGAGTGGGCCACCGAACCAATGGCGTAGACCTCAATATCCGAACACGCAGCAGCAGCATAAGCCGACCATAGCGGCGCAGAATCAGAGCTTAACCGGAGCAAATTCAACCCCGGTGCATGCGGCCCAAAATCAGAAGACGGTGCAGGCGAAACCGGTGAATGCAGTGAGTGCCCAGGGCAACAACAACAACGGTGGTGCCGGCCAAAGCCAAACGTGGTCCTTTGAGAATCAGAGGTATGAGAACCCCGGTAATGATTATAGGGAAGTACATCAGAGCTACGTGGTGTTTGTGACTGAGTCAACTGATAAGAAGAGTATGCTGAGGCGTGCCAAGGAGGTGAATGCAGTATCTCCGGCGGTGGTGAAATACATGAACTGGTCCGAGCAAGAGATCACTTGGAGCAGGCAAGATACACCTCGGATCATGCCGAGCCCTGGAAACTATGCACTGGTGGTGGATCCGACGTTTTGTGGGCCGACCAACAATGTGAGATTCACCCGAGTCTTGGTGGACAATGGGAGTGCCATAAATATCATGTACCGAGACACAATGGTCAAGCTGGGATACTCACCGAACCAGTTGCAGCCTAGCAGCTGTACATTTCACGGTATTGTGCCCGGGGTCTCTTGTGCACCTATGGGAAAGATTTGGGTCGACGTGGGTTTTGGTACCCGAGATAACAGCCGAGTTGAAAGTCTTGAGTTCGAGGTTGTGGACTTGCAGAGCCCTTACCATGCCTTGCTGGGAAGGCCAGCCTTGGCCAAGTTCATGATCTCCACTCATGTGGCTTACCTAAAGATGAAAATGCCGGGGCCCAAGGGAATAATAACCATTTCTGGTGACTACAAGAAGGCTATGCAATGTGCCTCGGCGGGATCCAGTTTAGCCGAGTCCTTGGTGATCGCGGCGGAGAAGAAGCAACTTCAGAAGGTGGTGGCAATGGCGCAGTCTACTCAGCTCGGCATGTCCGGACTAATTACTCCGGACATGAGCGCTTCATTCGAGGTGCCCAAGGAGACCAAGAAAATCCCGCTGGACTCGGAGAACCCGGAGCGTTTCGCCATCATTGGTACTGGCATGGACGAGAAATAGGAAAGCGCGCTCTGTCACTTCCTCCGTGAGAATCGGGACATTTTTGCATGGTCGGCTAAAGACCTGCCAGGTGTTCCGAGGGAGTTGGCAGAGCACTCTTTGTTTGTTCGGCCAGAGGTGAAACCAGTGCGTCAACCGACGCGGCGGCTCTCAGATGACCGAAGAAAGGTGGTACTCGAAGAACTGGCGAAGTTACTGGCTGCAGGCTTCATCATGGAAGTGCTGCATCCGGACTGGATATCTAATCCAGTCCTCGTGGAGAAAAAGAAGGACGAACCGGCGGTAGTCAAGGTGTGGCGCATGTGCATTGACTTCACCAACCTGAACAAGGCGTGCCCGAAGGATCCCTTTCCTTTACCTCGGATTGATCAAGTGATCGATTCTACGGCTGGATGTGAGCTGTTGTCTTTTATTGATGCATATTCTGGTTTTCACCAGATCCCACTGAACACTGATGATCAAATAAAGACTGCCTTTATTACCCCGTACGGGGCGTATTGCTATCGTGTCATGTGTTTCGGTTTGAGAAATGCCGGGGCAACTTATCAAAGGTGTATGCAGAAGTGCTTACATTCTCAAATGGGCAAGAATGTGCAAGTGTATGTCGATGACATTGTTATCAAAACTAAAAAGAAGCATACTCTCATCGAAGACCTCGAAGAGACATTTGCAAATTTAAGAAAGTATCGGTTGAAACTTAACCCGGACAAGTGCACCTTTGGTGTCCCGGCTGGAAAATTGCTCGGTTTCCTCGTATCGAGCCGAGGTATAGAAGTTAACCCGGCTAAGATCCGAGCTATCGAAAGAATGAAGTTGCCGAACTGTTTAAAAGATGTGCAGAAGTTCACGGGATGCCTTGCATCTTTAAGTCGGTTTGTAAGTCGGCTAGGAGAAAAAGCCTTACCATTGTATCAACTTATGAAGAAAAGTACCAGTTTCACTTGGACCCCGCAGGCGGACGCGGCGTTCAATGAGCTGAAGAAGATGTTGTCCACTGCTCCGGTGTTGGCATCCCCTTTGCAGAATGAACCGATGTTGATATACATTGCGGCTACAAACCGGGTCGTAAGTGTTGCAGTGGTGGTGGAGCGAGACGAAGGAGGCAAATCGGTGCAGAGACCAATCTACTACCTGAGCGAGGTGATATCCACGTCGAAGCAAAACTACCCCCACTACCAGAAGATGACGTACGGAGTATACCTGGCGGTTAAGAAACTGAAGCATTACTTCCAAGAGCATCCCATGACGGTGGTATGTGATGCTCCAATCTCGGAGATCATCGGATGCAAGGACGCAACTGGGCGAGTTGCCAAATGGGCGATCGAGGTATCTCCATACACTCCGCATTATGAAAGGCGAGATGCAATCAAGTCGCAGGCGCTGCCGGACTTTTTATGCGATTGGGCCGAGATGCAATATGAGCCGCCCTTGCCGGACTATAATTATTGGAAGATGCACTTTGATGGGTCCAAGACCAAGGTCGGATTAGGTGCCGGCGTAGTCCTAACCTCGCCGAAGCAAGACCAGTTGAAGTATGTGCTGCAAATCCATTTCTCGGCGTCGAACAACGTGGCGGAGTATGAGGCCCTGATCCATGGGCTCAAGGTGGCAAAGGAGATAGGTGTCCGGCGTATAGAATGCTTCGGCGATTCAGCTTTGGTGGTGCATCAATCCACCGGCACTTGGGATGCGTTGGATGCGAACATGGAGTTGTATCGGTTTCATGTGCAAAAGGTGTCTGGGTTCTTCGAAGGATGTGAGTACAAGCACATACCTCGGGGGGAGAATGAAGCCGCCGACGTATTGTCCAAGCTCGGTTCATCCAAAGAACCGGTGCCACCGGGGATAGCGCTGAACCATTTGAGAACTCCTTCAATCAAGCCCTCGCCTGACTCCGAGTCAATTTTCTTACCGCCAAGTTCGGAGTCTGAGCCTATTCCTATGGAGGTAGACGTCGGATGCGTTTGGCCGGACTCGGGGACTGCTTCGCAGTATCCGAGGACTGATGGAGCTTTTCCTATGGAGATAGATGATGGGAACTTCGGGTCTGACCCGGGGACTTCGCACCAACACTCGGGGACTGGCCGAGCAATGGTGGAGGAAATCATGAAGGAGATCATGGCGACCGAACCAATGGAGATAGATGAGAGGCTTTTTCCTCTGCATCCAGTGCCGGAATGGGCGGAGCAGATCATGAACTTCATAGCCGATGGAAGTTTGCCAAGTGATACAACCGAGGCAAGGAGAATCCAGAGGAGAGCTAAGGGATACACCATCATCAACAAGGAGCTATACAAGAGAAGTGTGACCGAGGTGTTGCAGAGGTGTGTCGAACCAGCTGAAGGCAAGGAGATGCTTTTAGAAATCCACCAAGGAGAATGTGGACATCATTGCAGCACAAGAGCTCTGGTGGCCAAGGTGTTCCGGCACGGGTTCTATTGGCCCACCGCCAATGCCGATGCAGAAGATATAGTTCGGAAATGTGAAGGGTGCCAAAGGTTCGCCAAGCAGCAGCACATGCCAGCTTCGGCGCTCAAGACCATTCCTATCACGTGGCCCTTTGCAGTTTGGTGTCTGGACATGGTGGGAGAATTCAAGCCAGCCCGAGGCAATATGACTCACATACTGGTGATGGTGGACAAATTCACTAAGTGGATCGAGGTGAAGCCAATCCGAAAAGTGGATGGTCATACGGCGGTGACCTTTTTGAAGGAAATAATCCTGAGATACGGATATCCTCATAGTATCATTACAGACAACGGCACGAACTTTGCTGTCGGAGAGTTTGCTCGGTTCTGCATGAGTAAGGGAATTCGACTTGACGTAGCCTCGGTGGCTCACCCACAGGCTAATGGGCAAGTAGAGAGGTCAAATGCATTGGTATTGGCCGGAATCAAAGCTCGGTTGGTAGAACCACTGTTGAAAACACCGGGGTGTTGGATCGATGAGATACCAGCAGTTCTGTGGGGTCTAAGGACCACACCGAACAGATCAACTGGCTATACGCCATTTTTCATGGTCTATGGGGCCGAGGCAATGCTGCCAACCGACATTGAATATGATGCGCCCAGAGTGGCAATGTACACAGAAGCCGAGGCTAAAGAAGCTCGGGAAGATGCTGTAGATTGCTCGAGGAAGCAAGAGAATTGGCCTTATCTCGGTCAGCAATATATCAGCAGGGTCTCCGACGTTATCAAAGTCGGCATGTAAAACCCCGAAAGTTTAATGAAGGAGATCTAGTGCTGAGGCTTGTTCAGCGCAGCAAAGGTCGGCACAAGTTGTCACCTCCATGGGAGGGACCATACATTGTGAGCCGAGCTTTGCACAATGATTCGTACTATCTTATAGATGCACAGGAGCCAAGGGGAGATGGGCTGGACAGACCCGATTTGGAGCTTCAGCGTCCATGGAATGTAGCTCTACTCCGACCCTTCTACTGTTGAAGGAAGTAATGTATGTACCTCGGCTGATCTTTAAATAAAAACTTCGGCACCTCGAGAGTGAGCTCGGGGACTGCCTCGCTCTTATGATTGCATGTTTCTTTTTGTTTGTACTCTTTCTTCGTTCGTATGCCGAACTATTTTGAACCTCGTCTCAAACTTCAAGTACTGTATGCTATGTAACTAATCTTGTGACTCGACTGACGAACGCCAGCATGGCAGTCAAGAGCAAAGACGAAAGAACATGGGAAACATGAAAATGAACTCGGGGACTCGGTCCAAAAAGACAGTTCGGCATATGTCGTTTACTAACCCCTGTTTTTACTTCTTTTTTATGTCGGATGACTTTGAAACATACCTCGGAATTTACCAAGTACTGTATGCTATGAACAACAATCTTGTGACTCGACTGTCGAACGCCAGAATGGCAGACAAGAGCAAAGAATGCCAAATATAGTAAACACGAAAGTAAACTCGAGCAATCATTCAAAAGGATTCGACATAAAGCTTAGAAAAGCATGGTTCGAATGAGCATGATAGTAATAGAGGTAGCAAAGGAACTACTTAAGTTTGATTACATCTGCGTCCCGGCATACCGGGGATTTAATGAAGTTTTTTGGCCAAGCATAAGTTCAGGTCGAGGCATCAGGAATTACGTCGGCAGCAGCCGATGTAGCAGGGATTTCGTCCGGAGCCGAGGTAGCCTGGGAAGTGCTGGCAACGTCGGCAGTAACCTCGGCACCAGGTTGTGGAGAAGCCTCGGTTTCTGCTTCGCGGGTTTCACCGCCGTCACCTTGCTCGGCCTCGACGTCGGATTCTGTTTCGTATTCCTCGTCTTCTGGCTCGTAATCCTCGGCGTCGGAGTAGGTGTCTCCTTCGCTCAAGTTCTTCGTGGTGGCATATCCAGCAAAGTAGTTGGCCATCTTTTGGCGGCGCGCGACAAGGATCGGGTCGGACGACCAAGGGAGCCTCGCCGGAGAGTGTTCATCTTCTCGAGGTCGATCTTCTCGCACCAAGTCATGATAAACCTGAGAGCGGCATCAGCTCCAGCGCGAGCTGAAGATGAGCGCCACTCTCGCAATCTTCTTTCGGTGTCGCGAAGCTGGGCGGCGAGCTCGGGCGTAGATTTGGGAGCGTCGGCAAGAGGCCATAAGGCTCGGAAAGCAGACGCACCTGCATCAAGAAGTTCCGACCCAATGGTTTTCAAGGGATTGATCCGAGCCTTGATGGCCACGATGTGGTCCTCAACGGTCCAGACGGGGTTCGTCTCCTTACGCCTCTCCCTGTGCCGAGCAGTGATACTGCGGGCCGAGACTTGGGTGTAGGTGAAATGCTCTGCAGAAGGATAGCATGTTAATAATGAAAGAGATAGTTCGGCAAAGAGCCGGTATTGTTGAGGACAAAGCAAAGCTAAGGGGGCAAGAAACTTACCGTCCATCTCGCGGTTGATAGTTTGCAGCGTCGGGAGAAACTGGTTGACCTGCGCTTGCAGAGCTTCCAAAGCCTCTGTGGCCGAGGTGGCGCGGGTCTCGGCTAACTGGAGCGCTTCCTGGTGATCCTTGGCGGCATCCTCCCGAAGTTTCTTCTCTGTTTCGACAACACTGGCCTTTTCCGCCTGCAGCTGCTCTTTTTCAGACGTCCGCAGCTCAGTGATGCGCTTGAGCTCCTTTACCAGACGAGCTACTTCGGCTTTCTCTTGTTGTAGCTTCTCGTCCAAAGAGTTCTTTTCTGCAAGGACGGCCTTGTGCTCGTCGTGGAGTTTCTTGTGGTCAAACAAGAGGGTATGAAAGATATCCGTGCGGACGTTCATAGTATTCTGCAAGGAAGAAAAACATAGCTCGGTTAGAAAGGCTATACCTCGACAAGAGTCTCGGGGACTCGGAGTCAAATCATTGGGAAAATGTTGCCGGGGTATGCCTCGACAGGAGTCTCGGGGACTCGTACCCGAGGTGCATGCTAAAGTAAGATAAAATGGTTTGGATACGTCGGATGAAAATGGAAAGTTGAGATTCAAGCCAAACAATTTTAACTCCGGCGGAGCGTCAATAGTTTACCTCGAATCTCGGGGACTGGGAATGGTGGATATTAGATGAGATACTGCATGAAAGTAAAGAGAATAGGACTTACGTCGATGTTTTGAGCAGCACGCAGGGCAGCAGTTTGTAGATCATATACGCTTCGGCCGCAGGCGCTGTTTCCCGCAGGATGCTCAGCCACCGGAGCAGCTAGGGAGGCCGAGGAGACCTCGTCTGCAGAATTCCAGTCTGCATTGTAGTGTTCCAAGGAGCCGAGGCTCTGGTCACTGTCAGTGCGCAGAGGAGGAAATCCCCACGGTCCGCCCTGCTCGATGCCCCTAACCGAGGCCTCCAAGGCCAAAGCAGCCTCGGAGCTTGAAGCAGGCCGGTTATCCAATATAAGAGATGCCCTCCGAGCATATTCTTCGGCCGGAGGGGCAGTCTCATCAACGGGTGCGGCGAATGGAGGAATTCGGCGTGTCACCGGGGGAGGAGACCTCGGTTGCATCCTTGAAGGAGAAGAGATAGTCAGGGTGCCAGACCCAGATGTTGGTTTGGGGGTGACCTTAGACTTCACCGTCTCTTTCTCTTTCTCCTTGCCCTTCTCCAACGGCAAGGTAGTCTGGCGAACTGGTTTTTGGGGCTGTTGCTTGGGCTGTTGCTTCTGCTGTTGCTTCTGCTGATGCTTCTGCTGTTGCTGCTGTTGGTTGCGGGCAGTCTGGCTGCGGGGGGAGAGTCGAGGCTCCGGCAAGGCGGTAGCCGGAGTTCTGGCGCGATTGGTCCCCGCATCCGTTTGAGGACGCGGAGAAGTCTGACCTCGGGTGGGGGCAGATTTCCCCAAGGCCGGGCCAGACCTCGGTGGAGGAGATCCGGGGCGAGAGTTCGTCGGGGTGGTCGTGGCTTCAGAGGCACCAACGGGTGCAGTCATGGAGGATACCTCCTGATCCACGTCTATGGGGTCACTGCAACGAAGGAAGATGGTTAAGTGTTAATACCGAGGTAATATGTTTAAGCAACAAACATTGTTGGCTATAGAAGCAAAGCATTACCCATCCGAGGTAGGAAACCTCTTGCCCCCTCGGGCATGAGGAGGATTTCCGGACTTCTTCAGCCGACGTCTCTTGACCGGAGCCTCAGTGGGTCCGGAGGCTCCAGTGGCGGATGGTTCGGCGGCCGAAGTTGCGGCACCAGCGCGTTTCCGGCTGGTTGCTGGAGTAAAGTTCGGAAGGTGAGGAAGGCAGGAGATAGGTACCGCGTTTATTGGTTCCATGACGAGAAACCCCTCCTCGTCATCCGAAATCTCTTGAACTGAAGCTTGTGCTTGAGGCTTACCCGCGGTGGTGATGCGGGCCGAGGCAATGGGCATATAATCCTCGTTGTCAGGGTCCACGTTGGATGGTGGGTCCTCGACAGGGAGATCCTTGCCGAAGTGGTCCGCAGGATGGACTCCATCCTCGGCGGTCTGGCGGGAGAACAGCTGTATGGCAGACATATGAAAAGGAGTTAGGAAGAAAATTGTCAAGATGAACGTCGGTAGCAAGACCTCGGTGGTAAAGGAGTACGAAGAAAACGTCGGAATAGCGTACCTGTTTCGCTGGCTTGGTCCGGTAGTGGGGTTCCCTTCCCCATGTCCAAGCGTCAGGGATCTTGGACTTGGTGATAGCTCGGACTCGCCGAGCTACCGCGGCGTTGTCCAGTGCAACGTGCGTATGGCGGGTGGGGTCATAAAGACCGCTCATGTGGCAGATCTTGTGAGACCTCGCCTGGAGAGGGGAGACCCTGCGCTTCACGAATGTGCAGGCCAGGTCATCAGCCGTCAGGACTTTCCCGTCGTTTCCGGGGTCCTCCGGGTCCTGCCATTTCGCAATGTACCATGGATGGACTTGAGTTCGCCGCTGTGAGGGGGAGTGTAGTCCCAGTTGAGCTGTTCTGTAGGAGGGCTGAGGTTAAACGCCGGCAGGTTGAGGAGGTCCTCTTCGCCGGAGTTCTTCACGTAAAACCACGTCCGGAGCCACTTGCGAACGGTGTCCGGAGTAGTGATACGTGGGAAGATGGAGTTTCGGCGAGGAGCTACGGTGGCAGCTCCGCAGGCGGTTAATTGCTTGGGCAGATCCTTGTTCTTTGGATCCGGGATCACTTGCCGCTTGAGTTGGAAGTAGCGAGAAAAGAGGTCTACCGTGGCTTTGAGGCCGAGGTATCCCTCAGAGAAGGAAACGATGCAGGAGAGAGTGGTGATGGCGTTGGCGGGGAGGTGATGAACCTGGAGTCCGAACTTGTCGAGGAAGCTCCGGAAGAAATCACTAACGGGCAGTCCGAAGCCGCGCTGGAAGTGCGCGACGAAGACCACCCGTTCCCCTTCCTTGACTTGAGGCTCGAGTTCGCCCTCTGGCAGGCGACATTCTACCCCGGCGGGAATCCGCCGAGTCGCCCTGAGCCACTGGATTTCGTCCGGAGTTACATCCGAACCTTCCCAGCCGGCTCGTTCTCCGACCTCCAGTTCGAGGTCTGGAACCTCGGTTTGTTCCGAAGTCTCAGGAGGAGACATCTCGGCAGAATCAATCTGCAGAGAATGCACAGAAGTTTAGCAAAGGAAAAAGTAAATCTGGAATCTAAGGCTATATCTGGCTAACTCAGGAGGAGTTGGACGGCTATCTAATGTACATAGAGGCACATATATGCTAGGCGAACGTCTGTCCGAGGTATGAAACTCATTTCTACCCAAAAAAGTATGCGAGTAAGATCTACCGGAGGAGGTAAATAGAATTTTATTCAAGAACATATGAAGAACCAAAGCGCGAAGAGGAAGAAACCTAGGCAATGCCTAGGGTATCAAGAAAGGGAGTACATACCGTGAAAACGAGGTGCTGAAGGGCGGCGCCGGTGACGCGGTCGCAGCGGCGACGAAGGAGCTGCTCGTCGGCGGCGGCTGGAACGCGTTTCTTCTCAACCGGAAGCGGCGGCGCTGGTGGCGATGGAGGCGAGACGGCGAGTGAATGAGGAAGAAGAGGGAAGCACTGCCCTGGGCCCATTTATAACCGCGGGCGGTAACTGCGCACTACCGCGCGGTTATCGGAGCGGCGAGTGGGATCGTTTGTGCACAATGGCCCACGTGGCACGAAGATAGCGGTGGGCGAGCAGGCCACAGGATCGGTTGCAGGAGGCAAACCGTCGTGCGGCGCGGTTACTGGAGCGCGAAGCGGCGCAAGCGGGAAACCTCCGCTGACGTGGGCCGCGTGGTGGAAAGCACTCGAGTGCTTTGACTATCGTGGACCAGGAAGTGACGGATGGGACACGTGAACAGTGTTCTCTGACCGAAGTCAGTAAGGATGCAGAAATCGAGGGGTTGACGTCCGAGATCTCGGCGGATACTTCGGAAAAGCAGCATGGCCCGAGGAACAGACCGATGGATTTCTCGGTATTGGTTCGGTAACCTGCAAAACATTGTAGCGCATGTGGTTTCGGGTTGAACCTGATGCGGCCTTTCATCCGAGGCTGCGAGACCACATCAGCTTCGGGGACTACTGTCGGGGGGTTACCCCCGGGTAGGGTAATGATGAGGTAAAGACATGTAAGGTTAAGGCAGTAAGCTGTCCGAGGGAACGATTGAGCAAGGACGCAGGAGGCGTCATCCGACGTAAGGTGTACGTCCGAGGTATACTTTCCGAGGTATATCCTCCGAGGTATCAACCTCGGGGCAGTCAGCTAGCTACCACAGGAATAAGATATTCTCTACCGAGGTATATGATCAGGAGTGTTATCCGAGGTTGGCAGCAAGGATCGAGGCATGTCAGAGAGGTCACGGGTGCCGCAGAGCTCGTAGCCCGAGGCTTCAGAGGACGGCGAGGTCCGTCCACGGGATTCCCGGAAGCTCGGGGGCCTAGGAGCTGACTTGGCCATTTCGGGAAAGGTCTACAGGCTAGACCTCGGCAGGCTACTGAAGTATGACCGAAGAGGAAAGCTAGGCCTGGCTGGCCTGACAGTCCGGCCGTTGGGCTGGCAGGAGGCAGAGGCTTGTCTTCTACCTTTTGGCCATGCCATTGTCAGTTGTAGGCAGGGGTAAAAATGTACTTCGGCCTGTGTATATATGCGGCTCTCTACCTCCAGAGAGGAGAGGCACAAACCCTAGCTCATTTCCCCCTTCGTAGTTTCACCTTCTACCTCGAGCTCTCACTTTGGTAGCAACATACAGCTCGAGGAGCACCTTGTACTTGAGAACCACACTGATATATTGAGAGAGGCAAGGCAGGAGTAGGGGTTTTACTTCCTCACGAAGGCCCCGAACCTGGGTACATCGTGGTGTCTTTTGTGTTCTTGGCTTTCTTGGTTTCTTGTTCATGTTCTTGTGGTTTCTTGCATGTTCTTGCTTGTGCACGTCTTGAGTGCATAAACCCTCCCCGGATTCCCCCAACGACCGTTCGGCCCCAACTAAGCCATACCCATGGCATCTGCCGTGATCCCACCACGACACTGCCACTTTGAAGCTAACTTACCTGTAGAAAACTGAAACGAGAGTTGTATAATAGCACTTGATCACCTACTTTGAATTCTTTCTTTTTAATTTTCTTGTCATGCCAAATCTTAACTTTTTCTTTAAACATCCTGGCACTTTCATAAGCTTCATTTCTCCATTCATCTAGTAGGTTTAAATCAAGAATTCTCTTCTCTCCAGTAGTTTTAAAATCAAAATTCAATTGTTTAATAGCCCATCTAGCTTTATGTTCTAATTCAACAGGTAAATGACAAGCTTTTCCATAAACCATTTTATAAGGAGACATTCCCATAGGATTTTTAAAAGCAGTTCTATAAGCCCATAATGCATCGTTAATTTTAAGTGGCCAATCAGACCTAGACTTATTCACTGTCATTTCCAAAATGAGTTTAATTTCCCTATTACTTAATTCAACTTGTCCACTAGTTTGGGATGATAAGGTGATGCAATTCTATGGTTAACATCATATTTTGCCAAAGTTTTCCTAAAAATACCATGTAAGAAATGAGAACCACCATCAGTAATTAAAAACCTAGGAACACCAAACCTGGGGAAAATGATGTCCTGAAGCATCTTCATTGTCGTGGCATGATCTGCACTTTTGGTTGGAATTGCTTCCACCCACTTTGTAACATAGTTCACTGCAACCAAAATATGAGTATGCTTTGTCTTTGATTCGGGGAAAGGTCCCATAAAGTCAAAACCCCACACATCAAATGGTTCAAGTGGTAAGGAATAGTTCATAGGCATTTCATTTCTCCAACCAATATTTCCTACTCTTTGACATTTATCACAAGATTTAACATATTCAGCACAATCCTTAAATAAAGTAGGCCAATAAAAACCAGACTGTAATACCTTTGCACCTGTACGATCTCCTGCATGATGTCCTCCATAGGGACTGTCATGACAATCTCTTATAATAGCCTGTTGTTCATACTCAGGTACACAACGTCTAATAATACCATCCACACTCTTCTTATAAAGAAAAGGATCATCCCAGAAATAATGTCTAAGATCATAAAAGAATTTCTTTCTTTGTTGAGTAGTGAAGTGTGGAGGTAAAACTTTACAACAATAAAATTTGCATAATTGGCAAACCATGGTGATGCAACTTTAGCACTAGAAACATTAACAATTGCAAGTTGTTTATTAACAAAGCTATCATTAATAGGAATAGGATCATCAGGTATATTTCCATTCTAGAAAGATGATCAGCTACTTGATTATCTTCCCCTTTCCTATCAACAATGTGTAAATCAAATTCTTGCAATAGAAGTACCCATCTTATTAATCTAGGCTTAGCATCTTTCTTATGCATTAAGTATTTAATGGCAGAATGATCAGTATGCAATGTGACTTTCGAATCAGTAATATAGGGTCTAAACTTGTCACAAGCAAATAGCACTGCTAAAAATTCTTTTTCAGTTGTGGCATAATTCCTTTGAGCAGCATCAAGTGTTCTACTAGCATAATAAATGACATTCGGTTTCTTATCAACACGTTGGCCCAAAACAGCCCCAACTGCATAATCACTAGCATCACACATAATTTCAAAAGGCAAATTCCAATCAGGTGGTTGAATAATAGGGGCACTTATTAAAGCATTCTTCAAAATATTAAAGGACTCAATGCAATCATCATTAAAAGAGAAAGGGACATCCTTTTGCAAAAGATTGGTTAGGGGTTTTGATATTTTAGAGAAATCTTTAATAAACCTACGGTAAAAACCTGCATGCCCAAGAAAACTTCTTATACCTTTGAGATCCCTTGGGAATGGGAGCTTTTCAATAGCTTCTATCTTTGCTGGGTCAACCTCTATTCCTTTTCCAGAAATCTTATGCCCAAGAACAATACCTTCAGTAACCATGAAGTGACACTTCTCCCAGTTTAAAACTAAGTGTTGGTCTTCACAACGCTGCAAAACTTTGTTAAGGTTGAACAAGCAATTATCGAAGGAAGTACCATACACAGAAAAATCATCCATAAAGACTTCCATTATCTTTTCAATATAATCAGCAAATATAGCATTCATGCATCTTTGAAAAGTAGCAGGAGCATTGCACAAACCGAATGGCATTCTCCTATAAGCAAATGTACCAAATGGACATGTAAAAGTGGTTTTCTCTTGATCATCTTATGAACAGGAATTTGGGAGAAACCTGAATAACCATCTAATAGCAAAAGTGAGAGTGTTTAGATAACCTTTCTAACATTTGATCAATAAATGGCAATGGGTAATGATCTTTACGAGTTGCTTTGTTTAACTTCCTGAAATCAATACACATTCTATAACCAACAACAGTGCGTTGAGCTACAAGTTCATCCTCATCATTTGGAACAACCGTCATTCCACCCTTTTTAGGCACACAATGAACAGGACTAACCCACTTACTATCAGCTATGGATAAATGATACCAGCTTCAATAAGTCTTATTACCTCTTTCCTTACCACTTCCTTCATTTTTGGATGGAGACGGCGTTGATAATCAACAACAGGTTTTGCATCCTCTTCCAAATTAATTTTATGCATACATAGAGCTGGGCTTATACCTTTAAGATCATCAAGAGAGTATCCAATGGCTGGTCGGTGAGCTTTAAGCACATCAAGTAATTTCTCTTCTTCTTCAGCTGAAAGGTTAGCACTAATAATGACAGGATATATGCTCTTCTCATCCAAATATGCATATTTCAGATTTGTAGGCAAAGGTTTTAATTCAAAGCTAGGATCCCCTTTAGGTGGTGGTAGCACTCCTAAATTATCAGGTGGGATATGCAATTGTAATTGTGGTGGCTGTTGTGAAAGTATTTGTTCTAAAGCATCTTTTTCTCTTCATTAAATGGTTCATCTTGATTAAGCATGTATCTTTCCACCACGTCTGTTGAAGCTACAGCTACATGAGCAAGAGTTTCAATTACATCTTCAGAAAATGGCTCTTTCTTTGAATGCTTATCAGAAAATTTAGAAAATTTGAATGCAAGTTTTTCTCCAGCACAATTAATAAACACTTTCTCTTTAAGCAAATCAATTTCAGCACCAACAGTATGTAAGAATGGTCTACCGAAAATGATAGGACAAAATGAATCTTGAGGGCAACCAAGCACAATAAAATCAGCAGGATATTTAATTTTACCTACCAATACTTCAACATCTCTAACAATTCCAAGTGGATTAATATAATCTTTATTAGCAAGTTGAATTGTCATACCTGTCTCTTCCATACTGATAGGATCAATATCAGGCTTGATTTCAAGATACAGAGAATATGGAATGACACTAATGCTTGCTCCAATATCACATAAGCCATGATAACTAGAAGTCCCAATAGTGCATGATATAACAGGCTTACCAACCTTGGCCGAATTGCCTTTAACAACTTTAGTAGCATCTTCACATAGATAAACATCAACAGGATCTTCTTCATTTAATTGTTTGATAATAGAGATTTGACTGTTGACTTCCATCTGTTCATAAGGCTGAGATCTTCTTCTTTTACTCTTGTTAGAAACAGCAATAAGTAAATTTTCCTTGACTTGGTTTGGATATGGTGGTGCCTCAACATACTCCTCAATTGTCAAGGATGACACTGGTTCTACCTGTTTAATAACTTTGGTACAACAATAGATTGTTTAACAGGTTCAACATAAGCTTCAAACCCAGTTTTAGGAATACCAATATGATTAGCAAAAGATTTAGTTACCTCAATTATAACATAAGGATCAAGATTAAAAGTATCACTCAGATTTTTAAACAAGGTAGAAGTAGAGAAATTCTCTACACATGAATACTCATAGTCCATAGGGCTCATTACCTTTATCAAGATCCCAATGACCAGTATTCTCAGAAATAGTCTCCAATAAATTCCATGCTTCTTCTTCAGTATTATTTGTAAAGCTTCCACTAGATGAATTATCCAGAAATTCCTTTTGTTGCCTTGGTAGCCTCACATAAAAGTTTATCAGAATAATTTTCCTTGTAAGATCATGACAAGGATTCTTGCGGAGGAGTTCCTTTAACCTCCCCCAAGCTTGAGTAATACTTTCTCCCAGATGTGGCCAGAAATTAAATATATAGCAGCGGTTCTCATAAGCTTCTCTAGGAGTAAAATACTTAAGAAAGAAAACCTTCCTCAAAATACTCCAGTCCATAGTGACTTCTTCATCTAAAGACCTGAACCAAATACGAGCATTACCAGATAAAGACAGATATAACAACTTCCTTTTTACCTGATCTTCAGAAATACCAGGAAGTCTAAATAAACCACATATAGCCTCAATTGTTTCCATGTGTTCACGTGCAGATTTAGTTCCATCCCTGTAAATGGATTTTTCATAACTCTTTTAACATGACCAACGGGAATTTTATATCCCACTTTAGGTATCTCAGGCACAGTAATTTCAACAGTTTTAGGAGCATAAGCACTTTCATATAAAGCAAGATGTAGCGAGGCACGATTCATAAATGCCATAGTAGCAATGAGATAAAACAGTAAATAAAATTCACCTTTCAAGTTTCCTTACCAAACTTCTTACCAATAGCGCTACGCTCCCCGGCAACGGCGCCAGAAAAGTATCTTGATGACTCCCAAGTGCAGGAGATCAATTGTAGTACCTTTCAAATAGAAAAGGTTGTCGAACCCACGAGGAGCTGAAGGTATTGGTTATCAGAAATGATAAATAGACAATAAAAGATGCAAGTGTTTTTGGTATTTTCGATTGTATAATTGCAAGACAGTGACAATGCAGCAGGTAAATGTAACAAGTAAAGCTCTCAAAGAGAGAGAAAGCCCAATCCTCTATGTGTAAGAGGACAAGCTCAAGTGATGTGTAACTTATATGTGGAAAACGTTCCCGAGGGCGGCATGGATATTGCTAGGCATATAGATTTATTAAACAACACGTTGAATATCTTGTCTAGTTTTAATCTTCTTCGGACGGAGCCATTATTAGGTACAGCTAAATAAATAGACTAAACCCCTTATGATGGATCATGTGGCCAATTAAATGACAGCACAAGAATTATTAAGATATAAAATCCCACCATAGCATTACGCTCTAGGTCCCCGATACTAATACCCCGTAAAGTAACTTAATGATTCGGTCTCAGGCTTTCGTGTCCTCCCAAGTCTCCCTCACGCCATTACACTACGGTGTTCTCCTATGAGCCCATATAAGTGAAGTGTTGTGCAGTCGACGTTCGCACAACACCATCATAGAATCACACAAAAAGATAAACACTAGACAAAATACCAACACATGTCATATATAAATCATTGCCAATTCATCCTATGCCCTCAGGAACATACGGGAACTACTCACAACGTGCAAACATGGTGATATTCAGTGGCATAAGTGGTACAACACAATCTGAAAATATAACTCCACCAACAAATAATGACAAGTACTCAATCACAAACATGAATAGGAGCACGAGACAAGTATCTAGGGTATAGCAACTCTCAAACTACGAGGGGGACGGAGTGGGTCACGGAGATGATGATGGAGATGGTGCTGGTCTTGGTGATGGTGATGATGTAGAGGCCTCCTCCCACGCCAAGGAGGAGAGGTGATGATGATGACGGTGATTTCCCCCTTCTCCGGAGCTTCGGAGCAGCAGGATCTGATCCCCCTCGGAGGGAATCAGGAGTTTCGCCGCCGCCGCGGCCTCGAATGGACTTGGAAAAATTAGGGCGTTACTTTTCGGGCGAGACGGAGACCTCGTTAAAAAGCCCCAGGCGAGGAAGTGCCCGAGGCTCCATTTGGTGGGTCCCACGCGGTCAGGGAATCTGGCCGCGTGGGCCCACCCATTTTGGGCCTCGTGGCCTTCCTCGCTTGCTTCCTCTTCCCTCTGGCGTTCTCCCGAAGAAAAACCAGCTGTGCAATTTTCCTTTTATTAATTGGGCCTTCGTAGCTCCTGAAACAATAAAAACATGAAAAAGGAGGTTTTCTGCCTCCCATAAATTAAATACTAAAAATAGGGACTTTGAAGGAAAGTCCACTAAATCATCTAAAACATGTAAAAACAATGATATAGTAATGCAAATAACATCCTAATATGGTGGTATAAGTGGTATAGATGATGATATAAAATGCACGTATCACCGGGCGTGGCGCAACACCGAACTGATGAAGTAGATCGGATGTTGTATCTTGCGGGTTGCGGAGTCCTTGACGGGTTCGGTTTCCTCCGGGCACTCTGCTTCAAGCGAGAGCGAGACAGCCCCCAGCGATGCTTCTTCTGTGACGCTGATGGTTGCGTCGGTGGGCACGTCGGGCTCAGCATCCTCGGACCCTTTGTCACCCGGCTGCCTCTTTTTGCTTGGTTGCCCCGGGAGAGTGTTCCCGGACGCTTGCCCTTGATCTTGCTTGACTTGGTTGGAGGAGCGTCACGCTCTACCACAAGAACTGCGCTGACCACCTGGTTGGTGGCAGCGATGTACAGCAGTAGGGGCTCCTTCTGTGTTGGTGCCACGAGGATGGGTGGCGAGGCGAGGTAGCGCTTGAGAGACTGAAGAGCTTCTTCAGCCTTCGGGGTCCACTCCACGGGACCCGACTTCTTGAGTAATTTGAAGAAGGGCAGAGCTCGTTCTCCAAGCCTTGAGATGAAGCGCCCGAGTGCGGTGATGCACCCGTTGAGGCGATGTACGTCCTTGACCCACCTTGGTGCCTCCATGCGCTCGATGGCCTTGATCTTGTTGGGATTGGCCTCAATCCCCCGATGGTAGATTAAGAAACCAAGCAGCTTGCCAGACAGGACCCCAAACACGCACTTGTCGGGGTTGAGCTTGAAGTTGACCCGGCGAAGGTTGTCAAAGGTCTCATGCAAATCTTGAATGAGGGATTCGTTGTACCGGGTCTTGACCACGATGTCGTCGATGTACGCCTCAACGTTGCGGCCCAGCTGAGGTCCAAGGCATGCTTGCATGGCGCACTGGAAGGTTGCGCCGGCATTCTGGAGGCCGAAAGGCATCCAGGTGTAGCAGTAGCAGCCCTTGGGTGTGATGAAGGCCGTCTTCTCCTGATCCTCGACCGTCATCATGATCTGATGGTACCCGGAGAAGGCATCCATGAAGCACAGACGCTCGCACCCGGCAGTAGAATCCACGATGAGGTCGATCCGCGGCAGCGGAAAAGGATCCTTAGGGCAGGACTTGTTTAGGTCGGTGAAGTCGATGCAGAGTCGCCACTTGAAGGCCATGGGTTTCGGCACCACCACAGGATTGGCCACCCAAGTTGGGTGCATAACCACCCTGATGACGCCGGCTTCCTCCAACTTGTCGACCTCGGACACGATGAACTCCAGTTTTTCCTTGCTCTGCCTACGCAGAACCTGCTTCACACGGCAAGCATCCTCGCTGACCGCTCGTTTGTGCTCGATCACCTCCCTTGGTACGCCGGGTAGACCTGACGCTTCCATGTGAAGACGTCAGAGTTTTCCCGAAGGAAGGCGACGAGCGCACTTTCCTATTTGTCAGTGAGGCAGGCGTCGATGGTGATGGAGCGACTCCCGTCACTGGTCAATGCCACCTTCTTGGTCATTTGCGGATCTTCATGGAAAAGCGCCTTCTTGGGGGGAGTTGATGCCGAGCCCCCGGGGTACCCTCCGCCCCCGAGAATGCACCAACATCAGCCTCCTCTACATCTTGCGGAATGTCCGAGGTCGCCGCCACCGTCTGGTTCAACTTGTGAACGCAGAAGATGGCATCGTCGACGTCAGCCTTGACCTTGATCACTCCCCAGGCCACGGGGATCTTCATCATGTTGTAGGCGAAGTGTGAGACGACCATGAACTTGGCCAGTGCAGGCCGGCCAAGTATGCCGTTGTACAGGAGAGGCGTGTCTGCGATGTCGAAGACGATGTCCTCGGTGCGAAATTTCTCTGGGTCACCAACGGTGACGGGGAGAGTGATCTTTCCCAGCGGCCGAGTGATGCTCCCATTCATGCCTTGGAACACGCAGGTGTCTTGTAGGCGAGAAAGGGGGATTTGTAGAGTAGCCAGGACCTTCGTCGTCAGCAGGTTGAGGCTAGAACCTCCGTCGACCAGCTTCTTGGTGACCTTGTAGTTGTGGATGATGGGCGACACGATCAGGGGCAGGGTTCCCACCCCGGCCACGTTGGTGGGGTTATCTTCCGGGGCGAAGGTGATGACTTGTCCAGACCATTCCAGGGGCTTTGGCGGAGCAGAAACTACCGCGTTTAGCTCCCGGACGAGCCTCTTGCACACGCCGTTGGAGGGAGGCAGAGAAGCTCCCCCGTGAATGCATCCGACAACTCCAGTGACTTCCTGGAACTTTCCGCTGCTGCCGCCCTGTGGAGCCGGAGCTTCCCTGTTGTTGTTGGGGGGCGGCTTCTTGGTTGTTCTGCTCGCGACCGCCTTGGCCGCCGCGTCCTCCTCCACGGCCCCACAGCCACCGCCGCGACTCCACCCACGGCCGCCTCCGCCTTGGCGACCCGTGGGACAGTCACAAGCGATGTGCCTGACGGTGCCGCAGTTGTAGCAGCCATCCAGGCTAACTCAGTCAGCCCGACGCTACTCTCGTATAGCGAGATTCTTGAGCTGGCGGCAGTCCTTGAGCAGGTGGTTGCTGTTGGGGGAAAGATAACCCGTAGGCCCAAGGACAGTGAAACTACGACCCGCCAGGAGGAAAGACTGGCGAGGCCCACCAGATCATCTTGGGCTGGGCTACATTGGTGGACCAAAGAGTTTGTCGGTAACCCGGTGTAAACAAGGGAGGTTCTAGAAGACCCGGAGGCGGTATGCGAGACTTGGAGGCCAAGGTAGATGAGTTAGACTTTGGTTAGGACACCGAGTTTGGGCGTGACCCGGCCTTACCTTGTAACCGACCAGGAGACCCGGTATCTATATAAACCGGCTCCTGGGACTTAGAACAGGACGCACTTTAGAGAGACTTTAGACATACAAGCTTATAGCGAGAGAACCCTTGTAACCTAGACTCGGAACCCGCCAGTGTTGTTATCCGCCGGGTGATCGAGATCGATATGAGAATAGAGAAACACCAAGCTGGAAGTAGGTCTTTATCTCCTATGGAGAGGCTGAACCAGGATACATCCTTTTTCCCTAGTGAGCTAAACAATCTCCCGAACGCTATGACTGCCTTGCCTCCAATCTCAAGTTACCACCCGGTAACACCTGCCGTGACAAAACCACAACAGTTGGCGCCCACCGTGGGGCAAGCGTCAAAAAGCGTTATCATCACGGGAGAAGCTTTGCGAGGCATGCAGAACCTGGCCATTGGCCGGGTCATGATCAATCTACAAGGTGAACACATCGTGGACGATTCCGGGTGGAGCCTGGAGTCAGATTCACTGGAGACCGGCTCAGTCGTTCCGATCGGGCGGATCAACGTCTTCGTGGGGAGGATAGGTACATCGAAACCCGCCCTGCAATTTTCTGACTCTGTATCTGAGGCAGGAACCACCGTTCACTCGGATGGAGAGGAATCAGTTGGGACGACGGAGATCGAGTCAGGAAACGCCATGCAGGGAGCCGGGTCAGAAAAGCAGGCTTGGGCTCCACGTGGCCAGATCAATGATGATACAGAATCAATCTTGGAACTGTTTGAGGATCGCTATGGATATGAGGTAGAAGAGGAAGAGTACGAGTCAGAACCAGGTCCAGTGCGCCGGGCTGCGGTCTACACCGCTCCAGCAATCAACACAGAACCAGTCCCAACAACAGCTTTAGCGGTAGTAACCCAGCCGGGTCAAGCGGCGCCGGGTTTGGCAATCAGAGAACCAGTTATCCAGAAGCAACAGCAGGTCGGGGTAGATGGAGAACGTGCATCAGTTAGTGCCGAGTCAGAAACTACAGCAGCATACAGAAACACTTTTGGATTTTTGGCGAACAGGGCGACGGGTCAAGGAATATCAGCTTTACCTAACCCGCCCCCACCACGATTCCTTAGTGACCTGCCAAGTGCTCCAGCAGCAACAACAAATCCTGTGACCCCAGTAGTGGCAGCAGCGCAAGTCAGGGCGACAGACCCAGCTCGCATCGCTTACGAGCAGCAGATGGCATCGTTACAACGGCGTTTTGATCAGCAAGCGGCGCTGCAGCGGCAGTTGGATCAGCAGGACGAGTTCTTACGGCAAGCGGCAACAGCATTAGAAAATAGATCCAGAGAACAGCAACAGAGACAACAAACTTTGATTGGCCGTGGTGGTCACATTAACCCGGCTAATCTATTCCAGACGCCGCAGGATCAGTTGATTGGAGGAACACCTGCAGTTCAAGCTACAGGACAGATGGTGGCTAACCCGCTGGCTCCAGCGCAAGCCGGGTCACCAGTTGTACCAACCGGAGGAGCCGGCAGAGATATTGAAGCCATGCCACCACCACAACCCAGATTTCACACGCCAGCGGGTCATTATAGTAACCCGGCTGACAATGTATATGCAGCTACAGTTGCACTAGATCGTATTCCACTGGGCGATTCACCTTCAGAGATAGAAGCAAGACGTGCCATTGATATGCTACGAACGACCATAGCCCAGCAAGCAAATTACTCGCATCGAAAAAGCGCGTTACATTCAAGATCTTTTCGCAGCCGTCGTACCAGGAGTCGTCACGGCGAGTCACCAAGGCCAGCCGGGTTAGCAGCCGCAGGGCAGCAGGATCCGGCGGGTCAGCAAAATCAAGTCCACAGCAACAACCGAGACAGGTGGCTCCAGCAGCATCAAGAGCTCAGGCCATAGTTGATAGCTCCACGGCGAGGCGCGCAGCAAATGTACAACCCGCCGTGGTACCTGTCGGAGGAGCCGGAGAAATCCCACGGGCGGGTTCAGTATCTAATCAGCAAGTAGCAAGGGCAGGACACGTTGAAGTAGCATCAACAATGGCGGGTCCCAAGTGCCTCATCGATTCCATCAGATCAGAGCCATATCCAGATAAGTTCAAAGAGCCTAGTAAAATTTCAAATTATGATCCTAGCATAGATCCTGAGACATGGATAAATAGTTACGAGATGGCTATGAGTATTCGTAATGCATCTGAAAATATTTGTGCTAAGTTTATGTATCTAATGATGAGTGATGGTGCAGCGAAGCTATGGTTCAACACTATACCAAAGAAATCTATCAGTTCCTGGAGTCAGCTCAGGGCAGCTTTCATCAAGAACTTCCATGGGACGTGCAAGAGGTTATACACAATTGAGGACCTGGATCGGTGTGTACACAGGAAGGGCGAGTGACGTGGGCGTACCCTCCGGGCACCCGACCGTTGGCGTACCCGATGCAGCCCAGCACCTGGAGGCCCATGAAGCCCAACAAACTACAACTTGAAGTACAAGACAAGAACCTCGTGTAAACCCTACCTGGCTCCCTTTATAAAGCCAGGCAGGGGCACCCCATAGAGGAGATCCCCACGGGACACACAGATAGGCATAGCCCTAACGAGACCACGTCTCTCATCGCCCTCGCGGCCACCATGTAATATCATCATCATCTATACAGATCAGACAAGTAGGATGTAGGTCTTTACCTCACCATGAGGGGCCGAACCTGGGTAAAATCCTTGCTTGTCAGCCGACGAACTACCAGCGCGCCATCTCTCTCCCCCTCAATCAACCCGGGGTACACAACCCAGGGATTTGCCGAGTCCACACCTCGTCAATTGGCGCCGTCTGTGGGAAAGAACGCGCGCTGGATTCAACGTTCCGGTGGTTCCAATCTTCATCGACAACTATAACCAGATCGCATCTGGCCGGCATCCGTCTGGGTGCGATCAGGTTCGTCGGCAGCAGCCGCTTTGCCGTCGGGCAGATCGCATGTGGCTAATCTTACGGTCGGCTGGCCGGCGGGCGCTCCTTCGACTCCGATCAATCTTGATCGGGCCGCCCACACGACGACAACGCCGCTCGAAGACGCAGGCCAGCGCACAGCACGATCCCTACGGAATCCGTCTACGCGACCTATGCATAGCTCCATGCATCCACGCTAATTCAATCTGCTCTTTCTCTTATTAATTACTCATCATACTCGCTATTGTCGTTATTCTAATCCATGTGCTGCGCATCCAAGCGGATAAGAAATCAAGGAAAGAGGAAAAGAAAGCTACGTGTTTCAGCCGCTCCTGTTCGGCATGGATGAGAGGCTAGCACAGATCGATCAGGTGCTGTTGATCCAGTCCATTATTTTAACGAAAGTTAATTTTTCACGTGTACCACTATTACTGCTTGTACATGCACACAGATTATACACGCATGATCATGCCATCGTGATCTGCACACTGGCGAGGAAAAGGCAAGCGGACGGCCGGTGACTGACTACAGGTCCGGTCACCAGCGGAATCGGCATCTTCGCAACGATCCACGTCGTCGACTCCGTCGACTCCGGCGACTTTAACACCGCCTCGTTATTTGGCTCTAAATCTAGTCGGCTCATCCGCTCCGCCGCGATCAACATCGTCATCTTCCGCAAGATCACCCTCATTGGCAAGCAACGCCTTCATCGACTCCGCCTCGCCTTCATCGACTCCGCCTCCGATACTCGAGGGCTTGCGCTTCGTCAACGACAAGTTCATCGCTGCACTCGACACACGACTCGTGTGCCTTCATCGATTCGGCACCGTCAACTCCCCTTCGCCGGCCTAATAAGGGACTCGGGGGCTAAGCGTTGCCCGCACCGCGTCGACTCCGGTCCGCCGCGTCGACTGCCTCTACGGCACCACTCCGCCGCGTCGATTCCGGTCCGCCGCGTCGACTGCCTCTACGGCACCACTCCGCTGCGTCGACTCCGTCCGCCGCGTCGACTGCCTCTACGGCACCACTCCGCTGCGCCGACTCCGGTCCGCCGCGTCGACTGCCTCTACGGCACCACTCCGCTGCTTCGACTCCGGTCCGCCGCGTCGACTGCCTCTACGGCACCACTCCGCTGCGTCGACTCCGGTCCGCCGCGTCGACTGCCTCTACGGCACAACTTCGCCGCGTCGACTCCGGTCCGCCGCTTCGACTGCCTCTACGACACCACTCCGCCGCGTCGACTCCGGTCCGCCGCGTCGGCTGCCTCTATGGCACAACTCCGCCGCGTCGACTCCGGTCCGCCGCGTCGACTGCCTCTACGGCACAACTCCGCCGCGTCGACTCTGGTCCGCCGCGTCGACTCCGGTCCGGCGCGCACAAACAAATTCGCCTTGGCCACACCTGATGCTCTCCCGGTGTTGCGCCGCACAGGCCACAAAGGAATTCGTCTTGGCCACACCTGATGCTCTCCCGGGTGTTGCGCCGCACAGGCCACAAACAAGAAAACCTAGGCCGCACTCGAACACTCGGGGCTGCGCCATATAGGTCCAACAAGAAAACCTAAGCCGCACTCGAACACTCGGGGCTGCGCCATACAGGTCCAACAAGAAAACCTAGGCCGCACTCGAACACTCGGGGGCTGCGCCATACAGGTCCAACAAGAAAAGCTAGGCCGCACTCGAACACTCGGGGGCTGCGCCATACAGGTCCAACAAGAAAACCTAGGCCACACTCGAACACTCGGGGGCTGCGCCATACAGGTCCAACAACGCAGTAGGCCGTTCGGCTGAGCAAATACTCGATATGTTTGTCGAGTCCACCAAGTAGGCCGTCAGGCTGAATGAGCACTCGAATCTCATTCGAGTTCCACAAGTAGGCCGTCAGGCTGAGCGAACACTCGAAACTCATTCGAGGTCCACAAGTAAGCCATCAGGCTGAAAACTGCAACATATAGTAAGCCCACAGGCTGAAAAAATGACTCTGTTTTATCAGTGATTCCTTAAGTTACTCCCATCGGAGGGTTTCAGAACCTTCTTTTGACTGAGAGAGGTTTTTTGAGATTAACCTCAATTACAAGCAATTCAGATTAATCTCGGGGCTACTCCCATCGGGAGCACTGTTCGCGCTCCCGATAGACTCAGTCGAAACATTACCGACTAAAGCATCCTCTGTAAGCCCTCAACGGCCGGAGTCGAATTTCTTTAACTGTCGTTTTCAGGAACAAGACGGCGTGCCCAGGAGGAAAGAGTACTTACCCGACGCATCGACTACGCCTACACGACATGCTGCTTTGAGTTTCTGCCCGATTCTTCGTATCGACCAGACACTCGGGCTCCTGACGTGGGCGTACCCTCCGGGCACCCGACCGTTGGCGTACCCGATGCAGCCCAGCACCTGGAGGCCCATGAAGCCCAACAAACTACAACTTGAAGTACAAGACAAGAACCTCGTGTAAACCCTACCTGGCTCCCTTTATAAAGCCAGGCAGGGCACCCCATAGAGGAGATCCCCACGGGACACACAGATAGGCATAGCCCTAACGAGACCACGTCTCTCATCGCCCTCGCGGCCACCATGTAATATCATCATCATCTATACAGATCAGACAAGCAGGATGTAGGTCTTTACCTCACCATGAGGGGCTGAACCTGGGTAAAATCCTTGCTTGTCAGCCGACGGAACTACCAGCGCGCCATCTCTCCCCCTCAATCAACCCGGGTACACAACCCAGGGATTTGCCGAGTCCACACCTCGTCAGCGAGTCAGCACGCAACTGGATGTGCCGGATTACAGAGATCCTCCACTCTTCCACTAATATTTTGCCAACCAGCGTGATGTCAACGTTGGAGAAAAATTGCAGATATGACCCGGTTGTTCAGAAAATGAGTCGCATGAGGAACAGCCCAGGAGCAAATGATATAACCATGGGAGAAGTGTTGGACGCAGCCAACAAGCATGCTTACACAGATAAAACCAAGGATGAAACTGAGGAAGATAAAGGAAAGGGTAATGTGAACAATGGAGGAAGAAACAACAACAACAACAGCAACAACAACTATCACAAGAGGCCACACGCAGAGGACAACTCTGATCTAGTCGCAAACACAAATACCGGGTCGGCGAGACCTAGAACAGATGGAAATTTTAGAGGAAACAACTACAATGGAGGAAACAACAACCGTGGGCCACCGCGTCCCCCGGGTCACTTTGATCCGATGAAGATGTCGTGCCCGCGTCACAGTCGAGATGGCAGACCCGGCAATCACTCCTTGGAGCAGTACGTGGATCTGCAGAGATGGAAGAATATGGAAATCCAGAGGGTAATGTGCGGCGCGGGAAACGGTGGACGACCCGGCCGTGGAGGTAACCCGGCTAATGGTCCCACGCCCAATGCGAATCCAGAGACCGGCAACCCTGACAACAACCAGAACAGAGAAAATCAAGGGTTATCAGGAAAACCCGAAGCGACATGGCGGGTATCATGTTCACACGCTCAATACATCAAAGAGAGAGAAAAAGTTGATTCAGCGTGCAGTTAATATAGTTTCATCGGCGGTACCGAAATATTTGAAGTACTCAGAAGTTCCAGTAACATGGAGTAGAGAGGATCACCCGCCCAATATTGAATCACCAGGTCTCCTTGCCTTGGTGGTCGCACCTCAGGTGGCGAGTTATGTTCTGAATAAAGTTTTGATGGATGGAGGCAGTGCTATCAACATCTTGTACTACGAGACGTTCCTGCGTATGAATCTCAAAAAGTCACAGTTGCAGCCGACCAACACCATATTTCATGGGATAGTACCGGGGAAGTCACATAGCCCGGAGGAAAAAATAACACTTGATGTTGCGTTTGGTGAGTCCAAGCACAAGTTTCGTATGGAGAAAATTACTTTCGAAGTTGTGAAGTTGGAGAGCCCATATCATGCTCTCTTCGGAAGACCGGCCTTTGCCAAATTCATGGCCAGGCCCTGTTACGTGTATCTACAGTTGAAAATCCCAAGCTCAAATGGAGTTATCACTATTCATGGAAGCCGGGATATGGCGGCTGAGTGTGACAATGGCGATGCAGCTTTGGCAGAACGAGCATGTGCAAAGGAGGAGCTGCGGTACTACACATCACAGGTAGACCCGGCTGATAGAACCGTGTTACAGAGAACCACGGCTGAAGAGAAAGAAAAGTTCAAACCCGCCCAAGATACTAAGATGGTTGATTTCACACCCGGCGATTCTTCCAAGCAGTTCGCCGTGGGGTCCAATTTATCTGACAAATAGGAAAGCGCGCTCATCGAGTTCATCCGTGAGAACAGGGAGGTTTTTGCATGGACACCTAGTGACATGCCTGGCATACCTGCTGAACTCGCTGAGCACAAGTTACATGTTAACCCGGGTGCAAAACCCGTCAAGCAGGGTTTGCGCAGATTGAATGAGGAAAGAAGAAAGATTGTGGGAAAAGAAGTAGCCCGGCTTTTGGCCGTGGGCTTTATCATGGAGGTTTTCCATCCCAAGTGGTTGGCTAACCCGGTACTTGTGTTGAAGAAAAAATAATGAATGGCCAATGTGCATAGACTACACCAGTTTGAATAAGGTTTGTCCCAAAGATCCTTTTGCGTTACCTCGTATTGATCAGATTATAGATGCAGTTGCAGGCAGCGAGCTTCTGTGTTTTTTGGATGCATATTCGGGTTACAATCAGATCAAGCTCAATGAGGAGGATTGGGAAAAGACAGCTTTCATAACCCCTTTTGGGTCGTACTGTTACAAAAATATGACCTTTGGGTTGAAGAACGCAGGGGCCACTTACCAGAGGTGCATCCAGAGTTGTTTTGCGAAGCAGATTGGCCGCAACATGCATGCTTATGTTGATGATGTAGTAATCAAGTCAGAGAAAGCCGGGTCACTCATTGATGACCTGAGGGAAACTTTTGCTAATTTGAGGAAGTATAAGATGAAGCTCAATCCCACCAAGTGTGTGTTTGGAGTTCCAGCGGGGATGCTGCTCGGTTACATTGTGTCACAGCGTGGAATCGAGGCTAACCCGGCAAAAATCAAAGCTATACAGAGTTTGAAGAAGCCAGAGGAGCTGGCTGATGTTCAGAAGCTTACGGGATGCATTGCAGCCCTAAGCCGGTTTATTTCGAGGTTAGGAGAGAAAGCAATACCACTTTACCGGCTCTTGAAGAAATCAGATAAGTTTGTGTGGGACAAAGAAGCAGATGATGCTTTTGAGTTGTTGAAGCAAACATTGGCAGAGGCGCCAATCTTGGCGGCTCCTGCTCCAAAGGAACCTTTGTTGTTATACATTACAGCAGGACCACGCGCAGTGAGTGCCGTGGTGGTGGTAGAAAGAAAAGAGGAAGGAAAAGAACACCCGGTCCAGAGGCCGGTTTACTATGTTAGTGAAGTGCTTTCAGAAACCAAGCAGAGGTATCCACATTGGCAGATGCTTGTTTTCGGTGTCTTTATGGCGACCCGGAAATTGAAGCATTATTTCTTGGAGCACCCATTCAGAGTTGTTAGTTCGATCCCGCTAGCAGAAATTATCAGAAATTCAGATGCAACGGGACGGGTCACCAAGTGGGCGATAGAGATGGGTGATTATCATATCAGTTATGAGCCACGCACCGCTATCAAGTCTCAGGTCTTGGTAGATTTTGTTAATGATTGGACAGAGTTAAGCATGCCACAGCAAACACCTAGCACCAAAAACTGGGTCATGCATTTTGACGGGTCAAAGCAGCTCGAAGGATCAGGAGCCGGCGTGGTGCTCACATCACCAAGAGGTGAAAAGTTGAAATATGTTTTGCAAATTCACTTTGATTGCTCCAACAATGTGGCAGAGTATGAGGCCCTACTTCACGGGTTACGTATGGCAAAGGAGATGAATATCAAGCGCATTCATTGTTTTGGAGACTCGGACCTCGTTTCCCAGCAGGTGTCTGGAACTTGGGACCGAAAGATGCAAATATGGCGGCTTACAGAAGAGAAGTAGACAAGGTAGCCGGGTTCTTCTCTGGCTATCAGGTGGATCACATCGATCGCAGGAAAAACGAGGCAGCAGATGCTTTGTCGAGACTCGGCTCACACAGAGAGCCGGTTCCACCAAACGTTTTCTTGGATGAGCTATGGAACCCATCAGTCAAAATAGAAGCGGAAGAGGATCTGGGATGCCCGGATCAAGTTTCAGATTTAGTTGCTCATGTGCATGAGAGACCAGAATGGACTGAGCCATACATTGCTTATCTCCTGCGAGGCGAGTTACCAGTGCAAGAAGTCATAGCCCGGCAAATTGTGCGTCGGGCCAAGTCATATGTGGTTATTGGTACAGAGCTATTTAAGAGAAGTCTTTCAGGGGTGTTCCAACGTTGCGTTTCCCCTGAGGAGGGACAGAAGATTCTCAGAGAAATACATGAGGGAGACTGTGGTTATCACGCTTCGACCCGGTCTTTGGTAGCAAAGGCTTTCAGACACGGATTTTTCTGGTTAACTGCCCTGGCAGACGCGGAATATTTGGTCCAGAGATGTGATGGATGTCAAAGATATGCCAGGCAAGCTCATGTGCCGGCTCAGGAGTTGAGAACAATACCAATCACATGGCCTTTTGCAGTATGGGGTCTTGATATGGTGGGTCCTTTTCAGATGTCTCCATGTAAGAAAACACACCTCTTAGTCGCCATAGATAAATTCACCAAGTGGGTTGAGGTTATGCCAGTTACAAATTGCGAGGCAATCACAGTGGTGAAATTCTTGGAGCGGATCATATACCGCTTTGGCTACCCACATAGTATAATCACAGATAATGGGACAAACATGTCCCTTGGCGAGACAGAGATATTCTGTGCTGAGAAGGGCATACGCTGGATGTTGCGTCAGTTTCTCACCCACAAGCCAATGGTCAAGTAGAAAGAGCAAACCAAGAATTGCTCCGAGGTTTGAAGCCAAGACTCCGGGTTCCCTGTAAGAGAGCAGCAGGAGCTTGGGTAGAAGAACTGCCATCAGTTGTGTGGGGTATCAATACCACACCCAACAGATCAACCAAGCAAACACCGTTTTTCCTGGTCTATGGAGCAGAAGCTGTTTTACCAAGTGATATCATACATGACTCGCCGCGGTGGCGGCTTACGTTGAAGTTGAGAACGAGCAAACCCGGCAAGATGCAGTTGATCTGTTAGAAGAAGAAAGGGAACGATTCCTGGAGAGGTCAGCGATTTATCAGCAAGATTTGCGGCGCTATCACGCTCGCCGGGTCAGAACGAGAACTTTTCAAGAGGGTGACCTAGTTTTGCGATTGACACAATCACAGGTTGGGATGCACAAGCTGTCACCTCCATGGGAAGGACCTTTTATCATAAGCCGGAAATTGCACAACGGGTCATATTACTTGGTTGATGCTAGAGAGAAAAGTGACTGGGTGAACGATACTGATCACAGCACCAAAGCATTGGAGGAAAGGAACAGGCCGTGGAACATAGCACAGCTTCGTCCTTACTACACTTAGTTTAGAATTGAGTCCTCAAAGATGTAACACACGATGTAAAAAGACAGCAGGTTTCAGACGCACTCTTTTCCTTATCAGGGTACCTAAGGGGACTGGAAGGTTTTTAATGAGGCGGCTTGCTGATCTAATATATGAATAAAGATATATGTGCCCAAAGAATCGCCTCTTTTATACATTTACTTTACAGTTTTTACTTATTTCTGTTCAAGTTCATCATATTCATAATAATGAGCCGGAAACTCCTGAAAGAGGAGACCCGCCATTGTATTATCCTATTGAGCACAATGAGCCGGAAACTCTAAAGAAAAGAGACCCGCCATTGTATATTTTGGTCTTAGGGGCTGCTTGCTTCATGAAAGCACAGCTTCAAACCTAATGACCCGGCCATGATGCCACTTTGGTCATGGGGCGTCGTGGGGTAATCACGGCAGATGCCATACGGGGTGGCTTAACTCGGGTGTGAGCCAGGCGACGTAGGATTCACAGAGAGGTTGCACACGCAGAGTTTACCCAGGTTCGGCCCCTCTGTATGAGGTAAAGACCTACTCCTGCTTGTATGTATTTGGATCTGAATGGGGTGTACAATGGTGTGCGCACCAGAGCTTGCGGGTGCTCCGGAGGCTATGGAATGAGATGAGTCTGCCTCTAGGGTTGCTCCTTGCCGGCTTTATATAGGGAGCCGGCTAGGGTTTACAGGGAATGACGGGTTCCGCTGGCGGCGCTAGCTATCCTGCCTACAAGTGCGGCTTCGTGGAGCGCACTCTTCGGGATACACAATCGCAGACTGATTCGAAGATATCTGCTGCCGCCTCCCCGAGCCGTCATACCGGGATCCTCGGGGACCCGGTATCCTGGAAGATGTACACCGGGTGGGCTTTGGGCCACCCGGCCTTGAAGGCCGACTCGGGGTCCTGGGCCTACCCGGTTGGGCATCCCCCCATCATTAGCCCCCGAGTTCGTCAGGGACTCGTCTCCGGCTTGGTCTTCGTCTTGCGAACTGCCGGGTCGTGTCGTTGAACGAACTCCTGAAACAGAGAAAAGAAAACAACGGCTCGGAGTGGTGGATTTTGGCTTTTAACGTCCGGTCTAACTCAAGTTTTTGTTTGATGCCGGCTTGTGCCCGTCGGGACGTTTGCCATCCCGACTCGCCTCGGTGCGGGTTGTCTCCTTGCCTTCTCCGTCTGACGTCACGGCATCTTTGACCGTTTGTCCTGTAGTGTTTGTCTGTCTGGCGCCGAGTCGATTGATGGGACTTGACGGCGCATCGACTGCCTCCACCTCGGGATGGAGCAGTGGCAATGATGACGCTCCTTGACCCGCACGCGCCCGATCCATCGGTCCAAAACGTCGTGACAGAGCGACGTGGCCGAATCTGAGCCGCATTTTTCGGCACGCTCCCGTGGAAACCGAGGCGTCGCGCGGGAATCGAGGCGTCGTGCGACGTGGCGATAGTGGGCGACGTGGGCGACGCGGGCGGCGCCATTTACTGCGGTAACGGCTCCACTCACCGTGCCTATTAAAACGGCAGGGGAGTGCGGCTGGTGAGTTCATTCTCCATCTCTTCCTTGCGCTCGCCGTCACTCCTCAAGCAGTCGCGCCTGAGTTCTTCGCCGCATCGCCGCCGCAGCCATTGGACATTCTTGCTCCTCCGCCTCTCTTCCGGCCAAGATGGTGGCGCCCAAGAACAAGTGGGAGAGGTCGTCGGTGACGGCGCAGGCGCTGGAGCAAGCCGCCAACGAGGGCTTGTTGCCGCCGGCGTCGGAGCGTCGGTGGCGCATCGCCTCCGCGGATCCTCGCCCGCGGCCATCGCCGGGCGAGTTCGTCGCCTTCCTCGCGTTCCTCGAGCGCGGGCTGGGCTTCCCCACGTCGGAGTTCTTCCGGCGATTCTGGACTTCTACGGGCTTCAGGTACATGACCTGACGCCCAACTCGATCCTCCATCTCGCCTGCTTCGTCACCCTGTGCGAGGGCTACTTCGGGTGCGCCCCGTTCTTCCCGCTGTGGCTGTGGATCTTCCACGGCAAGCTGGGGAAGGGCGGCGACATGGCGCCCTGCGGCGGCCTCAACTTCCAGGTCCGCGGCGACGTCGACTACCTGGATCTCGGCCTCCCCTCCAAAGTGTATTGGAGGAAGTCGGGCTTCTACATGCGGGAGCCGGCGCCTGACGGCGAGATCGGGATCCCCTGCTTCTCGCCATCGCCGAGCCGGCCTCGCAATCTTCAGGAGCTGCCGCGCGACGCCGACTTGCCCATGGTGCGCCGGCTGATGGCGCGGCTTCAGGAGCTGAAGAAGGAGGGCTGACGGGTCTGAACCTCATCGCCACTTGGGTGAAGAGGAAGATCGCGCCTCTGCAGCACCGGCCCTCGCTGATCTGCGAGTACAAGGGGACGAAGGACCCGCAGCGCCATGACCCGACATTGTTCGAGTCGGTAGAGCAATTCACGCTGCGGATGAAGCGTGTCACGGTCCACCCGGCTCCCGAGTGGATCGTGGGCGGCCTGGAGGCCTACTCCGCCAAGCATCCGGCTCCTGAGGTGAGTCCCTTTGCTTGACGATTCGAAACACTTTCCTTTTCTTGGTCTTTTTATACCGATCCTTCCTGCTTTGTCGAATTCAGGAGTTTCGATCGCTTGTTGGGTTGCCTCCGACCCGCGGAGACGCTCCCACGGTGCTTGCCGGCCCCAACGACGTCGTCGAGCGCGACTCCGACGACGAAGCCGACAGCGCCACCATGGGCAACGAGGCCGCCTTCTCCTCCCGCCAACCGATCCCCATCCTGTCTGAGGATGAGGAGGAAGGAGAAGAAGGAAGAGAAGAACGCGCCGGGTCCAAGAACCCGGCGCCTGCTGAAGATGATGATGAAGATGATCAGCCGCTCCGCATCCGGCGGAGGCGTAGGCCTGCGGCTGAGGACGCCGGGCCCAACTCCAAGCGCTCCAAGTCGGCGAACCCGACGCCGCCGCCACCGGAGCGATCGGCTGGGGCTGCCGTGCAGCGCACCGTCGTTGCCGAGCGGAGGCAGAAGGCCTTGCGGGACATCCCTGCGAGGGCCGCGCCGACTCGCCGCCTGCGCCTCGCTTCCGAGGGTTCGGACCTCAACTCTTCCACCTGCGGGTGACAGGTCTGCTGCTGATCCTCATCCAAAGTTCCGCTGGAAACGCTATCTTGAGTTTGACCCGTGCGAGTGTCGCAGGGCTGAGGACGCGTCCCTCAGTGACATGGAGGACGCGCTGGAGAGCGACTCCCAGCGGGCGGAGCCTGCCGCGCACGTCACGGAGCCGACCACGAGAGCGCCGAGTCCTCCGCCTTCCGCCGGCGGAGGCGACGAAGTTATTGTGCCCCCTCGACCCGAGGGGGCCACTATTGATGACACCGTGCCGGCTGGCACAGTGGATGCCACGCCTCAGCCGGAGACGGCGCTGGTGGTGACGACGACCCGCGCCGCCGCGACGGCTTCCTCGTCGGGTGGGCTGACTGCCCAGCCCCCGAGCTCCGTCCCGGGTGCATCTGCGCCCGGCCTGACTTCCGAGCCGCCATCCAGACAGCGATGGATGCGCACCAGGTACGTAGAATCCTTCTTGCACCTGTTGCGTCCGTAGCGTATATGTAGCCCCCAAGGCCCGAGTCGTGTTCGTAGAAAGCGGCTTGGGTCTTCATAGTTTTCTGGATGCAAAGTTTGGCGAATAGCGTAGTCCTTGGTTTGCCAATGTCGATGTAGAGGCAGGCCGGTGGCGGGTGTGTATGCCACTCGGACGTAGCCCCCGAGTTCCTGACGGCGTATTATTTTTTTGTTGGGGCTAGCCCCCGGGTTAGCAAATGTTGGTGTAGAGGTAACCCGTGGCGTAGCCCCCATGCCTCTTCTGATTGTTTATTGTCTTGTGAACTGCAGGAGCTGTCCTGGCTCCTCGAAGCCGAACAGCAGGAGACCCGCCGCCTGCAGGAGGAGCTGAAGAAGGCGCGCGACGGCTTCATCTCCGTCGCTGAGCACCAGCAACTGCTGGCCGCGCAGGAGAGCCGGCACACGCAGGCGTTTGCCGCGGTGCAGGAATCCTGCGAGCGGCTCAGCAAGCAGAAGGAGGAGGCGGACGCCGCCCTCACCCAGGCGACCAAGGGGTACGGCGAGGACCTCGAGAAGCTCGAGCGCAAATCCGCGAGGCTGAGCGCGAGATGAAGGAGCTGACCGAGCGGCTTGCCACCCTCGCCGTTGGCATCTGGGGTAAAGATTTCATGCGACCCTTTGCAGTTTGTGCCTACTTGACTTGTGGCCTTGTTGTTGATTTTTGTTTTGTTGAACAGGCGAGGAGACGGCTGGCCTGACGTCTGCGGAGCATGTCCACCGGCTCGGAGTCTTCGCCCGTGACGTTCACGGCCGGGCCAGCAAGGTCGTCCAGATGCTGTCGCCCAAGGAAGGTCCCCGCACCCGTCTGCAAGGTGTTGCGGGTTCTGGAGCTGATGCCCCAGGTGATCACCTGGGTGCGGGAGTCGTCGGCCCGAGCCGGCGCGTGCATTGCCCTCGGGCTTGTGCGAGGCCGGTATAGGCAGACGAACGTGGACAAGATCACGGCCAGCATCCCCACCGATAGCAGCGGCCGGGAGATCGATCTGCAGCCGGTGCTCCAGTACTGCGCCCCTTACGCCTGCCGGGCTGCCAAGATGGTCGACCACGACGACTTCGTCTTCGACGTGGTGCCTGAGGGCAACGACCTTGGCGAGGTGGCGGACAGGGAGCCGGCGTCGGAGTACCTTTTTGAAAGGGCTTCAGCTCTGCCACCGCCGGCTGCGACGAACGAGGCGTCGACGTCTTCTGCTCGGGCGGCTCCTCCGTCTTGAAGTTTGCTCCCCTGCTTTCAAAAGAGGGGTTATTTTGAAGTAGTTAGGGTTTGTCGCCTGCGGGCGAAAAAATATTATGTAATGAAACAAGTATGATATGTGCCGGGTCGCGTTTCAGCGTGCGCCTCTGCGGCTTATTAATCTTTGTTTTGGCACTCCCATGCTTGTTTTTTGTGCGCTTTCGTCACTTTGTTTGTTTTTCGCTTGTTTTGTAAGCTAGTCGATCGTGCGACCTCGCCAAGTGTGCTTCGCGTGATTTTTTCGTGACGCGCGCGGTACCCATGGTGACAAAGTCCGAGTGCGGCTTCATTGTCAAGTTAGGTTTGAACCGGCTGCACTACTTCTTCACTTTGTGCGGGTAGCTGACGACTTGGGAGAAAACAACAATTTTTGTGATTTTGCTTCGTGAGCAGGGGGTCCAGTGGTGAGCCGCGCATCATGGCATCCGGCTCTCTTTGACAACCCATCAATCATATAACGTGTGAGTAGGAAGAATAAAGACTCGAAAGCATAATTGAATCGAAACGATAGCCCCCGAGCGTGCCGGGTGTGTATCGACTTTATTTCCTTGATTGATTACACAGTATTACAATGGATACTATGTATAATAGGGGCGAAGCAGGCTGATGTTCCATGGACGCTTGGTCTCCTCTTCCGACTTGGAGCTTTTGTTCGGCTCACGCAAGTCGACGAGGTGGTAGGAGCCGTTGCCCATCGCTTTGCTAACGACGAACGGTCCTTCCCATGGTGCCGAGAGCTTGTGCATCCCTTTCGACTTTTGGATGAGCCGAAGAACCAAGTCGCCTTCCTGGAAAGAGCGACTTCTAACCCGGCGGCTGTGGTAGCGGCGCAGGCTTTGCTGATATATCGCCGTCCTGGAGAGTGCGAGTTCGCGAGCTTCTTCCAGGAGGTCGACGCCGACTAGGCGGGCTTCTTCATTTTCTTCCTCGTTGTAGAGGGCGACCCGAGGCGAGTCGTGCTCGAGGTCGGTCGGCATGACGGCTTCCGCCCCGTACACCATGAAGAATGGCGTGTAGCCGGTGGAACGGTTTGGAGTCGTTCTGATGCCCCAGAGTACGGCTGGTAGCTCGTCCAGCCAGCAACCCGGTGTTCGCTCCAGTGGACTTGAAGTCGCGGCTTGATCCCGGCTAGCACTGTCTGGTTCATTCTTTCCGCCTGCCCGTTTGATTGCGGGTGGGCGACGGACGCCAAGTCGAGACGGATGCCTTTTTGTTTGCAGAAGGCCTTCATCTCTCCTTCAGCAAAATTTGTGCCGTTGTCAGTGATGATGCTGTGCGGGTAGCCGAATCGGAAGATGAGCTTCTGGAGGAACTTGGTTGCGGTCTTGCCGTCGAGTTTCTTGATAGGTTCAACTTCGACCCATTTGGTGAACTTGTCGACTGCGACGAGCAAATGTGTCATGCCACCGCGAGCTGTTTGAACTTGCCCACCATGTCTATTCCCCAGACTGCGAATGGCCATGTCAGAGGGATGGTCTTCAGAGCCGCGGCGGGTAGGTGATCCTGCCGGGCGTACTTCTGGCACCCGATGCACCGACGGACGATGTCGACTGCATCCTGATGAGCAGAGAGCCAGAAAAAACCGTGCCTGAACGCCTTGGCGACCAGGTTGCGAGCGCCGACGTGGTGGCCGCAATCTCCCGAGTGGATCTCATGAAGGATGCGCCTTCCCTCTTCCGGCTCGACGCAGCGGAGGAAAACTCCCGATGTGCTGCGTTTGTAGAGCTCGCTGTTGATGATGGCGTAAGCTGAGGCCCGGCGCACGACTCGCCGTGCTAGGACCTCGTCGGCTGGCAGCTTTTTGGTGGTGAGGAACTCGATGTAGGGTTCCCTCCAGTCGCTTGTTTCTTGGGTTACCGCCACCAGAATTGTATCTGATGATGGCGGGTTGGCGATGTCGACTTCGGCCGGCGGGCGTACCGACGGGTTGTGCAGGTGGTCGAGGAAGACGCCGGGTGGGACTCGGTCCCGCTTAGACCCGAAGCGAGAGAGTGCGTCAGCCGCCTCGTTCTTCCTCGGTCGACGTGCTCCAGCTCCATGCCGGCGAAGTGGCCGCCGACTTGATCGACGAGCCGGCGGTAAGCCGCCATGTTGGGATCATTTGCATCCCAGGTCCCCATCGTTTGCTGAACGACGAGGTCGGAATCGCCATAACATTTGATACGGCTGACCCCATCTCCTTGGCCACGCGTAGGCCATGTAGGAGGGCTTCGTACTCGGCGACGTTGTTGGTGCAAGTGAAGTGTATCTGCAGCACATATCGCATCTTGGGGAGAAGTGAGGACGACTCCAGCCCCCGAGCCCTCATACATCTTTGACCCGTCAAAGAACAAGGTCCATCTGCCGGCTTCATAGGTTGGAGCCGGCCCATTTGGCGACGCGCCCGGTTGCCTCTCTGTTGCGGATTATTTCAGCTAGGGGAGACGAGCTGACCACCGTCATCGGGTGGCCCATGAAGTAGTGTCGCAATTTTCTTGAAGCAAAGAAAACACCGTATACAAGTTTTTGGTAATGCGGGTAACGTTGCTTCGAATCCGTCAGGACTTCGCTGACGTAGTAAACTGGCCGCTGGACCAGTTGCTCGTGGCCTTCCTCCTTGCGCTCGACGACGACCACTGCGCTGACGACTCGGTTGGTCGCGGCGATGTAGAGGAGCATCGGCTCCTTTTCCAGTGGAGATGCGAGGATCGGCGCCTCGGCCAACGTCTTCTTGAGTGCCGTCAAGGCGGCGTCTGCCTCGTCGTTCCAGGTGAACGTGTCCGACTTCTTGAGGAGCCGGTACAAGGGCATGGCCTTCTCGCCGAGTCGTGAGATGAAACGGCTGAGGGCAGCGACACAGCCTGTGAGCCGCTGCACGTCCCGGAGGTTCTCCGGCTTCTTCAGAGCTTCGATCGCCTTGATCTTCTCTGGGTTGGCTTCGATGCCTCGCTCGGAGACGATGAAGCCCAGGAGCTTGCCCGCGGGTACGCCGAAGACGCATTTTTCCGGGTTAAGCTTTATCCTGTACTTGCGGAGGTTGGTGAATGTCTCCGTGAGGTCGGCAATCAGGTCCGTCTTCAGCTTGGACTTGACGACGATGTCGTCCACATATGCGTGGACGTTGCGGCCGATCTGCTCGTGCAAGCAGTTCTGTATGCACCGCTGGTAAGTCGCTCCGGCATTTTTCAAGCCGAAGGGCATGGAGACGTAACAAAACGCGCCATAGGGCGTGATGAAAGACGTCTTCTCTGGTCTTCGGGCGCCATCTTGATCTGATGGTACCCGGAGTAGGCGTCGAGGAAGCATAGCGCCTCGCACCCTGCCGTCGAGTCGATCAGCTGATCGATGCGAGGCAATGCGAATGGATCCTTGGGACATGCTTTATTCAAGCCTGTGTAGTCGATGCACATCCGCCACGTTCCATTCTTCTTCAGAACGAGCACCGGGTTGGCAAGCCATTCCGGGTGTATGACTTCGGCGATGAACCCGGCAGCTAGGAGCCGGGCTATTTCTTCGCCAATAGCCTTCTGTCTCTCGCAAGTGAAGCGACGCAGGAACTGCTTCACTGGCTTCAGCTTGGGGTCAACGTTGAGCTTGTGCTCTGCGAGCTCCCTCGGGACGCCTGGCATGTCAGATGGTTTCCATGCGAAGATGTCCCGATTCTCACGGAGGAAGTCGCAGAGCGCGCTTTCCTATGTGACGTCCATGTGCGAGCCGATCACCGCCGTCTTGGAGGAGTCGCCCTCGACCACGGGATGCGCTTGGTCTCCTGTGCCGACTGAACTTGTCGCGTGAGTCCAGGGTCAGCTTCTTGACGATGGTCATGTCGTTGGGGTCGACTTGCAGCTTGAGCTGCTCCAGCTGCTCTGTGGCGATGACGGACTCGGCAAAGACGGCGTTGCCCTTTTCGCACTCGATGGCGCGGTCGACGTCGCCGCGTACGGTGATGATGCCGTTCGGACCCGGCAGTTTCATCTTCAGGTAGGCGTAGCAGGGCCTTGCCATGAATTTGGCAAAGGCGGGTCGCCCGAGTATCGTGTGGTAAGAACTACGGAAGTTCACCACCTCGAACCAGATCTTCTCGAGCCGGAAGTTCTTGGCGGTGCCGAAGACGACGTCGAGTGCAATTTTGCCTAGCGGGTAGGCCTTCTTTCCCGGGACGATGCCGTGGAAGGTGGTGATGGTGGGGACTAGCTGTTCGTCACGCAATTTCATGCGTTGAAACGTTTCGTAGTAGAGGATGTTGATGCTCGACCCTCCGTCCATCAATGTTTTGGTCAGGATGTAGCCCTTGACCTGGGGCGCGACCACCAGAGCGAATTTGCCCGGGTAATCGACGCGGGGCGGGTGGTCTTGACGGCTCCATGTGATCGGCTGCTCTGACCAGTCGAGCCACTGGGGCACGTCTGGCAGAGTCGCGTGGACGGCGCGCCGTATGACCTTCTCCTCTCACCTGGAATCGAGGCCGACGAAGGTGTGGCCCATGAAGCCGGCAGTGGGAGGCATGCCCTGCTGCTGCTCACCGTCGTCGTCTCCGTCGGGTGCCCGCTTCTTGGCACCGGTCTTGGCCTTGACGATTTCTGCAGTCCAGCTGCACTCGTCAGTGGTGTGGCCGGCTGGCTTGCCGGGTAGGCTATGATACCTACACGGCATGGCCAGGATCTCCATGGCGGTGAGCTTCTTTCGCGGGAAGTTGCCGCGTTGGCTCTTGAAGCCGCGGCCCCCCGCAGCCGTGGCGGCTACAAGCTCTGAGCCGCCGTCACCCTTGCATTTATGAGCGCTGGAGTGCTTGGCCTTGCTCTTGTTTTTACCGCCTTTCTTCTCGTCGTCGTCCTCCTCGGAGTCGTCCTTGGTGACGTCGGAATCGGCGTACTTGTGCACGATGGCGAGTAGCTGGCCCATTGTCATGTCACCCTTGTGCGAGCGCCGCAGCTTCTGCTTGAGCGACTCGAATGTGGTGTTGTCCTCAAGGTGGGAGTGCACCGTGTCGACGCTGAGGTGTTCTGCCGAGTTGATGAGGTCGGCGACTCGGCGATACCACTTTCTAGTGGACTCGCCCTCCTTCTGGACGCAGCGCTTGAGGTCCTCGACCGTGGCCGGGCGTTTGCAGGTCCCCTCGAAGTTGGTGATGAAGAGCCTCTTCAACTCGCCCCAGGAGTTGACGCTGTTCCTGGGGAGGTTGTTGAGCCAAGTGCGAGCCATTCCCTCAAGCATGAGAGGAAAATAGCATGCACAACAGAGCGAAGACGCGTTCTGGATGCTCATGGCGGCCAAGTAGTCCTGGACCCAAGTTTCCGGGTTCATGGCAGCATTGTACTTGGGCGCCTCTCTCGGTCCTTTGAAGCTGCTAGGGAAACGCTCGCCTCTGATGGCGGGTCCAAAGCTTCTAGGGCCGACGTCGTCGTCGTCGTCGTTGTTGTTGCGCGTCGCCTCGGCGCGCTTGTCGTTGAGGTGGTGGCGCAGATCCGGAGCGGAGTGATTGGAGCGTGCCTGCGCCTGGTTGTTGTTGATGGTGTGCCGGGCGTCGTCGCGGGCGAGCCGAGGCGGGTTGCCTCCAGCCCTCGCGTTGCTCGACACTGCCGGCTCCTCGTGCCGACTGCGTGGCGGCTGTGGGGCAGCGTCACGCCTGGGGGAACCCTTGTTTCCCTGGCTTCGGTGTGGTGCCGAGGCCGTTTTCTCGCTGGGTGGCGATCTGGAGTAGAGCTTGCCGTCGGATTGCGACATGTTCTCCTGCAGCTCCAGCGCCTTGTCCACCAGCTTGCATCCCTTGCTCCAATAGGGGTTGTCCTTGACCCGGATCCTCTTGAAGAGAGAGGCGGCGGCAGTCATGCAATCGACTGGGGTGCCGAAAATCGCGAGGTCGGCGTCGTCGTCGTTCCGCGGCTGGGGTTGGGGACGAGCCGGGCTCGGAGGAGGCCGCGGCGCCGGAGGCGGCATCGTCGGGTGAGGTTGAGGCGGAACTCGAGCCGCCGGGCTGGGCCCTGCGGCACTCGTCACGCTGCCTCTCCAGCTCTGTCTCGCGCGCGAAGGCGTTGTCGAGCGCGCGAGTTGGTGCATCAGGGTTAAGCCGCGACGTGCGGTTTTTGTGATGCCGAGTGACCGCGGAGAGAGCGGTCGACTGAGCATCGACCTCCAGCTCCTTCTGGCGGATCTCCTCCTGCTGGAGGGCCATCTTCCGGCGCAGCTGCTCGAGCTGTGTCGCCTGGTCGACGACGTTCGCCGGCGTGATCGGGGTGCTGAGCGGGTCAGCCACCCGACCTGCTTGTCCTCGCAAGGCGGCGAGAGATTCGTCGCGTTGCTGCTTTTCGCGAGCCTCCTGCTCGCGCCGTGCCTGGTCGCACTGCTTCTGCGCGTTGACCTCTGCTGTGGCGGCGTTTGTTGCCGCGGGTTTGGCGGCAGCAGAGTTTGCCGCCTCGCCCGTCATGTAGATGTGGGCGGGTGTTGTCGTGCCGTCCGAGGCCAGATCGGTCGAGCCCTCTGACTTGTAGTCGAGAACGGGCAAGATCGACCCGGTGTCGTCGTCGTTCGAGATCTGGACGGTCTCGGCAGATGGAGCGGGTGCAAAGCGGTCTGCACCCGCGGTGTCGACGGCGGGCTCATCAAGCGGGTCGACGAGGGAGGAAGTTCCATCGTAGTTGTTGGCGACTCCTTCCTCATCCAAGCCGCAGAAGCCGACGTAGGCGGTGACAGCGGTCCCGAACGGGATAGCCATCGCCCGAGTGATCGGGGCGTAGTTGGGCCCGCCCCAAGTGTGTGGATCGGCGACGTAGCCGATCCCTCCGTGCTCAAAGTAGCTGCCGGTGACGATGTCACCGCGACCCGACATGGCTTGAGGGCTGAAGTAGACGCCAGTGCCGGGTTCAGGACTCTCCATGAAGTAAATTCCAGCGATCGCTGGCCCCACGGTGGGCGCCAACTGTCGTGGGGTAATCACGGCAGATGCCATACGGGGTGGCTTAACTCGGGTGTGAGCCAGGCGACGTAGGATTCACAGAGAGGTTGCACACGCAGAGTTTACCCAGGTTTGGCCCCTCTATATGAGGTAAAGACCTACTCCTGCTTGTATGTATTTGGATCTGGATGGGGTGTACAATGGTGTGCGCACCAGAGCTTGCGGGTGCTCCGGAGGCTATGGAATGAGATGAGTCTGCCTCTAGGGTTGCTCCTTGCTGGCTTTATATAGGGAGCCGGCTAGGGTTTACTGGGAATGACGGGTTCTGCTGGCGGCGCTAGCTATCCTGCCTACAAGTGCGGCTTCGTGGAGCGCACTCTTCGGGATACACAATCGCAGACTGATTCGAAGATATCTGCTGCCGCCTCCCCGAGCCGTCATACCGGGATCCTCGGGGACCCGGTATCCTGGAAGATGTACACCGGGTGGGCTTTGGGCCACCCGGACTTGAAGGCCGACTCGGGGTCCTGGGCCTACCCGGTTGGGCATCCCCCCATCATGGGGGCTGATTATCTTTAAAGGTACAGCTGCAATCCCATAACCCGGCTAATTTTTAAAGCCATTATTTTCTTGTCTATCTTACTTAAGCTTGATGTGACTCGCGATTATATGGCCTGTTTGTTCTCCTGTAATTTCAATCAGTTATGATGCCCATGGGGACTTAACTGACACTGTTTTTACAGAGTGAGATGCAACAGTGAGAATCCATGCGAAAGCCGGCTTACAGTTAAAGATAAACAAAAGGGTCATCTAAACCATTGAATTTTGCAGAGCTAACACATAAGAATTTTTTGTTACATCTCATGCAAATTCACAAGGTGTACAGGCACACCATCAAAAGAATATTTTGTCAGGCGTAAGTTATTACAGCAAACGCCACAAAGGTCCAAATAAGACATTGTTTTTTCGCAGAAATCAATCTGCAGGAGCAAAGTTCATTGTTCAGTTGTAGTAGCAGGAGCCCTTGCCGGGTCATCAGTTGTTGGTTCTGTGGAAGGAGTAGCGGCCGGCTCTGGTTCAGGAACAGAACTTGTGGTCTCTTCTGGTTGGCTCGCCGGGTTTCCCTTGGAAGCCTCTGCTGGGTCAGTCACCACTTGAGTAGATTCCTGAGTCATGGGGGCTTCCTTTGATTTGGTCTTGCTAGAACCTTCCCCAGTACTTGCAATACTTGGTTTGGACTGCCAGCAAATTGCGCTTAGCTTATACCCAACGATGTCATTATCATCTACACTTGGACGGCTGGGAGGGGGCATAGCTGGTGTCCCTGACCCGGCAACAGCAGAAGCAGTCCCTTGCTCGGATATTTTGGGAGGTACCACAATTGCTGGTTCTGACTCTGGGGATGCGACCTGCCGGGCCTTCTTGTCAAAGCCGGGTTGAAAAATGTCTAACCTGAGGCCTTCAGCAATTGTTGTGGCAGGATACCGGATCATCTTATCAATTTGGGAAAAAGACTTGTCGTCAAAGCGCGAGCCATCCAAGTTGAACTCTGGGAATCCTTTGGCAAGTTTGGCCGGGTCAATATCTGGGTAGTGAGATTTGGCTAATGCAAGAGTGCGCATGGCACCCTTGCGACAGCACGAGATCTTCCAGCGGGCAAACCACTCAGGGATGGTAGAGAGATGGATCAGAAAGTTCTTCAGTGATTTGGGCTGCTCATCTGTTCCACGGGCTGCAGCAATTGCTCGCCCGGCTCCATAGTACAGCTGCCGCACCAAGGCCATCACACTCTGAATTTGAGTCTTAGGGCTTGCCAATTTCAGATGATTCCGGGTCCCAGCAAAAAATTTAACAAGGTTATTCATCAGTATGATACAAAAGTATAGAGATTCAGGCAAGAGAAAAGATAAAAGAATCATACCCCAGATTTCCTTGACAAGATTACCCAGTTGATCAGTGCAAGATTTGAGGGCTTTCTCTGCTTCAGTTAATTTTTTCTCGGTAGATTCCAGCCGGGTCTTCCAGGATTGTTCAAGCTTCTCCACTTCCTTCTTCAGAGATAAATTTTCTTCTGTTGAGCTGGATAGGGAGGCTTCCAGTTCTTTGAGCTTTTCTCCATTTCAGATTTTAGCCGGGTCTCACTGGCAAGTTGCTCAGTGAGCCGGCTAATCTCTTCAGTAACATGAGAGGCGTTTTGCTGTTACAGATATGAATAATAAAGTCATCAGCACCTCAAGTTACAGATATAGATGTAATTTAGAACTTGGGGGCTGATACGCCTCCAACGTATCTATAATTTCTGATGTTCCATGCTTATATTATGTCATTTGCTACATGTTTTATATGCACTTCATATCACTTTTATGCATTTTCTGGGACTAACCTATTAACAAGATGCCACAGTGCCAGTTCCCTGTTTTCTGCTGTTTTTGGTTTCAGAAAGTGACTTCTGGAAATATTCTCGGAATTGCACGAAACAAAAGGCCAAGTCCCTATTTTTCCAGCACCGTCACGGAGCCCGAAGGAGAGACGAAGGAGGGCTCCGAGGAGGCCACACCATAGGCTCACGCGGGTGGGCCCCCTGCCGCACCACCAGGTGGTGTGGGCCCCTCGAGCCTCCACCGACGTTGCCCCTTCGCCTATATATTGCCTCAGACGCGAAAACCCTAAAATACGAAGTCATATTTCCAGAAGAGTTCCGCAGCGCCGCCGCCATCGACGACAAGTTTCGGGGGACAGAAGTCCCTGTTCCGGCACACTGCCGGGACAACTCCACCGCCATCTTCATCGCCGCTGCTGACTCCCATGATGAGGAGGGAGTAGTTCTCCCCGAGGCTGAGGGCTCTACCGGTAGCTATGTGGTTCATCTCTCTCTCACATGGTGTGATCTTTATGTGATCATGTGTATTGCTAGTATCGCTGAATACATTAATAATGTTTATGCTACTCAAGTGATTTTGTCTAGTTTCTAGAGTCATTGTGACAACACGGTATCAAGGTGACAGTGGGGGTACTTGTGTGACTCTATGAATAATTTAGACATGTATCATGGTTTATTCTTGGGAATTGTGGTGTTCGTTTACTCAGACTTTGAGGTGTGCTCTTGCAGCCCGACGCATAGTACTCTTGCTTCATCAAGAAGGAGAATAATCCCGAGCAGTATTTACTTGTGTTCAGTTGTGCTAATCTAGTTGAATATGTAGATGTTGCTCTTTATCTATTATGCACTCTAGAGGTTACTTTAATATGAACTCCGGTACTCTCCACGGTGTAAGGTGACAGTGTGTGCACCGTGTGTGACTCCTTTATGACGTTGTGGCGCTTGTTAACTCCGGCTTGAGGTGTGCTTTTGTAGCCCTACACAATGAATGGTGTTTGTTATCCAACAAGAGAGTGTTTAAGAGTAGCTTTTATTTATTCAATTATGAGATCATTGTTGAGAGTGTCCACTAGTGAAAGTATGATCCCTAGGCCTTGTTTCTAAGCATTGAAACACCGTTTACATCAAGTTCTGCTACATGTTTGCTTGCTGCCATCTTTATTTCGGATTGCAGTTACTACTTATAATCATCCATATTACTTGTATTTCACTATCTCTTCGCCGAACTAGTGCACCTATACATCTGACAAGTGTATTAGGTGTGTTGGGGACACAAGAGACTTCTTGTATCTTAATTGCAGGGTTGCTTGAGAGGGATATCTTTGACCTCTACCTCCCTGAGTTCGATAAACCTTGGGTGATTCACTTAAGGGAAACTTGCTGCTGTTCTACAAACCTCTGCTCTTGGAGGCCCAACACTGTCTACAAGAATAGAAGCACACGTAGACATCAAGCTATTTTCTGGCGCCGTTGCCGGGGAGGTAAGCGTTGGAAGGTATCTCCTTTAGATTCTGCAATTATTTCTTTTTGTTTCTTGTTTTTATTTTCACTAGTTAGGCTTAATGGAAAAAAAATAGAGATCTTTATGAACTTTATATTGAATTAGGACATGATGCTTTTGAAGAGAAAATTAAAAACCTATGGAGGCTTGTTTGCATGATGGTAGCAATGGTATTACTATAAATTCTTTGAACACCATTATTGCTAATGCTATGGAAAAGTCTAAGCTTGGGGAAGCTGGTTGTGATGAATATGATATTTTTAGTCCCCAAGCTTTAAGGAGGAAATTTGCTTTGATGATACTTTGCCTCCAATATATGATAATTATAATCATTGTGATATTTTCAGTCCACCTACTATTGAGGATATAGTTTATGTTGATTATGATATGCCTCCTATATATGATGTTTACAATGATGAATATGATATTTTCAGTCCATCTACTATTGAGGATAAAATTCATTATGATTATTCTATGCCTCCAATCTATTATATAATTAAAACACAAGACAAAGAACGGCCAGGATTAAACAATTTACTGTTACAACATATCAATGGTCGAGATTAATAGATGTGGATCTCATCGTAGTCACCAAATAGGTATATCGCGTGGACACGCTTACCTGTTCGTCTTACTCAAGGGCTCTTTGTAATCACGATGCAAATCAGCACGCATATATACCGCCCAACCTGATCGGGGATTCCATCTGATTGTACGTGTTGGCCCTAATCGCCGCCTTCTCTTTGGCGTCGATTTCAATCTGGCAGCGACCCGACCTCCCTACATGTCTCCGGCTGATTCCGTTCATGACAGCACAAGGGTGGAAACAAACTCTGATGTACGCTTCCACGACATTGGCGACCTAAGTTTGCTCCTTTCCCGATGTCAAGATCGCACAGCAATCGAACGCAGTCTTGATCGTGCGCCCACTCTTCGGGTCAGCATCCTTTGCTAATCCTAGGTGAGCTCCTGAGTCCAAATTTCCTTGCAATCTAATTCTTCTTTAGTCCAATTTTTTTCCGTGATGATTGATGCAGCCGAGGAGCAGATCTACCATGGAAGATGTAAAGAGATAACTATGGTTAATTTATTGGGTGCAATACTCGACGCGGGACGAGGAGGAAGAAATAATCATAACTAGCGTTAAGCATGGGCCAAGGACGGACAAACTGCGATGGATGGCTGCCGTATATGCATGGCACAACCGAACCAGTTCTAGAGGGAGCAAGAGCAGATCCCAGCGTACATCAGTACATGCAAGAAAGAACCGTACCAGTTCCACAGCGAGCAAAAGCCAAGAGCAAACAGCTTATAGTTGATTTCCAAAGCAATCGATCTCTCCCTGCACTTGATGCCTGATTGTTGATGCATGACTCGATCTCTCACTGCAAGTCTGCATCAACACATGCATGCGTGAGGAGAATAAAAAGGTGACAAGCGCCAAGATGTTTCCTCGATAGTTTTGCATCTCTTAAGTTAGAAGACGTGTTAAAGAACTGTATGGAATACGTACTGCAGCGCCTGATTTTTTATGATTCCGCCAGGTAACAACAATACGATCCACAAAGAGGCAAATTATGCACGACACAGATCCGTCGACATGCATGCCGGTTGCTGGAGGCATGGAGCTGTGATACATCGACTATGATGAGTTCAACATCCACACAAACAAAAACTGGCAGATATAATGGCATGATCACTCTGGGCATTAGAATTCAGAGCGGCATGCAGCAACACTATACTATAGAGATCAACGTCACTCAAGGCAAACAAGAATTTGGGATGATGAATCACTTGCTCGGTGGATTGCTGAAGATAGAAGGACGATCATACCGAGGTACGTCTCTGGCAATAAAGGCTTCCTCAACAGACAGAGCACGCATGTGAGAAAAAGAATACTACTAGATGAATTGCAAGTCATAAGAAGAGCCTACCAAAGGGTGTTTAAACTAGGGAAGCCTAAGCAGGTCAACACCCCCAGCCTACTAACGCTGCTACAGAGCCCTGAAACAACACATAACACATCCTCGGAACAGCTCTCCTACTACAGCGCAACAACGATGCAGAGGATGGATTCGAGGTAATCTCTAAGGTCCTCTCCATCCATGCGAGGACAAGATGAGTAGTACGTCAATAAAATGAAATTTTCCTTTTTGCCAAATTAATGAGTAGTTGCAAACTGATTTTGTAAAGAAGAATAGCCGATGTATCCTTAATAAAGAATATTTTACTAAAGATTAGTGGTAAATCGTGCAAGAATAGCTGTAGGAGATGGATAGAAGGTACTAATTTTACACCATCAAGGGCATCCTGAGTATCTGAAACAATCTGGTAGGTGAAGCTGAGGACATGGACGAGATGGTAGAGTGAAGATTCGGTGAAGAGGGCCATTAAATGGTCTCTGAAATATTGATGTACATATTACGGGTATAAATTGGATGTTCTGTTATTATGGTAAGTGCACAAATTGAATGGTTGTTAGTGTATATACATGTTCTTTTGTTGCAAAATCAATCGACAAAAGATACAATTGAATTTCATAAAAATCACATTTTTGCTTGGTATGTTGCACTGAAAAATCCATTAATTTCACAAGGCTAAATGGAAACTACTACCGCTTTTTGGTAACATAAAGTTGCCTCTACCTCCGCTTTGCCATTATGCCTGGGTAAAAAAAACTAAAGCTTACCTCACCAAATCATGTAAAACACTTCAACAATTGTTTGTATACATCATTGGTTCTTCATATTTGCATGAGTCGGACCCATTTGGATAATTGCGTGTGAAATACATGGCAGTTGAATTTCAGTAAATTCTATTGGGAGGATGTCAGGTAGCTTTTACTTCTTTCTTTCTAATTATATTTTCTCCAAGAAGGTAGGACAGTTGTTCGTAACTTTAGTTAAACATTAATATACATGTTTATTGTTATCGAGATCTCCCATAAACATGGGAAAGCATAAAGAGGAAATACGTAGAAATTTTATATTAAAAATCCAAATGAAATACACCATTTTAATTAAGAAAGAATAATGCTTATCTTTAAAAAAATCTGTTCATAAAGGAGTTGGTACAATATTTCGTAAATTGTACATACTCAACTCAAAATATTTTTAACTTTCGGAATTTGAGTAATTATATTCAAATACGGGACCTAAGTTTTCCGAAATACCGTTAGACAAACAAATACACTCCGGACAACAATTCATGCCAAAGTATGTGGGATAATTCGTGGAAAAAATAGGCTAACATTCATGCTACTTTTAAGATCATGTATGACCCCAAAATAAAATGTACACACATATATGCGAACAAAGTCAGTCAATGGAAAAAATATTGAAGCCATGATGATAGAAGGACACACACAAAAACATAAGAAGTGGAATAAATGGCATCAACTTATTCATCACAATAATGTTTTATTTAAAACTTATAATATTTACCCCATTAGGAAAGAAAATCACATGTATCTTGGTATGTATCCTTTCGACCATAAACCATATTAAATTAAATGATTCTATAGTAGGCCATGTCACTAATGTATCTAACTGGTACAACATCGATATTTTTCAATTTTACTAGAAATGGAAAAATCAGTCCACGAGTTGTGAAACACAATTTATTGAAGTAGTTTGAGAAAAAATACGTATCAAATGGTAGAGTCGACTACTTCTTACAAAAAATTGAAATACTATATAATGTGATTACTTAGGGTTTGTATTGACGACAAGTTCAAAAAGTTTATCACCTAGAAAGGAACGTGGAAGAATTTGAAAGCGCTAATATAAATTGTTCTAAAAACATGATTCATGAAGAAAGGATATTTTGGAGCTCTAAGTTTAAATTATTTTAGTGCTAGCCGCGCAATTGCGCGGGCCACCCAGCTAGTTTTTGATGATTGCAATGATGGATGTGATACTTTTACTCTCACTATTACTAATGATAATGTTCATGCTTATGTGGAGAGTGATGATACTATTATGCATATGGATCATGATAAGAATGCTCTATGTGATAGCTATATTGTTGAGTTTATTCATGATGCCGCTGAAAATTATTTTGAGAGAGGAAAGTATGGTTATAGAAATCTTCATGTTACTAAATTTCTTCTCTTTATGATGAATGTTTTGAGCTTTCTCTTGATTTGCTTTTATTTGCTGGGTACTTTAAGACCTACTGGTCCTTATGAGAGAGGGAGACACGATTTCATATATCACAATAATATTAAGTCTTCTCTCTTTATGTTGAAATTTTTGAAGTTACACTTGTTTTGCATTTCTATGCTAGTCACTTTGTTCTTCATTGACTTGTTTTCTTACAAGACTCCTATGCATAGAAAGAGTGTTAGATTTAAACATGTTTTATATATGCTTCTTGATGCTCTCTTTTATGTTTCAACTCTCATCTTTATGTGGGCATCATAAAAATCACTATGCCTAGCTAAAAGGCTTTAAAGAAAAGCGCTTATGGGAGACAACCCATGTTTTTATTTTCTGTTATTTTTTTTTTCTTTTTGCTTTGAGTCAAGGTGCTTGTTACTTCTGTAGCAACTCCTTTGTATCTTTATTTTATTGCATTGTTGTGCCAAGTAAAGCCTTTTATTGAAAGTTGATGCAAGATTTGGATTTCTGCGCAGAGACAGATTTTTAGCTGTCACGATTTGAGCTCATCTCCTGCAGAAAATTTGAAAAATTCTGTAAAAATCACGCATCTTCCTCAGATATGTACGCAACTTTCATTAAACTGGACCAGTTCCATCTGAGCAACTTAAGTGCCTCGAAAAAATTCGTCATTCCAGACTGTTCTGTTTTTGACAGATTCTGCCTTTTGTTTTGCATTCGCTCTTTTACTATGTTTGAGTGGATTTCTTTGCTCCACAAAGCATTGGTGGCTGTAGCTAATGTCCAGAAGCTTTAATGATTGTTCATTACAGAATATGAGAATTTTTGATTATGCACTAACCCTCTAATGAGAACTGTCTTGAGTTTGGTGTGAAGGAAGTTTTCAAGGATCAAGCGAGAAGGGTGATATTATGTGATCAAGAAGAGTGAAAAGCTTAAGCTTGGGGATGCCCCCGTGGTTCATCCCAACCATATTCAGAGAGACTCAAGCGTCTAAGCTTGGGGATGCCCAAGGCATCCCCTTCTTCATCAACAACTTATCAGGTCATCTCTAGTGAAACTATATTTTAATTCTTTCACATCTTATGCGCTTTACTTGGAGCGTCTGTGTGCTTTTATTTTTGTTTTGTTTGAATAAATTCGGATCCTAGCAATCCTTGTGTGGGAGAGAGACACGCTCCGCTTTTTCATGTGAATACTCATGTTCTTCACTTATATTTGTTGAGTATTCTTAACTAGCTACTGCAGTGCTTTTAGCTCCTGTTTTTCATGCATCTCTTTGAGCTGTTAGCACGTGTTTATAAATACTCTCTTGCTGCATTATATTATCATTTGGAGAGTTTATGTTTAAGTAAGTTGCTTGGTGTTTGCTTGGAAGAAAGAAAATGCTGCATGTGGTAGTGGTATGAAAACTTGCATAATCTTGTAGATCATTGAAACTTTGATAACTTGATTCTTTGCAAATGTTTTGAGATATTTAGATGGTAAAGCTTGCTGGTTAATTAAGTTAAAATCATTAGTGGATTGTTGTCTTTAAGCTTGTACCGTACTACAAACTCTAAAATTGTTGAAGGTGTAGTTGGACTTGATAGCTTTCCATGTCTGAAAGTTCATTGTAATAACTAAGTTGTGCTGAAGGTCGAGGGATCTAACGGGGTACTTGTACCGCCGTGAACGGCCCTTCTTGGAGTGAATTTTAATCATGCTCTTAATGTTGAACCTGCTAGTTGTTTGCAATAAACTTGTGAGTTCTTTTTGACTAATGTTAAGCTACGGTTTTTGGCACTTCCACCATCCATATTTGCTAGCCTCTTCGGTGCTGTGCATTGCCTTCTGCTCACATTGAGAGTTGTGCATACTTCGCCAGTACATCCAACCCCGTGGGAGACTTCCTCTTGTTCTCCTACACATAAGCCCATACATCTTCCTCAAAACAGCCACCATACCTACCTACCACAGCATTTCCATAGCTGTTCCGAGATATATTGCCATGCAACATCCATCTTACATTACATGACTTGTTGTCATTCATCATACATATTGCTTTGCATGATTCTATACAGCTGATGTGTGGTTTACCCATGTTACGCTAGATCATTGCATATCCTGCTACACTGGCAGAGGCATACAGTTTTATACATCATGTTTTGTTCATTATGAGTTATTTGTACCAAAAAGTGTTGTTGTATTAGATGTTGCCCCTGAATGTGAAAAGAGCCATGGAGGCCATCGAAAAGAGAAACAAAAAGAAAAAAAATAGAAAAAAGAAGAATAAAGAAAAAGGGGGCAACATTACTATCCTTTATCACACTTGTGCTCATGTTTAGCACCTGCATATTCATAGTCATCATTTGTGCTCATGTTTAGCACCTATACTCCATGTGAGAGAGTTTTCATGTTCTACTTGTATAACTATGTGGGGAATTTACACTATAGAACTTGGGTTGTATATTCCAATGATGAGCTTCCTCAAAAGTGCTCTAGGTCTTCATGAGCAACCAAGTTGGATGCACCCCCACTAGTTCCATTGGAGAGCTTTCATACACATATAGCTCTATGTGCATCCGTTGCATGGCAATCACTACTCCTTACATAGCTTCGATTATAAGACTTCCTCTTGTCTAATGATCACTTATAGCTTTGTGAGACTTTCTTCCTTTGGCCTTCCAAACCCCCATTAATGTTCTCTTTGCCATAACATCATGGTGCCAATACCAAATGCTTGCGCTCACCGGTTGAGTAGACTTCGAAACAGTTGATTCATGACGTTCATGTTTATGTTTACTTGGCTGAATCCTTCTATGTTATGAAAATTTGCTTGATGCTTGGATTGAAGGATAGAACTCCTATGCTGGATACTTAAATCATCTTTAATGAACCTTGTACGGTTTCATGTCTTTGAAGCAATAGTTCATGAAAACTTTTAGCTTGTTTGACTCTTGCTTTTTATCTTTTGATATCAACTATATACATTTGCTTGAATGATTTGATCACAGCTTACATGTCTTACAATATTATGATCAAGATTGTGTGAAAGCATGTCTCCTCAGAAATTATTTGTTGTTATCGTTTTACCTACTCGAGGACGAGTAGAACTAAGCTTGGGGATGCTTGATACGTCTCCAACGTATCTATAATTTCTGATGTTCCATGCTTATATTATACATTTGCTACATGTTTTATATACACTTCATATCACTTTTATGCATTTTCTGGGACTAACCTATTAACAAGATGCCACAGTGCCAGTTCCCTGTTTTCTGCTGTTTTTGGTTTCAGAAAAGTACTTCTGCGAATATTCTCGGAATTGCACGAAACAAAAGGCCACGTCCCTATTTTTCCAGCACCGTCACGGAGTCCGAAGGAGAGACGAAGGAGGGCTCCGAGGTGGCCACACCATAGGCCACGCGGGTGGGCCCCCTGCCGCGCCACCAGGTGGTGTGGGCCCCTCGAGCCTCCACCGACGTTGCCCCTTCGCCTATATATTGCCTCAGACGCGAAAACCCTAAAATATGAAGTCATATTTCCAGAAGAGTTCCGCAGCGCCGCCGCCATCGACGACAAGTTTCGGGGGACAGAAGTCTCTGTTCCGGCACACTGCCGGGACAACTCCACCGCCATCTTCATCGCCGCTGCTGACTCCCATGATGAGGAGGGAGTAGTTCTCCCCCGAGGCTGAGGGCTCTACCGGTAGCTATGTGGTTCATCTCTCTCTCACATGGTGTGATCTTTATGTGATCATGTGTATTGCTAGTATCGCTGAATACATTAATAATGTTTATGCTACTCAAGTGATTTTGTCTAGTTTCTGGAGTCATTGTGACAACACGGTATCAAGGTGACAGTGTGGGTACTTGTGTGACTCTATGAATAATTTAGACATTATCATGGCTTATTCTTGGGAATTGTGGTGTTTGTTTACTCAGACTTTGAGGTGTGCTCTTGCAGCCCTACGCATAGTACTCTTGCTTCATCAAGAAGGAGAATAATCCCGAGCAGTATTTACTTGTGTTCAGTTGTGCTAATCTAGTTGAATATGTAGATGTTACTCTTTATCTATTATGCACTCTAGAGGTTACTTTAATATGAACTCCGGTACTCTCCACGGGTTGTGAGCCTGCAGCAACCTGGGTTGCTTGAGAGGGATATCTTTGACCTCTACCTCCCTGAGTTCGATAAACCTTGGGTGATTCACTTAAGGGAAACTTGCTGCTGTTCTACAAACCTCTGCTCTTGGAGGCCCAACACTGTCTACAAGAATAGAAGCACACGTAGACATCAGGGGCTGCAAATAGTAAAGAGGTAATAGTGGAAGATAATTTTAGTCCTGAGTTGCTGCAGGCATACAACCCGGCACTTAGGGGCTACTCAGTTGAAGATTTTTTGTCAAGAGAAAATTTAAAGCACAAGGTGATATTTTAGTCCCAGGTTGCTGCAGACATACAACCCGGCACTTAGGGGCTACTCAGTGAAAATTTTACAGTCTACAAATACAAAGTGAAAATTTAGTCCCAGGTTGCTGCAGGCTCACAACCCGGCACTTGAGGGCTACAGTTTGAAGTTTAACAAAGCTACATTTTGAAGTTATATACAATGTGTTGTGAAATATTTTTTGGCTATGATATTTTAGAGCAAGCACCAAGCTCATCAACAAGTGATAAACTTAGAGCTTGGGGGCTACTGCATAAATATATTTAAAGAAGTAAGGGAAATTACATCATGGCGTTTTTGGATGGTGGAGATGAAGCTGTCCTCAATACCCCGGTGTTGTGAAACCCGGGAAAAGTACTCAGCAAGCAGAGCAGGAAGTTCCAGGCTATCCAAAGCCGGTATTCTAGAATAAATAACCGGGTCTTTGCCACGGTTTCCAGCTTCAGTCTTCACCTCTGGCTCTACAATCTTGGCAATAGTAGTGGAGGGCTCATCTTGAACAACTTTTCGTGATCCCAACACTTGCACTTCTTCAGTGTCTTTGGTGACAGTGTTGGGGGAGTTGGTGGCAGATTTGGCCGGCGATGCCGGGTGATTGGAATTGACAGCAGGGCTTGGAGGAGTTGGTGCCTAGGGCTCTGTTTCCATTGCTGCCGGCTCAGATGCAATTGGACCTTGAGTCGTAGCCTCTTGACCAACAGGCTCGCTCAAGGCCGGGTCAGAAGAGGGAGGCGGCTCCAATAGCGTCGCCCTGGCACTGTACAAAGAAAATTTATGAGAAGTGATTTTAGAAAAAGTAGTAAAAGGTATATGTACAAGAAAAGAAAACAGCATACCCAATATTGATCTGGATGTCATCAGGAAGGTGCGCCACGCTTTCATCTGAAGAAGCTGACAGAGATTGGGACTTAGAGACCCGGATTTTGCCAGCAAAACTAGACGAGGATTTGGAGGCACCAATCGTGGAGACAGCTTTACGAAGTGAAGTGTTGTAGGGGATACCTCCACTAAGGGAATCACAGGTTGAGGTAGACCGGGTCTTCCTCTTCTTGTTGGCCTCTTCCTCTTGTTCCTGTGGTTGCTCTTCAGGTTGAGATTTGTTCATCACATAATTATAGAAACGAGAGTGTGGCACCTTTGCAATTGAGGCACGAGTTCTTTTGGAACTCGGAGGTTGAGCAGGAGGGGGTTGAGCAGTTTTCTGACCCGACATTTCAACAGCATCCGGGTCATCTTGTCCTGAGAGAGAAGTTGGCGAGTTATCAGTAGAAGGGTTCGTTTGAACCGGGTCATTGTCAATCAGTTCAATAAAGAGCCGGCCAATAGAGTCTAGCTCACCATCACTTCATTGTCTTTGTCCGTATCTGTTTCCTCATCGTCAGAAGAAGAAATAGAGGTGAAATCTACATACCACCATGCTTGGTCCTATTCAAGGTAAAAGTAGAGAGTTAAGAATTATGGATAAGTGGTTAGTTGCTTTGAAACAAAGAAGCAAGGTTGGAAAATTACTGAAGGTGGCAGGTTCTTAGCACTAAAAGGGGCAAGCCCGGTCAGTGCAATCTTTTCCTTGGTCTCGCCAAGAAGTTGCTTGGCGTTCTTCACCAGTTGCTCATCAGTGAGAGTGATCTCAGAGTATCGCATATCATCAGTTGGCTCACCAGTGTATTCATGGAAAAGCCGGGTCCTGATTGAGAGTGGCTGGATAAACCAACCAACCCAGCACTTGACGAGGTCAGTCCCGGCCAAGCCGTGGGCAAGCAGAGCTTTAGCCCGGCGAACCAGGCCCTCAACTTCAAGCCGGGAAGGAGCATCAGTAGCCCGGCTATTCATTTTGGCGTTGTATTTTAATGGAGAGTTCCGGAAGGCCGGGTAACGAGCCTCGTCCTTCGAAGGAGAGGTGTCCTTGCAGTAGAAATATGTGTTTTGCCATCCCTTGGGATGGCTGGCTAAGATAAGAGCCGGGAAGAAAGTGTTGGCGTCTTTCCTACGTTGGATAGAAACCCCCCCGTATGGCCCTAGGGCTTGGTTTTTGCGGTTCTGGGGGTTGCAGTAAAAGATTTCTAGGAATAAAGCTAAGCTGGAGGAACCTGGAGGTAGTCTTCACAAAAAACTGCGAAGTTGCTGATATTCAGAATAGAATTGGGCGCTATGTCTAAAGGAGTGAGGCCGTAATATGACATGACCCGGCGAAAAAATAGAGAACCCGGCGGACGAAGCCCCCGGGTTACGTGATCAAGAAGTACCACGATCTCATTATCTTTTGGCTTGGGGCGGATCTCCTCGCCTGCTGCGCGCCATTGGATCTCTTCCTTGGGCGGGAGCTCGCCATAGCCCACATATTTTTGGAGACTAGCTTCTGTCACGGTGGACTTTGTCCAGTTCACCGGTGCCGGAGTTGCGGGTGCGGTGGAGCTAGATGCGCCGCCGGCCGGTTTCTTCAAACCCCTCGCCGTAGTCTTTTTCCCCATTGCTGAGAACTCGTAGAAGCTGAAAACACCAGGATTCAATGAGTATAGATCTAGATCAAGAAAGACATGGAGATAAGCAGAAAAGTGGTGCGGAGTATAAATAAATGAGATCTACACTAAAAGGAAGAGCGATTGTACCTAGTTTGAGGAGATGCGGTTGGATTGAGCTTCGGGTGCTCAAGAACTCGTGTTCTAGGGTTCTTGAGCTCTCTGTCTCGAGGTTGAAGACGAAGTGGCGGCTGGATGGGAAAAGTGACTGCATTTACCCTGGGTCCCACTATTTATAACTGCGGTCAGAGTTGACCTAGGGGTAAAATGGTAAAAAGAAGAGAGATAAGATACGATAAGATAAGGAATGTTGACCGACCGAGATTTAGGGGAGAATATTCTCTGACGAGTTTGACCAAAATTCCAGAAATTGTGGAACCGGGTTATGAAAGAAACTATGGGCAAAAGCTACTCAAAGCAAAAAGAAGCAATGTAACCCGGCATATTATTTTGTTAACCAGTTTTTATTTCAGGAGGATAATCTGAACTACAAAGGATGGCGGCTCTTCTCCAAAAGCTATGGTCATAGGTTGAAGAAGCGCGCCAACTTGGAGTTCAAATCATCCTAGGGGCTACTATTGGGGGAAAGATAACCCGGTAGGCCCAAGGACAGTGAAACTACGACCCGCCAGGAGGAAAGACTGGCGAGGCCCACCAGATCATCTTGGGCCAGGCTACATTGGTGGACCAAAGAGTTTGTCGGTAACCCGGTGTAAACAAGGGAGGTTCTAGAAGACCCAGAGGCGGTATGCGAGACTTGGAGGCCAAGGTAGATGAGTTAGACTTTGGTTAGGACTCCGAGTTCGGGCGTGACCCGGCCTTACCTTGTAATCGACCAGGAGACCCGGGTATCTATATAAACCGGCTCCTGGGACTTAGAACAGGACGAACTTTAGAGAGACTTTAGACATACAAGCTTATAGCGAGAGAACCCTTGTAACCTAGACTCGGAACCCGCTGGTGTTGTTATCCGCCGGGTGATCGAGATCGATATGAGAATAGAGAAACACCAAGCTGGAAGTAGGTCTTTATCTCCTATGGAGAGGCTGAACTAGGATACATCCTTTTTCCCTAGCGAGCTAAACAATCTCCCGAACGCTATGACTGCCTTGCCTCCAATCTCAAGTTACCACCCGGTAACACCTGCCGTGACAAAACCACGACAGTTGCCGTCAGGGTGACTGTGGCACCATGGGTCATCCTCCCCCTCGGAGGTCGAAGCAGGCTTGGCCTTCTTGGGAAGGGGCTCGGTGACGAAGACGCGCTTGTCGGGTCCAGAGTCCCGTTTCTTGTTCTTGTCGGGGGCGGTTTTGTCCTCGGGTTCATCCTCCCCGGGGAACTTGACCCCCTCTTCTGCTCGGGCACACCGATCCGCAAGCTCCCAGAGCTCGCGGGTGGACTCGATGCGGCGGTTGCTCAGTTTTTCACACATCCGAGTGTTGCGGACGTTGGCGTGGAAAGAAGCGATCAATATCGTGTTCATCTTCTGGGTGAAGCGTTGGATGAACTTGCGAAGAGTTTCACCCGGAAGCTGCTTGAAGTCGTGGAGGTCGCTGGGAGCCCCCGGGCCCTCATACCCGCCTTGGAAAGCCCCGAGGAACTGTTCCTTCAGGGTCCGCCAGGAATGGATGGAGCACTTGGGAAGGTTGAGAAGCCATGTCTGGGCATCCCCCTTCAAGGCCAGCGGGAACCAGCTGGTCATCATCATTTCGTCGGCCCCGGCGACCGCTGCAGCTAGGGAGTAGAGCTGCAGGAAGTCCCAAGGGTTCGTGGTGTCATTGTAGCGGAGGACGTCAATCTTGAATTTCTTGGGCCAGGAGACCTGGCAAAACTCAGGGGCAAGGGCGAGACACCCTTTGGCGATGTCATCGTCCCGGTCCTCCCGGCGGTGGCGTTCACGGTGACGTTTGATGCGGGTGCGCATATCCTCGGTTAGACGGTTGTTGAGGTCATTACGAAGATCTTGGTCGCGCGTGGTAGACGATCCGACAGAGATGGCCTTGCCGCGGTCGCGGTTCAGCCGGTCCGCCATCGGTGGAGCGGTGCGAGGGGTACCGTCTCGCCTTGGCGCTCACCACGGGGCTGGCCCCGCGGTTCGTGCGTCTTGTCTCCTCCGGGGCCGTCGACGGTGGGAGCTCGAGTAGGATCGGGCCCAGGGCCGCCGTCGGCGAAGTCGAGGAGCGCCTCCACACGGGCCCTCCACTCTTGGTAGACCTTGGGATCACCGGTGCTCGGAGGGAACTGCATCAGGGCCTTGGCAGCAACAAGGGCGTCGTGGCGAGCTTGTGCGTCCGAGGGCAAGTGCGTAGAGGACTTGCTCTTGGTGCTTCGCGGGTCTTCGCTGGCACGGGCATGGTCACGCTTCTCCCCAGCACTAGGACCCTTGCCCGCGCCGTTGACGACGCTTTTCGCTCCAGAGCGTGGAGGAGGCCTGACGGAGACTCCTGGGGCCGCCGGACCGTTGGGCTCGACGTTCTTGTTGATGTTGGCTCCCTCCGACACCACCTTCTCTGTAGGCAGTGTAGGTGGAGGAGCGGTCTGGCGTGTCTCCGCAGCGCGACGCTCAGCAGAAGCCTGAGTACGCGACGGAGATGCGACCTTGGAGGCCGTGGCGTCGGTTTTCTTCTTCGGCGGCATGCTCGGCAAAGAACTTGACGTAGAACCTGACGACGATCTTGAGGTTGAAGAAGACGAGCGCTTGCGCCCCCTACCTGGCACGCCAGATGTCGTGTCTCGGATCACGGACACCGGGAGTAGAGGATACCCCTTTTCAGGTTCGGCACGGGGCGCGAAGGAGGCTGGAAGACGCCTCACCCGGGAGGGAGATCGCCAAGTTCTTCGTCAGGACGACCAAGCAAGCAACACATAGACACAAAGAGTTTTACCCAGGTTCAGGCCGCCCGCAGGCTAAAAGCCCTACTCCTGCATGTCTGGATTGAGGTGTTCATCATGGTGTGGTTTACAAGGGTGTTCTCAGGGGTGAACCCGGTAGAGTTCCGGCCGGAGGTAGACGAAGAGCAGATCCTGCCCTGGGGAGATCACCTCTCTCTCTCTACCCTCCGAACCATAGTCTAGTCTTCAGCTTGGATCCAACTTGTCCTTTCCTCCGGTGCCTCGGTCCTCCTTTTATAGGCTAAGGGGATCCGACCAGGGCACCGCGAGGAGCGTGAGGGGTTTTAGGCGGGAAAATCCCTCGGTGGTCTTCGGAGGAGACGTGACCTCTTCTCCTCCAAGTATCTTCTGTGGTGCGATGTGGTCGTCCGTCCTTGGGGAAAAAGCGGGGCGGACAAAGCCTGTCCTCCCCACCGACCATGCCCGTGGCGACGTCACTAGGGCGTGTCCTTCGTCTTGGCGCCCAAGTCTTCTACCAGCTTCCAGCACGAGCTGGCGTGCTTATCCTCTCAGTTGTATGGATGGAGAACCCAAGGGTACGTCTGGCCTCCTGCTGGGCGCTTGGTCCCGCGGGTACTCCGCCTTGTTCACCGGGTGATAGGTGACCCGGAAGGTCACCTGGTCCTTAGCCGTAGCTTGTCGATGTCGAACTTGACGGGTTTCCTTGGGACAGATGGGCGGGCCCATCTGCCAGTCTTGACTCCTTGCCTTGTCCATCTTCTAGGTGGGCCCAGGTGGTGGACCCACTTTGGTAGCATCAGGGGAACCCCATGTGCCACTGCTGCGACAGTCACCTATTATATTGGCAACGGTTAATAAAATTGTCCGTTTCCAATATTTGCCTCTATGGTAACGGATAGAATTTTCCAACCGTTGAAAATGTTGACACGTGGAGGCTAGTGAAGGGGCAGATGGGGAGGTGGGCAGAGCAGACCCGCGAGTATAAATGCCGAGAGGTACCAGCAGCGGTCTCTTTGAAGCCCCAGTCCATCGCCTCCCGTTTTTCAAACTTCCCAGATCCCCTCCGTCCAAATCCATGGCGAGAGGTACCAGCAGCGGTCGCGGCCGTGGACGAGGGCGCGGCCGTGGTAGGGGGTGCAGCGGCAATGCCACGCCGTCGGTGTCGCCCTCACCATCCGCTGACGACATGTCCCCGGAGCTACGTGGCTTCGAGTTCTTGGTTATCCTGTACAAGGGCATCGAGAGGCGCCTGAGGCTCCCGAGGGCGTTCGCGGAGAAGATCCAAGGCATGGTGGCAAGTACCATGCATCTGAAGATGGAGGAATGAACGGCAGCTGGGCGATGAAGACGGTCGTGAGTGCCGGGGGGAATTTGTACCTCGGCCAGGGATGGAAGTCATTCGCCCAAGCATACAAGCTTGAGCAGGGGCACTTTTTGTGCTTCAAGTTCGACGGCGACAATGGGTTCTTCATCAAGATCTTCGACGGTACTTTATGCCGGAGGGAGGCCCTCGTGTACACCGACGATGAGCCCAAGTCTTCATCAGCAGCAGCTAGTAGTAGCATTAGCTAGTAGTAGCATATATGTAATCGTTTACTTCATTATTAATATCAAGTATGTATGTAGTTTAGTCATCTTTATTATCAATATATGTATACTATGTGGTTCATTACCGTTTCCTATGTGGTCTCTGCGTTCATATGTAATTTAGACTATCTCTAAGTAGGTCTACTCTGTTAATGGTATAAATGCAAAGGAAACGCTTGCAGTATTTAACCGTTTCCTTTGTGGTACCTGTGTTCATATATATATTGGCCTCCACAGAATGACCTAACACTCTCACTCTCTTCCCCACTGTCCTAGTGTCTGTTCATGGCGGCGGCTCCTACCGGCGCCCAGCTATCACCGGTCTCACCGTCTCCTCCGACACCGCACACCGGCACCTCCTCTCCGGTGAGATCTGTCGCTGGTAGCGTCGCAGCGGGTGTGGCAGATGCCGGCACCTCCTCTCCGGCGAGATCTGTTGCTGGTAGCATCGCAGCGCGTGTGGCAGATGTCGGCGCCTCCTCTCCGGCCAGATCTGTTGCTGGTAGCGTGATACGTCTCAAACGTATCTATAATTTTTGATGGTTCCATGCTTATTATATATCATTGCCACATGTTTTTACAATGTTTTTATATCATTTTGGCATGTTTTATGGAACTAACCTATTAACAAGATTCCCAGTGTCAGTTCCTGTTTTCTGCTGTCTTTTTGTTTCAGAAAAGCTAGTCGGGGAATTTTCTCGGAATTGGCTAAAAATTTACATGAATTATTTTTACGAAGAAATGAAGACGAAGCCAAGAGGGGAGCTGCAGGGGCCCCCACAGCCCCCAGGCGCCACCCAGGCGCAGTCAAAGGGTTGACCACGCCTGGTGATGGCCCTTCACGTAGTTACCCCACAACGGCGCCAGAAAACGGTTTTGACGGCCCTTCGTGTGATTACCTGCGTGAAAAGTAAATGGGTTAGGTTGAGACTCCAAGTGCAGAGTGTATGTAGTAGTGGAAGACAGTTTTCCCCACGAGGGGTGACTCGAGGGTTTAATATCGAACTCTCGGGGAACCAGTATTTCAGGTGTTATCTCCTTATCCTTCTCTTGAGAACCTGCAACAAAATAAATTGTTTTGTGCCCTCAACCTCACCAAGTGGTTGTCAAGCACAAGGTGTGAGAATGATAATAAAATAAATATGCAAACAGTAGTAAATATGAAATGATGGTAAAATAAATATGCAAGGATGATGGTAGTAATGATAAATGATATTTTTGGGTTTTTTTATGATGAATGCAAGATGTAAAAGTGTTTTTGTATTTTCGGATTTAATAATGGCAGCAAACAAAAGTGATGATAAAAGTGTTGGAAAGGTGTTTCTTATGATTAAAAATGGACCGGGGTTCATGGTTTCACAAATGCACTCTCTCTTGATAACGTGGTAGACAATGGAACACTAAAATTAACATGAAAGATGGCAAAACATGGTTTGACAAGTTATTAATAATATGGGCATCACGTCCTAACATAGAGATCTCAAGTATAAGTTGTTCTCTCTCTTATGCTCCACCAAGATGCGAACTAAATCATAACACCTTAGTAATTAAGATAAATCAGAGCATAGCAATAAGTTCAATGACATGAAGTTAAAATAAGACATGCTAGATCTAGTCATGGAGGTAGTGGCCAAGGTCACATCCACTCTCCGGTAGCATGGTATTTTTGTTTATCCCTAGTGAGGCAACAAAGTAAGGTAGAAAACCCAAGTGGATCGCAGAACTATCTGTCACGTTCACTGCACTAGCCACCCCCCGTTACTCCAACTAATGCACACGTTCCCCCTCACATGCTCTCATAAACATGCTTGATCACGACAAGTAAATAAGAACGGGGTACATAATATGCATCTACTTTCATAACTGAAACAAAACCATTGCAATCTCAAACATGTATTAACTCATAATAAAGATCCACCACAAAGGAATTACATAGATGACCGTAATCATGTTCAGCAGCTCATACGGTACTAATTAGTGAAGCTCATAGAGAGGAGAGATACATAAGTTACTTCCACAAACCCGTAGTCCAGGGGTGGACTACTCCCTCTTCATCATGGTGTCGGTGGAGATGTTGTTGGAGGGGAAGGACACCACACCGGCAGCGCCCCGCCGGAGTTTTCCCCCTCCAATCTTTAGCTCCAGGTCTCTGTTTCGTGGTTTCTGTGTTTCGGCGGCGCTCTCTTTCGCGAAAGCCCTGGGGGGTCTATATATAGTCGTTTTTAGGTCAAGACGAAGCTTCGGGAAAAAAGATCGACGGCAGCGGAGGCCCGAGGGCCAGGATGGGGGACCCCACGCGGTCAGGGAATCTGGCCGCGTGGGCCCACCCCTTTCGGCCTTCTGGTCTCCGTTTCTTCGATTCCTTTGCGCCTACGTTTCGTTCCTTCCAAAAAAGTGATCCCCGTAAAGTTTCAAGTCATTTGGACGTCGTTTGGGTCCCTGAAACATCAAAATATAGAAAAAGGGTTTTCGACAGCGCAGGTGTCGAAGACTAGTCCCAGGAACTAGGGGTGTCTCTCAAAAGCCAGGAATCGAGTAAGGGGCTGAACACAACGTCAAACAGATCCTCAACAACCTCGGCGACGGTGCTCGTCGAGCTCGATGAGGAACATCACGACAGAGATGGAACACGAGCCGCTACCCAGGTTCAGGCCCACCGTGAGGTGTAAAGACCCTACGTCCTGCTAAGATGTATTGCACTGCTTGGAGAGGTTCACAGTACAAGATGCTTACCGAGGGCACAGTTGTGGCTATGGTGGACTATGGTGGAATGAGCTCCGTCTTCTCCTTCAGACGTAGCTGCTTGGGTGCAGAATGAGTTGGTGAATGCGGGATCCCCCTCCTCGGTCGTACACTGGCTCATATATACTGGCCTTGGTCCTCTTCCCCGGAAATCTCCGGCTGGAAGGGATACCACAATGCCGCCGAGTTGGAGCACATCGCCTTGCGTCGGGGGCGTCCATGGACGCGGTCCATGGCAGAGAGCACGTCGTCTTGGCAGAAAAAGCCACCGTCCAACCAGGACGGTGGGTTGGCGCTGCAGAGCTTTGTGGCGTGCCCCACGGTGACGTCGCAGTTGGAGCGTAGCGGCGGCCGGCCGCTTTATCACCAAATTGGCAAGTCTTGGAGTCCGCTTTGCCTCCTCCAGTTCTGTTGACTGATTTATACACGAGAATGGCAACTGCGGCGTCTTCGTCATCGCGCGCAGGCGCGCGTGTCACTCTGCGGCGGGCGCAGAGCCCATGTGCGCTCTGCAGCGCGCGCAGGAGCTTGCTTCCACTTGAAGGCACCCCGCGAGGGCCTGGAGCCTCGCCGAGGCTTCGTAGCCGTTGACTCCTCGCGAGGGAAAACCCCGCGAGGGTAGCGCGGAGACGCGCCAGGGCCTGATGGTCTTCTAGGAGAGGCCTTCCTGAGGCAGAAGTTCCTCTCGAGGCCCCTGAGACCGAACGTCTGGTTCTTAGCAGAAATGCTCAGCCGAGCAAGGAACCCTCGCGAGGCTCGTCAGGCTGAGCGCCTGGTCCTTAGTAGAATTTCCTGCGGAGCGCTTTGAGGGTTGTGGCAGGCCGGCCCATGGTACCCTGGTTTCCACTGGGCCAACAGTAGCCCCCGGGCCCGCGATGGGCACGCTGGAGTTCCTCAGGCGGAGGCGAACCGTTGTGGGCCCAAAGAAGCCTGCGCAGCCCGAGACACGTGGAGCGTCGCGGCCGGGCACGATCCCACGATCTCCTCTGAAGTAACGGGCATAGTGGTGGGCCCCGCCACGTCCTGGTAACGGCTCGATGAGCCGATAAAATGCGGAGAGCTCGGCGCAGGCGGCCATTACTCCACTCGTTCCCCTTTCATCTCCTTCTTCCCAGCGCTCAATCCCCAAACTGCTCCTTCGCAACCTTGCTGCAATGGCGCCCAAGAAGGCCACCGCGGCCACGAAGGGCAAGGCAGTGGTGTAGGGCGGCGAGTCTGCTGTGATGCAGCGGGACGGTGACTTCGAGCCGGCTCTGACCGGCTTCCGCTTCGAGAAGCAAGCGCAGCTGGACAAGGTGCGTCACATGGCGGCCTCGAAGACCAACGAGCATGGCGCCACGGTGCTTAAGACGGCGGGCAACTCCTTCGGCAGCTTCTACCCCATCTTCATGCACACCCTCTTCGCCGGGCTCGTGCCTCCCTTCTCCGACTTCTTCCTGGCGGTTCTGGAGCGCTACCAGATCCAGGTTCTTCATCTCCACCCCAACTCCATCCTCGTCCTCGCCATCTTCGCCTATCTCTGCGAGGCGTACATCGGCATTCCGCCCTCTGTGGACCTCTTCCGCAGCTTCTACGCGCTCCGGTTCACGGCGAACAAGGAGCGGCCAGGGTGTGTGTCCTTCCGCATCACAGATGGCATGAAGGGCGTCTACATCCCCATCGCGTGGAACGGCGAGAACATTGTGACCAGCGTGACGAAGAAGGTGGAGGACTTCCGCAAGCGCTGGTTCCTCATGAAGTTCGGGAGCTAGAGCGCCTTCTTCGAACTGCCTGAAGTGCCCCTGACGAAGAGGGCGAGCTGGTCTTCCAAGGTGCTCAAGGGCGCAACACTTGGCCCCGTGATGAGGCGCTTGAGGGACCTTCGCGAGGCAGGCCTCACCGGGCAGATGGTGGCCAAGGACTTCGTGAAGCGTCGCATTGCTCCGCTCCAGAGGCATGCGGACGCGATGTGGTTGTACTCCAACCAGAGGGACAAGATGCGCCTGAGCGCTACCCTCTTCACGCAGGAGGAGGTGCACACCATCATGGAGACCCTCTTCACGTCTCCAGACATCCCCGCGCCTACCGACCAGGCCGTTCCGCTCCACAGGGTCGACCTTGGGCGTCGCGTCCGAAGTTTGACCAGTGGGGCCTCGTGCCTGAGGGGCATGTCGGGCCTCGCGAGGACCCGGAGTCAGCGGCGCAGGGGGCGCCAGCTGATGGCGACGAGGAGGCGACGGAGATGGCCGCGGAGTCCGACGCTGGCGCCACCGGCGCCTCGGGAGGCGCCGCTTCTTCGGCAGAGAACTCGAGCACCTCGAAGAGTGCAGCGCCTGAGGTTGAGATCCACGAGATCTCCTCAGGCAGTGGCGACCAGTTCGTGGTCGCTCCCTCGCAGCGTGTCGAGGGAAAGGAAGAGAGCGATGATGACGGTGCTTCGTCGGGCCACTGCGAGCCCCGCTCCAAGGCGATCCACGACAGGAACGCCGGAGCCCGGGAGGAAACAGAGGCACGGACGAGCGCGGAGCCCAGTGCTCCGCCCGCGCGGCGGAAGAAGAGGAAGTGGGTCGACACCGTGGCGTCAGTTTTTGTACTCCCTTTCCTGTTTGATGTTGTTCTTGCGTAGGCTTCTCGAGGGGTTTTGAGTCTTTTCCTCTCCAGGCGCCCTGAGGAGCCAAAGAGGCGGAGGCTCCGGAGACTTGGAGAGATCTGCAGCTCTGCAGCGGCGTCTGCAGCGTCTCCACCGAGGCGCCTACGGCGTCTGCAGCGCCTACGGAGAGATCTGCAGATCTGCAGCTCTGTTTATCATATGTTTTATTTATGATCTTGCATGCTCTCCGATGCTTGTGGATGCTTTGGCCGAAGTAATTGCTAGTATCTTAGAGAGGGTATTTATGCTAGATAGTGGGTTCATGCCTCTCTTGTCTGAGCTTGAGTTGACAGAAACAATTAAGACTTGAGTTGTGCTGTTGCTACTAGGGATAAAACAGCGGTGTTTATTGCTTTATGTTGTTTACATTACGCACCATGCTTATTGCAATTATATGTTGCTTGTAACTTAATACTTTCGGATGACAGGCTGGATAGCGATCCCGGGGTGGATTATTAGTCATAGATGCAGTTGGATAACGGTCGATGTATTTTGTCGTAATGCCCATATTAGATGAAACGGTGAACTTTGTGTCATGATAGTATTGTGTTGCGCCCATGTTTGTCAATTGACTCGCTGTAATTTGTTTACCCAACATGTTTATCTTTCGGAGAGACACCACTAGTGAACTGTGGACCCCGGTCCTATTTTCCTAAATTGTTTACAACCGTTATAATAGCATTTACTAGTCATTTGCTCGCTGGTCATTTTTGCTCTCATAATATTTTCCACCATACGTTTTATCCTTTGTGTTCAGCAAGCCAGAGAGATTGACAACCTCTCTGTTTCGTTGGGACAAAGTAGTTTGTTCGTGTGTGCGTAGGTCCACGTCAATTATCGTAAACGGCGCCGTTGACACCTCTCTAAAGCCTTCTCTAAATCCTACTGGATTGAATACCTTAGTTTTGTAATCAAGAGAAAACTTGCTGCTAAATTACATCAAACCTTACACTTGGGGTCTCCCAACGAACGTGCTATTCCACGCCATCATAGCGTCGCAGCACGTGTGGCAGATACCGACACCTCCTTTCCGGCCAGATCTATTGCTGGTAGCGTCGCAGCGCGTGTGGCAGATGTCGGCACCTCCTTTCCAGCGAGGCTGGTCTATGCAAGATATCGGCACCTCCTCTCGCGCGGGGTGAAAGGTAAAAATCTTTCTGTGATCGGCTGTGATGCCGATGAACTAGGTTCTACATATGAGCATTTCATCACATAAACAAATTCACTCACAAACATGTGTACATATTATTACAAATAGTTCAACATAGACATTCAATGCATAGTGAAAATTCACACACACATGTTCTGATAATTACAAACACTTATTGTTCAAGCGCCAACTGTACCAACTAGTTCAACACCGACATCCAAGGCCTACTGCTATTCACCTAGGGCATTCTTGCACCTTGGGCAGAGCATTTCCTGCCACGTTGGACGTAGCCTGTCCTTCAAGGTTAGGATCTTGCGATACAACTCGTAGGTCACGTACCCATCTATTCTTGCGAAGCCGGCACGAGAAAGCACGTTGTGGTCGTTGGTGATGTCCACACTTGCGAAGGTGATATTCTTGTGTTCAAAAAATTTGCCCAACGCTGGACAATTCTTCTTGGACTTGCACCATTGGAACACGAGGACATGCTGGCGCATGGCGAGTTGCAGGACAACCATGCCCCGACAATCACGGGTGTACTAGATGTCAAGGCCGACGAACCGATGCTTCTCCTCTGCTAGCCATTCCTCGTACTTGTCGAGGATCCGCTCCACGGTATGCTCCTCGTTCGTGTACACCACCTCCAGAACGGTGGTGCCGCGGGCACGGACGATAGTTGTCTTTGCTATTCCGTTGTGGTCGTCCATGGCTGGTGGGGGATTGGGGTGGAACGAGGAAGAAGACACAGAAGGAATGCGAACTATGTGCCACAAAGAAGAGACAATGGCAACCGAACAGAGAAGTTCCTGGATATTTACCGCTGATGTTGGCAGTTGCTTGAAAATGGCAACCGAACAGAGCAGTTGCTGGAAAATAGCCACCGATGTTTATTTTATATCCAGATGTATTTTGTATATTTCGCTAATCTTTTTTTCTTTCACGCAGGAGTTTATTTCAGCAACACTGCATAAAAGTACCAACGTACCATTCCGAGAACCAAAAACCTTGAGGCACGGAAACTTCAGGGATGCTGTTCTTGGAGCGGGTACATTGACGACCGAGAGCTCATAGAAGGTGAGCTCCAAGTCAAAGATGGTAGCCAGCCTTCCATTTTGTTAGGTTAGTTGCTTATAGGTTTAGAGTTCATGATTGTAGTCAAAGTATAATAGGCGATATTACATTATGCCAATGTGTGATAGATATGATTGTAGTCAAATTGTAAACGGTGATATTATTGTATACCAATGTAATGATGACATTATGAGTGAATTTGCTATCATTTTTGTGCTTGTGCTGTGAGATTAAATGTCCAGTGGCATCTGTATACGTGATATAATGGGCTTCCGAAGAAACCTCAATGCAAACAGGTAAACTCGAAGTCTCCGTTACTGATGAGCTCGGCACTGAGGAAACGGAGGTACGCATTAACCGTTGCCAAAAAGGGCCTCATCGGTGATGTTTTTTTTGCCTCCATTCCCGATGAGGGCCTTCACATCAGCCACGGGGCGGGGACACGGACCCTTTCTCTGTTTCCGATGGGGTTTTTGGCCCGTTTCCGATGTGTCATTCTGTACTAGTGTTTATATGTTTGACGTAATGCCTACATAAATTTTGCCTTTAACATTATGTCCTAATTGCACGATCATAATTCCGTCAGTTGCCCAGTTGTAATTTGTTTGCCCGACAATGTTTATTATTTAAGAAGAGACACCACTAGTGAAACTATGGCCCCCGGACAATTCTTATACATTGTTTATGACCTCATTTACTTGTTTTTCACTATTGCTAGCTTGTTGGTCCGTTTTACTTTTGTGTTTATTACGATTTTGTTTCACACTATATGTTTAATTCTTTGTTTTTAGCGAGACGAGAATCTTGACAACCTTCATGTAACGTTGGGGACACAGAGATTTGTGTACTCCTACTGGTTCATAAACCTTGGTTCTTCATTGAGGTAAATTTGCTGCAACATTGCATCATACCTTCCACTCGGGGTTCCCAACAGTCATCATCACCATTTCAAAAGGATCACAAGGGGAGCATTATTAAGCAGATGATCAAGTCTGGGGCAGTCGAAATAAGCCTCAGTCTATTTCCTTCTCCTACAATTCTAGTAAGAAAAAATATGAGACTTGGAGGTTGTGTATTGACTACAGGCAATAAAATGCAATCATAATCAAGAATAAATACCCAATATCCGTGATAGAAGATTTGTTGGATGAGTTACATGGTGCCAGTTTTTTCTCAAAAATTGACATGAGGTCAGGATATCATCAAGTGGGGATGAAGAAGAATATATTGTGAAGACAACTTTTAGCACTTTGAATTTGTAGTGATGCCTTTGGCTCACAAATGCCTCTGTAACATTTCAAGCACGAAAGAACCAAATTCTTAGGAAATCTGCTTTAGTATGTTTTGATGATATACTCATCTATATCAAGAAAATAGAAGATCACAAGCAACACCTAACCACAATACTACAAGTCCCGGGGCAGAACAGCCATGTTTGCCAAAATGAGCAAGTGTGAATTTGCCAAGAGTAATATGAGTACTTGGGGAACAATATTGGTGCAAATGGTGTATCCACTGACCCTGTCAAAACAGAGGCAATGGTCAGCTTGCATGTGCCAAGCAACGCTACACAATTCAAAGGTTTAGACTTACCAGGTACTACTTGAGATTTCATAAGTATGGAGTGAGTTGTAGACCAATGTTTGAAGAACTGAAAAAGACTGGATTTGGTTGGGGGACAAACAAAACGAAGCATTTGAAAAGCTCAAAATTGTCATGACAAAGCCCCGTGTCTTGGCCCTACCAGATTATATACAACCATTTTGCGTTAGAAGATGTTACTTGTGTTGTGGATATGGAGTTCCGTCAGAGATGTAGGATAATAAACCAATAGCATACTGAGAAAATCAATTGGGCCAAAGGCAGCAACACTCTCCACTTATATATGGCAAAGAGGTATTGGATAAGGGCAACCAACAAGTAGAAGGCATGGGCATTGACAAGTGATTGCTGTAGCCTACACAGCCCGTTGGGAACCCCAAGAGGAAGGTGTGAAGCGGCGTAGCAGAAATTTCCCTTAATTACAAAACCAAGGTTATCAATCCAGTAGGAGTTGGAAGAGCTTCAACACGGTGTCAACCAACTCCGTTGCTTAGAAGGTTGATGTGGACCTGCACATAACACAATCAAACTATTTTGCCCCAACAAAACAGGAAGGTTGTCAATCTCCCTGGCTTGCTGAATACAAAAGATTAAACGCATGGTGTGGAAAACAAGTATGGATGCAAAAATGAACAGCGAGCTAATGATGGTGGAAAACAGTGGAAATGGTGTTTTACCAGTGTAAGAGAATGGACCGGTGTCCATAGTTCACTAGTGGTGTCTCTCCATAAAACAGATAAACATATATGCTGGGTAAATAAATTACAGTTGGGCAATTAACAAACTGTAAGGGCATGACAATGCTATTATGACAAGCTATAGTTCACTGTAGTATTTAATTGGGCATTACAGCAAAGTACATAGACCTCTTACTAGCTGAATCTATGACTAATAATCCACCCCGGGATCGCTGTCCAGCATGTCACATGAAAGTATTAAGTTGCAAGGAACAGATAATTGCAATAAGCAAAGTGTGTAATGTAAATAATGCATATAACACGTAGAAATATCACAGCTGTTTTACCCCTAGTAGCAACAGCACATCCCCGGTCTTAGTTGATTCTGTCATCTCGAGCCCAGACACACAGGAGGCATGAACCCACTATCTAGCATAATACCCCCTCTTGGAGACACTAGCAACTACTTGGCCAAAGCAACCACTAGCATCGGAGAGCATGCAAGATCATAAATAAACATATAGATAGATAGATGAACAAACTTGATCATAACTTCACAATTCTTCGGATCCTAACAAACACAACATGTAGCATTACATAAAGGAGAGGCGTTTTACTAGTCATAGTGGTAGCTACACATGCGCCCAACACCGTTGGATTAATCGTAGCACCGCTGGGTTCACCACATCATAACGGGTCGCATGACGGCCATGGGCGGACGCATAGGGTGGACAGGGTGGGCCGCGGCCCACACATAATTTTGGGAAAAATTTGACCCCCAGATCTGAAGCAGATTTGGGCTAATCTTGGGCTCTTCCGCCCTTGCCTCTCTTTTTTCCATCAATAGACACACGCAGCCAGGGCGCCAGGCACACGCAACGACCGCTGGCGCTGCTCTCTGTTTCGCGAGGCTCACTATGGCGACGACCTAGCTGCTGGGCTCCCTGCCGCCGGCCGCCGCCCCTACTCAGGCACTCTTGGTGCCCCCGCCGCCGGCCGACGCCCTCGCTCTGGGATCCCCCGCCGCCCCCTCTCTCGTGCTCTGGGCTCCCCCGCCATCGGCCACCACCTGCTCGATTAGGGCCAGCCGCAGTCTGCCAGCGGCCACTGCCGCGGCGCCGCCGTCAGCCGCCCGAGCTTCCGAAGCTCTTTCTCGGAAGGTATAAACATTGCCGCCTCTGTTTTCGTGATGCATTATTTGTGGTGGATTTTGCATTTTTGCTACTGGATTAGTGGATTTGCCCCAACCGAATTGAACCGAATAAGCCACATTTTGCTATGTATTCTGTAAATTGACAATTTCTTGTCTCCAACTAGCAACCAATTGATTGTATATGTGTTTATTCAATTTTCTTCTAATTGTAGAATTCATCATGAAGAGGGATAGCCATATTGCGTCTCTTTTTCATAGTGTAAATCATCTCGGTGAGCTCTCTACTAGTGACATTTATTGAGCGAGAAGTGTTCTTGGAAATAAGTGAAGATGCCATAGTTGAATCTTTCATGGGAATGAGAGAACGTAGAGTTACAAAAAAATCATAGTGATGTAGTTTTCTATTTATGCTATATTTTATCATGTAAGACTTTATTTATGTGTTTGAACTATTTCGCATTCAGACCTAGGGCTGGACACAAAGCTCGAGGCTCGAGGCTCGGCTCGGGCTCGGCTCGGCTCGAAGGTCGGACAAGCCAAGCCTAAACCTTCCGGACAAGTCTCGAGGCTCGACAAGCCGGCTCGATGAAGCTCGCAAGCCGGCTCGAAGGCTCGATGAAATATAAAAATTGACATAATCTATGCTAAAAATGCAACAATTCATAATTATAATCAATAGTAGAGCATGAATATATCCATAACATAGTTCAACAAGCAAGGTCCAGCAAGTGAATACATGAAATAAGAACCATTTACACTAGTTTGCATCAGGTTTTTAGCAGTATAGAAAGATCCAGCAAGCAAATACATCAAATAAGCACAATTGACATTATTTTGTTTCAGTTTTTTGGCTGTATAAAAATTTACAGCAAGCAAATACATCAAATAGACTAGAAACAGGATTTACTCCATATTGTGCATCAATTATGTTGCCGTATTAAAAGGTTGCAGCACAAAAATACATGAATTATGTGTAAAAAAAAATGATGCTGCGGCTCGACGAGCCGGCTCGGCTCGGCCTCAAGCTTGTCGAGCCGAGCCGCAAGCCTACTTTCTACTATTTTTTCAAGGGCAAGCCGAGCCGGGCTCGGCTCGAGTTTTTCCGAGCCTGACCGAGCGAGCCTCGAGCCGGCTCGGCTCGGCTCGATTCCAGCCCTATTCAGACCATACAACTTTGAGAAATATGTATTGATCTACAATGTCATGAATCAATTTGTTGTTTATATTGTCATTTGACCACTTTTTTTTAGAATGTGTCCACCCTCCAATTTTTGGCTGACGGCGACTACACGGTCGCAACATGCAAAGCTCCAGCCCGCTCACTCGTATTCTGCCTTTCTCTCTGTTCTCTATTCCTTTCCTGCACTGCTGCCACACCCCATGGGGCCACTGGTTAGCTTTATTGTCAGCACGTGCTAGCTAGTAGCTATCTCAACCAAGGTCCAAAAAACGATGGAGAAGCATCAAATATTGCATGTTTTCCTCCGGCATAACCAAAGCTCTTCAGGCGCAGCGACCAGGTAAACACGAGATTAGAACCAAAATAAATAAAACTTCAGCTAAACACGAGCAGCTAAAACACGATTGCTACCAAAAACAGCGACTTAGCTAAGAAATTACAACCCAAACCGGGAAGATAAATCAAGGCATAAGCGGCAGCCAGCGAGAAAAATCAAGGGTGGGCTGGGGAACAGCTCTTCTTCTCCACTGCTGCATCGAATGGATAAGGGAGACACAATGAGAAGGGGAGAAAGAGGAATCGAGTAAAAGGATAAAGTCAGCGGCAGCCAGCAAGAAAATCATCCTGGGGCAGTCGACGAGGCATTTTTGTGGTACACGAATAGGGGAAGCAAAGAAGTTGGAGGCCTGCGGTGGTCGGAATCAGAGGTTGAAGAAGGGATTACCAGGGATGAGGAGCTCACGAGCGGCTAGCCACTCCATCGGGTGGAGATAGAGACAGAGAGGAAAGGAGAGTTGGGGAGACAAAGGAGACAGACGTGGGACCTTGCATGCACATGTGACTGCGTGCACCTTGCCGTCAAAGAGAACGGTCGTTAGACACGCCTCGATTACTAAGAGTGTGCGTAGCTATGACTACGACTAGTGGCGTTCATCCGTTACATGATCATGTTAGACAGCTCACAAGATCTAAACATGGTAGCACAAGGAGAAGAGACAACTATCTAGCTACTGCTATGGACCCATAGTCCAATGGAGAACTACTCACGCATCACTCCGGAGACAGTCATGGTGGTGTAGAGCACTCCGGTGATAGAGCCCTCCGGTGATGATCTCCCCCTCTGTCAGGGTGTCGGGTAGAGCTTCACAACCCTCCCGATCTAGGGTTAATGACGATGACGGCCTCTGATATCTTTCTGGAATTTTGATCGGGTGTCGAGTGTTTTCGGGACGAGGAGATTATATAGGCGGAGAGGCGGCGCCGTGAGCCACCTGAGGGGCCAGACGACCCCCAGACGCGGGCCCACGTCTGGCCACGCCCGGGTGGTGTGGCCACCTAGGGTCGCTTTCCCGGCTGCCCTTTGGACCCCGTCTTCGTATCTTTGTAAAACTGATCTCCGTCGATTTTCGTCCAATTCCAAGAATATTTCCCGACTAGCTTTTTGAAATAAAAAGACAGCAGAAAACGGGAACTGGCACTGTGTCATCTTGTTAATACGTTAGTTCCAAAAAATGCATAAAAATGATATAGACTATAAATAAAACATGTAGCATTTGTTATAAACACAAGCATGAAAAATTAAAAATTATATATGCGTTTGAGACGTATCAGCATCCCCAAGCTTAATTCCTGCTCATCCTCGAGTAGGTAAATGATAACAAAAATGATTTTTGAAGTGACATGCTACCAACACAGTCTTGATCAAATAGTAATGTACAACATATGAACTGAGATCAAATCATTCAAAGTAAATGTCTATAATTTATATTAAACAAACAATGGTAAACCAAGATAGTTAAACAAGCTAAAACCTTTCATGAATGATACTTTGGAGACATGAAACCGTACAAGGTTCATTAAGGATGATTTAAGTATTCAGAGCAGAAGTACTATCGTTCTATTCAAGCATCAAGCAATTTTTCACAACATAGAAAGGATCCAGTCAAGTAAAAAATAGACATGAACGTCATGAATCAACTGTTTCGAAATTTTACTCAACCGATAAGCGTGAGCATTTAGTATTGGCACGAGGATGTTATGGTAAAGAGAACATTAATGAGGGTTTGGAAGGCCAATGGAAGAAAGTCTCACAAAGCTAAAAGTGATCATTAGACAAGAGTAAGTCTTATAATCAAAGCTATGCAAAGATTAGTGATTACCATGCAACGGATGCACATAGAGTTATAAGTGTATGATCTCCGTCGATTTTCGTCCAATTCCCGACTAGCTTTTCTGAAATAAAAGACAGCAGAAAACATGAACTGACACTGTGGCATCTTGTTAATAGGTTAGTCCCAGAAAATGCATAAAAATGATATAAACTATAAATAAAACATGTAGCATTTGTTATAAACAAGCATGAAACATAAAAAATTATAGATACATTTGAGACGTATCAACAAGCAGAATAATGAATAATGGACATGAACAAGCAAGAACCAGTAGAAGACATGGACAAGCAGCCAGTAGAAGACATGACCATGAACAAGCAAGAACCAATAGACGACATGGACAAGCAACAAGCAGAAGACATGAACATGAACAAGCAAGAACCAGCAGAAGACATGGACAAGCAACAAGCAGAAGACATGAATATGAACAAGCAATACATGGACATCGACATGGACATGTACATTGACATCTACAAGTTCATGCAAATCGATATGTACCTGAAGCCTACAACGGCACAAACCCTAACAGATCTACAAGCACGTGGAGATCTACAAGGAGCCTAAACAAGATCAAGTAAAATTGTCCGACATTGGTGAGGAAAAACCCCCAAATGGCCACAAACCCTAACCGAAATCTAGATCGGGAACGAATCTACTGTCCGATGACCTAAAAAAAGGGGATTTTTTTTAACTTACCGCGTCCAAGGAAGGGGTGGGTCCTCCCACCGGCGTCGAAGAAGAAGCCCGCGACACCATTTTGGAAGAAGATGCCAAAGGCGACATATTTTCCATCCTTGAGCGACAACCTCGAAGATGAAGAAACAGCTGCCGATGGCGCCGCCGCTCCTTTTCGAGCCGGCGATGGCGCCGTTGCAGCAGCCGGTGTCGCCGCCGGATCTCGGGGACGGCGACAAATGTGTGAACGTGCTTTGAGCATCCGTACCAAATCCGCCGATGCCTTGCCGACGAGGACGACCACCCACTTCTAGTGAGCGGCGGGGGTGGGGGTGCCGAAATAGCCACTACGGCAGGGCAGGGGAGGAAGAGCGGCGGCCATCGGAGCAGAGCAGACGAGGGGTGAGAATGGTGGAGTGGGCAGTGAGGGGAGTTATGCTGAAACGTCTCGTCTCCACACTTCCCAATGCATGGGAGGGTGCGACACGCGAAGCTTGCCAGAGCATGGCCACGTGGAAACGACAGTTCCTCCAGAGCATGGCTAAGCACTGCTTTAATGTTCGTGCTATGTAACAACGCGGCGGGTCTAAGCATCCAAACAGGCAATTTTTTGCATCACCACAACTTGGTCCAGGCCTTCACAGGTAACTAAACACGCCCCTAATGCATCCAGAAGAAAAACTAGTCGAAAGTTTCCATTGCCTTCCCAAAACCCAGTGAAAGATAACATATTTGGGCCGTCCCATTTACACGAAGCAGCACTGGGAGGGGGTACGCGTAGCGGACACTACGCGCGTCAGATAGGGTTTGCCCCGCCGGATGTTGTAGCACCACTACCAGTTTCATCTTTACTATTAAATGGGAGTTGGTCGTTCGTGTAACCGAGCGAACCATCTCTCCCTACCGCGATCTGACCGCCCGTGGCTCGCTCGATCGACCCTTCCCTTCTATATCGATAACATGGGCCGGCCCATTAATAAACGTTTCCATTCAGGGATAAACCAATCGTTACTTTCAATACAGTAGCCACGATAATAGCCACGGATGATTTACTTTCCATACAAACACGGCAAAATTAATGATTCCTTTCCCTGTAAACACGAAAAAATTACCGATTCCTTTCCCTTGATGGTGCAGGCTCGCATCAAATGTTCTGCCGACGGACTGCCCCGCGCAATCAGTCAATCACGAATGCCCATATCGCGATCAAGAAATTTTGAATAACAGCAAGCTGTCGTCCTCAGCCGCCCCGGTGCCCTGCACTAGCTTCACCTTGTTGCCAACCTGTCGTCCTCGACCTGGTTGTCGCGCCGTACCACCGACGCCGGGCCATCATGACCTATCTTCATTCTGCTTGAAAGAAATCGCCACGGTGAGTTATTTAAAACCATACATAAAAAGTAGGTACTTTTAGCAGAATATGAGTGTGCCCATGTCTCCAGCTAGCCCAGTGGTCTGAAATAACTGGGCAAGTTCAGATAATACTTTTATAAACAGATGTGTTCAGATAGGCAGAGACAACTAAGAGTTCACATGAATCCAGTACAACAGCAACTCAAGACATAAGAAGTATCAGCAAGGTTTGATGTGTGCGTGAGTCTCAACTGGAGCAGATTTAAATGATTAAAAATGAATCAAACCAAGTTGGGTCAGACACAATTGAAACTAAGAGACAGCGCATCTGATAATAACATGAAAATCTGCATCACAACTGCAAGTCGAAACCAGATAGATTGTGACAAAGGACAACAAGAAGGCAAAAGGGAACAAACTAAGCATTTCATTATTACTTTTCTCTACTGCTTTGTCATTCTCACTAAAACTAAATGTATGTTCATGTCTCATGGTTGTCCTCATAATAGGAGAAGCAGAGTGTTATTATATATGGCATCATCAAAGCCTACTGGGGTACGGACTCCATTCCAAGACCTGACGAACGTCAACAATTCAGGTAATATATCACACACATGAACTAATGCGAGCTACAGATGGACATTATCTATGTTGAACTGAACCTGATGTTATTCTTACGACTGAACCTGATACACCTAATTCAGTTTCCAAATGAACCTGATACTGTCTTCAAAATGGTTGTGATCAACATGTGCATTAAGTACAAGTGTACAACCATAGAGAAGAAATTTGCAGCACCGCAAATAAGAAACTTTGCAGTACCTACTTGAACCTTGTACATTCCAAGACCATTTAATAGTAAAGATTTCTGGCTCTCGTGACGAGTAGCAGATCCAAAAGAATTGAAGAGACAAAAGGACCGGGAAAGATATGCACGAAACAGTGTTGAAATTAATAGAAAGAAGCGTGAGGCCCGACAACTGAAGAAAGTTACAACTTCTAATCTCAATGGAAAACAAAACACACCGGTTCCCACATCACCTGGTACGTTCATTCTTTAGACCAACCCATATTTGGATCCTATCAGAAATATGATGAATTCTTTATGTCAGGATTTCACACTGAGATTAGTGCCGCTGAGCAATCAGCTGTCCCCCAACTGCCATACACCCCGGCTACAGAAGGTGATGTTTACTACCAGGTAGATCAACATCATTTCTATAAAGACTACTGATTGTATACAAATGCTCATGTAGGCGGAACGACCGTTGTGAAGCCGTCCTGTGTGACTATACATTTGAAACACCAAACTCAGGTCATTCAAATGATTTGCAATCACCTTCGTTATGCCTATCGAATATGTCTAAAGATCAGGAGAAGCCCGCCTATAAAGGGAAAGAAGGTTTGTATTTGACAGCTTGTAGGTCGGATAAGTCTTTACTTTGTGGTTACATTATATGATATGAACTGATTAATATAACCTTATTACACAGTGATCGTTCCAACAAATAAATCAAAGGTATCAGCTCCAGAGCGACGGGGCGGCATGTGCATACATGAAACAATCAACAATCCTAGCAGCAATTATACATCCTCTGATGATGATGATCGTTATACCCAAATGGCTTCTTGGAGGGCTGTTGGGAGCACTCTCACAAGTGCTTATGCCACTGATCATGCAGAAAATTCAAATGGTGCGCAATTTTGTTGATGCAACACATACTACTTGTTCTGTACATGTTATCATATTAATTATTAGCTAACGTTTGTATTATTTTTTCAAGCTCAAAGACCTTCCCATTTTCAAGATGGATGCTATAACGCAAATCAAAGCGGAATTGAAAATGATTGCCCCCAATCCTGGTCCATGCCAAACCCGGCAACACAAGAACCTCCAGGAAGGGCCATAGTCAATGTTGATCAGAAGGAAATTAGACGCCAACGTGCTAGGGAACGCAGAAGTAAATTATCGGCCGATCAGAAGGATGCGATAAACGCACAGAGACGGGAACAATATAAGAAACAACGAGATATTTTAACACATGACCAGATAGAAGAAAGGTCCGAAGGAATGGAAAAGAAAAGAGGTGGAGCAAGGAAATGTATATTTCACCAAGAGGATCTGCTATATGATGTTCAGGCTATCTATTTTCTTATTGTATATTTCACCAAGAGGCATCTGCTATATGATGTTCAGGCTATCTATTTTCTTATTTGTTTCTCTAGATGCTTGATGAAATGTCGTCAGAGCAAACATTTCGTTTTGTAATAGCAGAGATATAGTTAGAGATGGAGAACAATATATTATACATGCTTTAATAGCTGGAAAAAGAGGATTTGACCATGGTTGTTGTGGACTGCCCAAGAAATTCATCGATGGAAAGGAGCAGACCTTGGGGATTAGCCATGGTGACTTGGTGAGCCGGTCCAGGTTGCGGAAGGGTCGAGCATCACCAGCGATAGTGTAGCCGTGTCTACTTCCTCTGGCAAAAACGTGTGAGAGAGTAGCTTCTCTGGAGCCGCGGAGCGAGCGCCAATACTGGCCACGGCCCGCTGCACCTTATGAACGCTTAGGAGCTGCAGATGAGCTAGCGACGGCACTGGCTTACCGGACTCTAGACGCCGAGGAGAAGGAGCCAACCCCGAGTCGGTGCCAGAACGCGGAGATGAACTCCTCCGCCCGCCAATCCAATTCCTCCTCCTCGGACGAATCGCCGGCGGCTGCAGCTTCGTCCGGTCGCCGCCGTTCACACCAGCGCCATGAAGCAGTCAGGGGAGAATTCCGCCGGTCCCGTGCCCTGCCCTACTTGATGCGCCTCTTGCTCCGGTTCTTCTAGAGCTTCCTCGCGCATTCGTCGTCGGCTGCTGGCGCCGTGTCACCCCAACGCCAGCGGCGCTGCCTCGACGGAGGAGGCTATGAAGGAGGGGATGGGGGTGGGCGTGGAAGGGCACCAAGCCGAGCTTGAGGCACGATCTCTGAAGTCGGAGCGAGACCGGCGGCTGGAATCGAGCACAGCGGTGGGGAGCTTGGGTAGAGACTGAGATTGGGGAAAGTCAGTGACGGGAACAGGAAACGTTAGCTTTGGGCATCTTTACATGTCGTTGACCGAGAAAGTCTCTAGGATTTACTTAGATATCAGCGTGTAGTTACGTTCATTGTGGACTTGTCATGCGACAAGTGTGTAACTTTAATCGTTTGTGTAGACATACAATTTTCACATATTTCATTCTATTAATTATATTCAGATTTTGGATCTTCATTTTTCTAAATATGTCTATTTTTAATCTCTATGTTTCTAAATAAAGTAGACGGTGATGTACGAGCTCGCATTAGTATAAAGAACGCCGCCGCAGGTTAACGATGAGCCCCAAATACGCCAACATCGGATCATTCATGCACCAAGTAGGGTGGAGTAGGATTAATCAGCGACAACATCGATAAGTAGTCACAAGAGGGGGCTGACGTGTCAGAGCCGCTATTAAACCGTGTTGTAAATATAAACCCCTAAAGAGGTGCAACAAGATAATTGCCTTTTTCTATGTATATTTGTATCACGTATTTAAATTTTATATTGATATATAGTTTTCTCTGGTTATCTTTTATATGTACATATATTTAATTTTATTTGTATTGACATGTTCGACAAATGCAATACAACAAGTAAGCCGTAGCAACGCACGGACATTCAACTAGTATTCGTTTCTGTTCCAATTCATCCCAACGTCGTGTGTTGGGGGAATTTTATTTTTGCCCTCTTTAAGTTCGACTCTCATTTTTTGCCCCTCTTTTCTTTGGAAGTTTATTATTTGTCCTGACAGATCGGGCCCACTCCCATTTACCAAAATGCCTCTTTTCTTTTATCTGGATGATCGAGTGGGGCGACCTCTGTTCGTGTTCCAGGTCGAACATGTACAGAACAGAGCTCCGGCCGGTCTCGTCCGCCCCAAGCGAATCAGGCGGCGGCGGCAACCCATGGCGGCCAGAGCTAGAGAGAACGCCGGTGGCAGGATTCCGGGGAGCACGGCGATATCTCGCCCCCGACGCTAGGTACGAGCTCCTCTCTCAGGGCAACAACAACCCCAATGGCTGAGAGTTAGGGTTAGGATTTAGGCGCTCCGGCCGTCGGCAACGAGCTAGCTAGTGGCCGCTTCATTGTCTTGTTTCGATTCGTCGCTCGTCACTGCTCCTACTAACCATCCGTTGTTTTCGATTTGGATGCAAAACAATGCCTCTACGTCTCGAGCTGGGAGGTGTGGCCATGTGCCTGTACCGCAGGCAGCGAGTGGCCAAGGTGCAGGTCGGGTTTCAACCTGTAGGGGTGGGCCATCAACTAGCGCCGGAGATGCAGCGACAAGTCGTGTACTCGTGTACCTCGCCGCCGGCGCACCCTGAGGCCGCGGAAGTCGTGTACTCGTGTACGTCGCAGATCTGCCGCGGTGCTCCCCGGCCTCCCTCGGCCCGGCTGCCTCCGGCTCCGCCTCGGCCGCGTCGGCCGTCCTCGCCTCGCCCGCGCCCGCCTCGGCCTCCCTCGCCTCGCCGGCTCCGGCTCCGCCTCGACCTCGGCCGGCTGTGCCCGCGCCCGCCGCAGTCCCCAGCCCCAACTCCACCATCGGCCGCGCAACGCGAGTCATCTTTCCCGACCGGCGGACCCGGCGCCTCCATCGGTCCATCCTCCTCGTTCGGTCGTTCCACACTTCCACTTCCGCTCTGTTCTGAACTTCGGGTATTCCGGGATTTCCCGATCCCGATCCTGAATTGTCGGGATCCCGAATTTTCGGGAATCAAATTTCCCAAGGAGAAATCGGGAGTCAAATTGTAGATCCCGAATTATTATTTTCCCGAATTTCCCGTCCCGAATTTTCGGGAAACCCCGAACGCCCAGCCTGACAAGCGACGACATGCAGCGGCGAGCGACCGGAGCCAGCGCTGTGAGCTTTGTGTTGAACGGAACAGAGGAGAAAAAGAGTTTCTCAATTTTGATTCGGGTGTGTCCAGCCAGGGATATATTTGTCTTGCGCATGTTTCCAGTTCACTCAAAAGAAAAGAAACTAGTACAAAAGGGACACGGCGTTTCGGGTGATAAGTCTAGATGCACCCATTATATAAAACATTTTTATATTTTTTATAAAATGTCAAAAAAATTCAAATAAAAATCTGGATTTACATCAGAACATTTTATGTTAGCACAAAAAGTTTTGAATTTTTTTTTGTGACTTGTGCAAAAAAGACATAAAAATGCCACGTACAAAGTCATTTTGATGCACCCGGATTTGTCTTTTTTGCACAGCCCGTAAAAAATGTCTTTTCTTCACAAATTTTTTTGTGCTAACATAAAATGTTTTGATGTATATCCGAAAATTTTATTTGATTTTTTTTTGACATTTTGAAAAATAATTTTCGAGCAGTGGGTGCACCTATGATCCAGTATGGATTTCCGGTACAAAAGGGCAAATAATAAACTTCAAAAGAAAAGAGGGGCAAAAAAGAGGTCAAACTAAAAGAGGGCAAAAAAGAGAGGTAACAAGTAAAATGGGGCAAAAAAATAAAATTCCCCTGAAAGTTAAAATACCTGGCCGGCCCATTTACACGAAGCAGCGCTGGGAGGGGGTACCTGTAGCGGACGCTACGCGCGTCAGATATGGCTGGCGTTGTAGCACCAATTTCGTTGAGACAAGTTCTTGATACCTACTGTGCAAACTCAGGCCAGTTGGTTAGCCAAGCAAAATGCAGCATCTTTTTCAGTCCAAATGTTGATGTGGGGGTGAAAGGTGATATATGTACGGAACTGAATATAATGTCAGAGGCTTTATCTGATAGATATTTAGGCCTCCCAGCAATGGTCGGGGTTGACAGAAGTGACAATTTCTTATATCTGATTGAAAGGGTTATAGCTCTTCTAAATGGGTGGAAGGAAAAGCAATTGTCTATGGGTGCGAAGGAGATCCTTTTAAAGGCTGTGATCCAAGCTATTCCGGTTTTTGCTATGGCAATTTTTAAGATACCGAAAAATATCTGTAAACTGCTCACCGATGCAATGGCAGCTTTTTGGTGGGGTGATACAGAGGAACAGAAACGAATGCATTGGAGTGCCTGGTGGAAGATGTGTATCCCAAAAAAAGATGGAGGCATGGGATTTCGTGATTTGCATGCTTTTAACCTTGCGATGCTGTCCAAACAATCTTGGAGATTGATTACTCAACCTGATTCTCTATGTGCTAAAGTACTTCGGGCAAAATATTATCCAGATGGCAATCTATTGTGTGCAGGTCCTAAGGCGGGGTCTTCGTTTACTTGGCAGAGTATAGTGAGTGGTCTCCAAACTTTTAAAAGAGGCTATATCTGGCGAGTTGGCAATGGGAGAAATATAAATATATGGCGAGATCATTGGGTTCCTGGTAGTGCTACTAGGAAGATTGAGACACCTAGAGGAAATTGTATTCTTCAAACAGTGGATGAATTGATAAGTATTGAAACTGGTTCGTGGGATGAGGCGACCCTCAGAGATATTTTTAATCCAATGGAAGTTGAAATGGTGCTGCGGATCCCGATTAGTCCTAATTTTTGTGATGATTTTATTGCTTGGCATAAAACAAAGACGTTTAATTTTTCGGTCAGGTCGGCGTACTATACTGAATGGGATCATCAGTTCGGACGTAAAATCTCACGGAGAGATGGACAAGGACCATCGAGAGAAAATCCAGTATGGGAAATTCTTTGGAAATTGCAAATTCCGGCAAAGGTTAAAATCTTTATTTGGAGGGCTCTACATGGTCTAGTACCTGGAAGAGGTGTGCTTGCAAACCGACATATTAAAGCATCGGCCGAGTGCCCGGTTTGTTCTCAGGGAGCAGAAGATATTCGCCACCTGATATTCACTTGTAAACGGGCCTCTCTGGTGTGGAAAGCTCTGGGATTAGATGATGTGATTAACAGGATGGTTACTACTGATCGTTCGGGGTCAGTGATACTAGAAGAAATTCTGAGAAGTTCATGTAAAAAGTCGCCGGTTATTGGACAATTGGGACTACAAGAAACCATTGCCGTAGCAGCGTGGTATATTTGGTGGCAAAGAGAATCAATTGCATCGGCGACGAGATCAGCTTTTTCTATCCAGGCTTTGACTTCAAATTATAAGCTGGCATCTCCTACGGCAAAACCAAAAGAAATAATGTGGAAAAAGCCTTCTTTCGGTACTTATAAAGTTAATGTTGATGCTTGTTTTTTCCCAAATGGCACAGGGGCGGCGTCGGCTGTAATTAGAAATGACCAAGGCGAAGCAATCGCGGGCGTAGCAGAACCTTTGACTCATATTCTTGATTCATCTACTGCTGAAGCTATGGCGCTGCGGTTGGGTATCCAGCTCCTGGAATCTATGGCTTGCACTCCAGCGGTTGTGGAGGCAGATAATCTGGAGTTAATTCAAGCTTGTTCGGGGATGATCCAGCTATGGAGCCCTTACACATCGATTCTGGCAGATTGCTTTCAGGTGGCTCAAGGCATTGGGAATATTAATTTTATCCATTGTCCTAGAGAAGCAAACAAGGTTGCACATAATTTAGCTAGATTATGTTTTGATTCGGATAGGTCTTTTATTTGGGATGGGGATCCCCCTCCGTCTGTGAAAATCGATGTAATAAACGATGTATCTGCGTTTGGTTAAGGCGGCAAGTTTCAGACGCACTCTTTCCCTAACCAGGTACCGAAAGGGACTGGCAGGGTTTTAATGAGGCGGCTTGCTGACCTAATATAGTGGTGAAAATTTCAAAAAAATAATAATTTCGTATTCGTTTCTGTTCCAGTTCATCCCCGTCTTCGTGTATCTAGTCCGCGTTTGTTCGACGCTGACCTGACGGATTTAAGAGGCGGGGTGCCGCCGCGCCGGCCACCCACCCCGAGAAGAAAAAGCCCAGCTTCCGGCTTCTCTTCGACCGCCCCCGACGAGACTACCCGGGATCCTCCACTAAATCCCCCCTTCCCCGTCCAGCCCTCCCGTCGCTGGACGCTCGCCACCGCCGCCACTCCCGACGAGAATCCACGCCACCGCCGCTGCGCCGCACGCTCGCCGTCCCGCTCCGGCCCTCCCGCGATTCCTCAATTCCCCGGTCCCCCTAACCCTAGCCGGTAGCAGGGAATCGCGGGCGTCCCGGCGCCAACGGCATTCCTGCCCGTCGCCGGCGGCGTGCAGCAGCAACAGGGCCAGCAGGCGCTCCAAGCCTCCAGCGCCACTATGGCAGTCAGGTTCAACCTCCAAACTTTGCAACAGGGGATTTGCGGTGCTTGTGTTCATACTTATTATACTGATTTTGATGCTCTAGGTTTGTTGTCCAATGAATCCTAGTCAAATGTAGGATTTGATCTATCGTAGAATTGTTGTAGAATGAAGGGGACCGGACACACTGCTTCTCTTTTGATCATGTTGTAGTCAAACTGAATTGTGAATTTTAAATATGCACGGAAGACCTTGTTGTCCTATTGCTAACTTCTAGTATACATATGTTGTTCCTCCATCTGAGCTGGTGTTCGTCCAGACTGAGTATGTTGGCAATTGGTAATTTCTATACTAGTATGTTGGCAATGTGGTTTCTCGCACCCCCACTTCCTCCATCTGAGCTGGTGTTCGTCCAGACTGAGTAGTGACTGACCCGCCTCCTCTGCCTCCCTTTCTCGCAGGGCGTTTGCGCGCATGGAGCTGCGGTGCCCCAAGGCGCTCGACCCCAACCCGAGCTGGACCCTCGGCGACGTCTTCACCGAGCTCGACGCTCTCCAAGCCACCCGCCGGGCCGCACAGCCGACGCCCCTCAAGCAGCCGCCAGAGTGGTATCTCTCATCTCTCTTGCAGTTTACGCTCGTTTGATTTGCCCTTGCATCTGACTCTACTTTTTTTTGTTTTTGTTTACTTAGGGCTAGCACCAGAAGGGAGAAGGCCTTTGTGATGCGTGTGGAGGAGGAAGATGACTCGGAAGAGGAAGACGATAACAGTGATGAGGATGCCCGGGCTCTTGTGACCACCGGAGCGAGGTTCTCATGTAATGATCTTGAATTGAGGTGAGAGTTTGATACTGCAATTTGGTTCCTGCAGTTGCATTTTCTTAATGAAAATCGTGTGTCGTAGTTTGCCAATATCACCTGATCGGTCACTGTGTTATATTAGAATTGGACCCTCTGACATTTGGTTAGCTTTATCCCAAGTCATCTACCATTTGCTTTTTCCTAGCAGCTTTGAAGAATCAGAGGACAAATTAGATTCTAGCTGTCCACCATACCACTTGATGGAGAAAACTAGCTTAGAGAAGAGTATTTTGGTTGAGCTGGAACGCGAGCATCATCTCAGAATCCAGGTGTGTACTGGGCATTCTACTCTTTTGTTCCTTTCTAACAAATAGTTTGTTTTCTTCACTCATGTTGTTTGACCTTCAGGAGGAAGTTAGAAGTAAGCTAACTTCACTGGACGTATGCCACCAAAATGAAATCCAGCGAACAATTTCTGCATTTGCTCGACTTCCGCAATATGCAGAATCACGTAAAGATTTGGATAGAAGGCTAGACGTGCAGTTCCAGAGAAAAATGTACGTACTCACTTATTTATCATTTCTAGCGCCTCTTAAAAAAATTGCTGTACTTTTTTATAGAAATTTCAGAGAAATTCTACGTTTTACTGGATCTTTGCTGAATAACATATAAGATACAAAGGAAGTTCTCATACTATTCCAGCATTAAGCTTCATGATAGGATATTATCTTTTATTACTGGTAATTCTTGGCACATGACAAGCTAATTCGCTAGTTATATCCTAGTTTATCAAGACTGAAGTGTTTGCAGTGGTGGTTTCTTTGTAAATTATCCCATCTCTGTTTACGATGACTCAATTTGTTTGATCTTTGATGGCATAGGGAGTTTATGGATTGGAAATCAGCGCAGTTTATTTCTATTCTATTTCAATCCGTTTATATCTCATGAGTGAATAGGTGTAGATATTTACGAAAGGCTGAACTGCTGAAGGCCGTAAAACTTACTTTAAAGGCGTTTTTTTTCCAAATAGATTACTAATCTAAACATGTATAAAAGAGAAAATTCATGGTTATATGTACAACTACTGAACATATCTCTGTTAGATCGTTGGATGACTGATGACTAAAGGCAATAGGCTGCTAGTCTATTAGTTTGATACTCTGTTTGGTGTTTCTTCCACTATACACCATCCCTGATTTTAATTCGTGTAAACATGCTACTTATGTGAGCAAGGGTTTTAAGTTTCAGGTTTCAACCTTCAAGTGCAACCTGCACTAATTTGCATATTAAGTTTGCATTTGTTGTTTACAACTCGTTGAACTGTGCCATGCATAGTATAAATAAATATACTCCATGGTCTATGCTACTATGCTTGTAGTGCGGAGTTTGTTCAAATGATGAGAGTACAGGACCTAAAGTTCTTGACTGTTCAATAGAATGTCTGGTTATCTAATCTGTTCCATTGGTAGCATATCCATCTTAGCATCCTTATGGATATTCTATTGGGTGCTTGGGGCCTTGTAACAAGTGGCTTTCCTTTCTTCTTCAGAATGTCATTTGCCTGCTTGTTGTAGGAGTATGTTCTGTTAAACTATGTGTTATATGATTATATTAATTTTGTAGATCTCTGCACTGTTATTACAACATCTGACAATTATACTTTAGAAAGCCCAACATTCCAATTCATTCTTCAGAGTTCTATTTTTTTCAGAAACGTTGCTTGATAGGGTTTGTAGATAGATAATCTTCCTTTGTCAGTCACAGACTCACATGCTAGATGTTGCACAACTTTGTAACACTTTTAATCTATAGTAATTGTTTGTTAGACTGAGTATCATGTTATGTTATTTCTTCTTGCAGTGCAGAAGTACTCGATAAGCACTTGTGTATGGTCCAAAGAGATCATGAACAGAAATCCCAGATCGTGGAACGTCAAATAAGAGACGATGCAGCTGTTGAACAAGCTAAAAGAAGGGAGCAATCTATGAAGGAAGAAAAAATAAAGCAGGAAAGGACCAGACAAGAAGCAGAGGTTTGTTTTCTCAGATTTTTTGTTAAGTTGATCTGTTTTTATACACATGGTTTGGTAATTTGGGGCCTTAGTCCTTTTTTGCAAAATTTAGTGGTTTGTTCCACCTTTTTTTTTGTTGGTTGCTGTTACCTTTTCCCTCCAGTTATGCATTCTGCCTTTTCCTCAGATTTTTTACTAGTATTGTTATTTTGGGGAAAAAATCTTCACTTGACTGCTAGTTAGTTAAATGCATGCACAGTTAACCTGAAATTTCATGAACAATGATGCAGGCCAGGCAGAAGGCAGCTGCAAAATTAGCAGCTGAAGCACAGAAAGCAGCATATGAGGCTGCTAAAAAGGAAGCTGTAGAAAGAGAAGCTGCTAAATCAAGGGCAGAAGCAGTTTCCACATCCAGCCAAATTTCTCAGAACAGTGTTGCACATGCAACAGTGGCAAACAATATTGAAATCAATTCAGAATCACCAGGTGCGTTTCACTCCTATAGAACTGATTCACAAATTGACTTCTGCAGTTACTTCTGAACTCCGGTAGTAACATTTTCGTCCTCTTAATGAAAAGATGTGAAAACGCTTGTTAACACATTTACTCAATAATTTAATCTTATTTTCTGTACTTAAACTGGAGTTAGTACTGGCACAAGTTATTAAGGCAAGTTTTCTCAAACCGGGTCAATTCGCACACAATAATTCTTATCCTCTTCGCCCGTTTCAAGAAGCTGTGGAATAAGCTGAAAATAATTCATGGATGTTCATCCAGACATAGCGTATACTTGCAAAATCTGATACAAAAATAGCAAACTAGTACAAGGCTGAGTAGTTAACAGTATGCTATCCAAATACGCAAAATTTGTTTGTTGTGTGCATGGTGCATGGAGTCATATTTTTTCACCAGATTTTGCAAGTGTACATGTACTAGCATGTTCAACATCCATGCATTTTTTCCAAATATTCTACAACCTTTTGAGTAGGAGAAAAAATAGAGAGAATATAGGGGGTTGATCAACCTGGGTGGAGATGCACGTTTTTAGACAAGTTCTTTCTTATATTCTTCATGATGTATAAAATTATGATTGTGGAAGTCTCTAATTTGAAAATTCGAGTAAATATGCCCCCAGTACAACAGCTTATCTCACTTTTAGTCCAACATCTTGCAAAATGTTTGTTCAGGACCTTTAACTTGTCTCGTGGGAGCACTTAGGGTCCAAACTATGCCATGGCGCCGTTCGCGCCGACGTGTCCATCTCACATGAAAGGTGTACAGGCGATACTAGGGATTTTGGAGCCGACGCTAGCAAAATCATCAGGGATTTGGAGGGGAGTTCGGGAGGTTGAGGAAGGAATGGGGCTAGCGGGGAGGTCAAGTGTGTGTGTCGCATGTGCAACTTAAACCCCCCATGAGCCAGGTTGGCGTTATATGGCGCAGGTGTTGTTGTTTGGGCGTATGTGCTCCCGCAAGCCAAGTTCAATGTTCCGAAGGAGCGTTTTGTGAGATTTTGACTAAGTGCTCCCGCAAGCCAAGCTGTTGCACTGCGGCCTTTATTCTCTTAATTAAAATTCTCTGTGTTGGATTCTAGGAGCCGTGCTAGGTGGTTGTGTAGTTCTTGCATGAAACACATATTGTGCGCTTTAAGCACACATCCATAAATAGAATGGAAATAAAACTCTGCTATTTGCACCTTCATGCATTGACCACTGACCAACAATTCAACAACAACAACAACAACAACAAAGCCTTTTTCCCAAACAAGTTGGGTAGGCTAGAGTTGAAACCCATAAGATCTCGAAACCAGGTCATGGTTCTGGCACATGGATAGCTAACTTCCACGCAGCCCTATCCATGGCTAGTTCTTTGGTGATATTCCAATCCTTCAGATCTTCTTAACAGACTCCTCCCATGTCAAGTTTGGCCTACCACGACCCCTCTTAACATTCGCATCCCGCTTTATCCGTCCGGTATGCAATGGCGCTTCCGGAGGTCTACGTTCTATATGACCAACCATCTTAGACGGTGTTGGACAACCTTCTCTTCAATTGGTGCTACCCCAACTCTCTCACGTATATCATCATTCCTAACCCGGTCCTTTCTTGTGTGGCCACATATCCATCTCAACATGCGCATCTCCGCTACGCCTAACTGTTGGATATGTCGTCTCTTGGTCGACCAACATTCTGCGCCATACAACATCGCAGGTCGAATCGCCGTCCTATAGAACTTGCCTTTTAGCTTTTGTGGCACTTTCCTATCACAGAGGACGCCAGAAGCTTGGCGCCACTTCATCCAACCAGCTTTGATTCGATGACTCACATCTTCATCGATATCACCATCCTTCTGGAGCATAGTAAACTGACCAACAATTCAGTTTTTTTTTTAATCAATTAATGCTACCTATCCTAGTCGTTGGTTCCCAACTACATTGCTATCACTCCATTCTTAGTAGAAAAGTGGGGCAAAGTCTTTTCCCTCATTCAACGAAGATTTTTTTTATCTGTTGTATCTTGATTTATAGGAATTGCTGTTAATTAATTAATCGTCTTATTTATAGCAGGGATCAAAGTCTATGCTGATAGCTCTGCATTAAAAGCGGAATCACGGAGGCGCGCATTACATGACCAAGTGCCATCAAACATTTACCTCAGCAAGGTCTAATTTTCTCTGGAGGATCTATGTCTTCAACTGCAATTTGGAACAACTTTCTGCGGCTGGTTGATTGAATAATTCTGATCTGCCGACCCTTTCCCAGTTTCGATTGTACTGCTATATGTTAGCCCCTGACCGATATGTAGCATACTGCTTACCTGTATGTATGTATTTGACTGATACCATGTTCTGTTGTGCAGGAGTATAGCCGATACGACCGACAAATTGGGAAGTCTATTAGTAAACTTATGCCAACTACTGACAGTGTCAAGTGAGTATACATCTTACAAACTATAATACTTCTTAAACCCTAGAGTTCAGTTTGGATAAGGACATGTGAAAATACAAGAAAGCTACTATTGTAACATCTTTGGACTAGTTTGTAAGGGCTATTGGAAAATTGAAGAATCATCATCATCCACGTTAATGCAATATTAATAAAATGACAACCATAATACATGCCCGCAAGGTTACGTCACTGTTTTTTATGAGTACATAAGGAACCATAATGTGATCAACATGCCAACAGAATGACCTAGCATTGTTTACCATGACATTAACTATTCAAGTTAATGTTTATCCGGCATGGTCCAGTAGCTTGCACCATTCGATTTACTCAAATTGTGGACGCATGCTTGTAAGCATGTTTTACCAGCATGCCTGCAAGGTTATTAGTTTTGATTTATTGTTCATGTATCCTCTTTTTTCTCAATTTGGGTGTGTACGATAAATACAAATACTAGCTAGTTACCTTTTGTTCATACCAGTTGCTGTTTAGTTCAATATTTCATCTGAGCTCTTATTTAACTTAAATCCTTACTTAATTGTTCCTTGCAGAGCCAGGGCCAGTGAGCTAATTAAAGCTTTAGATGGACAAGATTGTCCTCGTCCAATTGCATGTCGTTTATTTGCAGACAAGGTAGATACTTTATCTTTTTATTTTCTTTTTGGAAGAACTTCATGATATATGCCCGGCTTATCAAATTCTAGGGGCCTATAGCATGGCCATGCATGCATGGCTATTGGCAGGATTGGTTCTATATAAGTACGAGTAGAGTTACACATGCTAATCACAGCTTAAATACTTGCTTTGTGAAATGTAATCACTGGCAAATCCTGGTTTTTTATGTAATTTAGCTGGTGCCATGATGGTGGCACCTTTTGTTTTGGGGAGAAACATGGAATTACTACTTGATTTGTTGTAGTTATATACTCTTCATATTACAGTCTAAATGATGTGTTTTCTTGTAGCTGCTATTTTTTAAGACCAAGCAACTGCCATTAATTTTAGTCCTCAACAATATAACTATTCCTTCCAAGGGGAACATTAGCAAATATGATATGCACATTTATAAAATTACTAGACATATAAATATGTCTTAGGGAAGATACAGCGGCACATCACCTGTTGTATTCAGAACCCTTCCATACTGCTACCATGCTGTGCAGGGTTTGGAAAACTGTTGGTTGCTGACCGGTAATGCTGGACTGATCAGTACAGGATTTCTATGCTATTATCTGATTCAACATCTTAAAACTCTCTTTGATTGCATTTCCAAATGGAATGTGTATATTAGTAACTATGCTTCAATCATTTGATTATGAAACATCTCAAGAAAAAATGCACAAAAAAAAACAGATTTTAGGCAGAAACCACCTGCTTTATAGGTGTCAACCATACATTGTTCTGTTCCACATAATTAACTTCTTAATGTCTCATGGATAAATTCTTAAATTTTCAAGTCCTGTAATGGCATAAGCATTTTCTTCTTCTTTGCATCATGGTGTTAGCTGCATATGTTATGTGCACGGCCAGATTAATTTTCTAGGAAAGATATAGGCCAGATTAGAGTTGCAGAATAATATCCTTGGGATTATGTTCCTCAAGGACTAAGTAAGCTTCCGTATATAGTGGGGGTGTGTAGTATCACCTCTCCGGCTACCTCACTTCTGCTGTAATGAACCAAACGCTCCTGACATCATCACCAAATTCTTGCTGCTAGAGACAGTGCCCTTTAATTACTGATGAAATTGTCTGCAATTTCCATTCGCTTCTCTTTACAATGTTGTATATTCTAGACCACGGTCGTGAAAGTTCTTGTAGGGGACAGGGATAACGAATCGAGATGAATCCCATGAACTCAGATTGTGTATATTCTAGTATCTTACTCTGTTACATATTAACATGCTCTGTTGTATTGCTTATGGCACACATATTAAAAGGAGGGCATTTTTCATTAGTATGGGCCTACACATTTATATAAGCAACAGAGCAAGTGAGGATAATCATATTCAGTTAGTTTACAAGGTATTATACTACCAATAGTACTTTCTATCTAATTGCTACTAGGATCTTAAGGGTTCTCTCTCGTTCCTGATTAGGTTTTTTTTACCTTATATACTAGAGTTTAGATTCCTATGTGCCGTTGTTCGTTTTCTGATATATTGAACTTCTACTTAATATTGTACACATCAATAATTTACCTGATGTTTTTTTTGCAGATGATTTCAATAGTCAAAAGTCGAAATCCAAAGGACAAAACCTTTGGAAATTTGGCCTTTGCTTGTGGATATGTCATGCTGCTGGTCACTAATCAGGTATCTTTTTTATTTGTTTTACAGAGTGTTATTACCCATTAGTCATTACTGAGTGAATCGATCCCTAGAATTTGCTACTTTTTGTGTGTGTTAATTCAATGCTAACATTACTATATAGTTGAACAAAGCTGAAAATTCTGTTAACTTTTCTGATAACATAGTTCTTTCTTGCAAGTCTGGTACATACTCCCTCCGTTCCACAATATATGACGTTTTAGCATGTGTGCATGTTCACATATATGTAGATGTATGTAGACATGTTTTAGTGTGCATGTTCACTCATTGTAGCATGCATTTAGACAATATATGTGAGAGCTAAAACGTCTTATATTATGGAACGGAGGGAGTAGTATATAACATATCTTTGACATTCTTGGTTACCAGGACTTGATGTGAACTTGTGATACTTAAAGTAGTCTGTTGGAAATATAGTTTGCTTATATGACATATCAGCTTGAATTGTGCTCTACTGAAGTCTGACAAAATTACTTTGTATTAAAATTTTGTGCCATGTTTAAAAGGTCTCTTTGAGTAGCTGAGATATAGAAGTGCCACTTGGCGCTCATAAACATAGGGCCATTGTAGATGTTCTGTCACGACATATGCTGCTAATTTTTCTGTCTGAAAAATATTTTTGCACCCTCATATTGCTATCAAGATGTGACTTCTCTTATTTTATATGGCTTTGGACGCGTGCAGTCTTTGCTCGGCGCTAGTATAATGATAATCAATCAGTTACATGTTCCGTACTTAAATCATCTTTTAATGCAGTTTGATAAGAAGTACAAAGAAAGCAGTCAATTGTTTTTTCATGTGACACATTTGTATGCTCAGGTACCAGATGCAATGGATTATCTTTTAGCCGAGTTCCACAAAGTTTGCATGTACACAGTTCCAAAGCATCTGCATGCTTTAAATGTAAGTCTGCATGTCACTGAACTTCTCAGCATTGTTGCTCTTTCTTATCTTATTTAAGGTAGGGGGAATCTTGTTTTGGTGTTGCCATGTGTTGGACTATGTGCCCAAAAGATACAATATTGCAACCCTCTGAATTATATCTATGTTTCATAACTGTGAATGCACCTGGTTTTATGGTTCAAAATATCTACTATTCTGATATTAGTGTGGGCTCATGCATTAGTATTATCTCATGATCTGTAATTGCTTAGGCACAAGCACGAAACACAGATTACTTCAGACTTATTGGCTACCAAGAGGAAGATGGAAAACTTCAGAGCACTGAGGCGTATTTGGTAAATGTTGTTGCATACGTCAAGCTGTATGCTGCCATGATTCAGGTGTGTATCCTTGTCTAGACATCACCAGTTTGCTAAAAACAGCAATTAAGTCTAATTAGTCGTTGGTCGTAGATATGTACTTAATGTTCTGTCTTTTCCCTACTAATTGATTGTTTTCCTGTTAATTGCAGTTCTTTAGTTTTAATTCCAGCACAGTAATACGCCGTATGTAAAATTCAAATTACGGTTTTCCATGGTTTGTGCAATGTATATGATAAACTTTTGGCAAGTTATACATACCATGTTTTATGCTATCACATTATTATTTAAATAGAAGACTTCGAACTGTTGTTTTGCAATAGAACAGAAATATGACCGCATAACTTTGTCTGCAGACAGAAATTAAAGGTGTGCGGCATCCACATGGCCTAGCTGAGGGATGGAAATGGCTTGGAATGTTCCTCAATACTCTCCCAGCCATAACAGCCACTGCTTTTGCCCTTCATGCTTTCCTCAAGGTAGAAATCTGTACCAGGACTACTTCTGTTCTTCGTGTCTTGACTGTTTGTGCATGCACACATGTAGCTAACAAGGAATGTGCTCTTTTTAGATGGCTGGTTATGCACTTTACAAGAAATATGGATCACAGTTCATGAAAATTCTAGATGTGATATCACGGCAGTTCATACCAGCTTTGAAAGAACAAGGCTCGAAAGTTCAGCCAGAGGCTATCAATAATCTAGAAAACTATCTGAAGGACAAAAAGCATCTGGAGGAGCCGGAAGGGCAGTACCTTGCCCAACAGCTGCTATCAAAAGTGTACATGTGAAGATCAACGCCGGATCGGCATGGAGCTATCAGCCACGGTGTATGGACACTGGCCAGTTCGTTTATCCATGATTAGCACCATCAGTTGCCAGCTGGTGCTCCAGGTGCTCAGAAAGGCAGTAACTGCACGGTCATAACTATGGAGAAGCCCAGAATCGTCTTGAAGATGAAGACTGTTTAAGATAGACTTCATGTGTCGTCTTGAAGATAATTTTAGATATCACGGGTCTTTTATATTGTTATGTGCACATGTGATCTTGAACATGATTTAAGATAAGTGGAGATCACGCGATTTGTTGTATTGTATGTCTGTACTGTGAGCGGCCAATCTTCTATCAGTCTGAAGTCAAGTAACATTAAGCACTTGTTTTTAGGGAATTAACATCGGACACTTAAACAAATGTCATGTCTTGCTTATGAATGATTGCTAGTAGTAGCAGCAGCCAGGCTTGTACAGTGCACCTGTGTCCATGCACCTGTTTCAGGCTTGAGCAGCAGCCAGGCTTGTCCAGTGCACCTGTGTCCATGCACCTGTGTCCATGCACCTGTCCAGTTCTCCATGTTGGGTAGGATCTTACATTAGGTAGGATCTATAAGATCAATTTTTTTGAATGGACAAAACATGTTCAAATATTCTCAAAAAAATTGACGACAGACATCTATGTTATATATGCAACGTAAAAAAATGGCTGCTTCAAATTCGACCTATACTTAGAGAGGCAAAAAAAGAGAAACTTCGGTGTGAATAGGGTGAAACACTATTCACTCAAATCTGACACTATTTACAGTGTAGTTTAGCATTTTTGTTTCTCTAACTGTAGGTCAAATTTTGAGCTGATTTTTTTTTGGAGTTGTACAAACACCTATAAGTATGTTGTGTAATTTTTTCAATTTTTTTAACAATTTATATATGGTTTTTTGATATGATCCTATGATCTCACTTAAGGAACTAATCCTATACAAGTCTCCCCCGTCCAGTCCCCACAATGTCTGTACCTAGCCAATTGCAGAGTCGAGTACCGGATGGACGGGGATTGGGATAGAGCTACCGCTAGAACCTCCTGTCTGTCCGAAAGGAAAGCAAGAAAATGGCAGCGCCACCTCTCAGCCTCGCTCGCCGCGTCGCCGGCACCTCCTCCCTGGCAGCCGCGGCGCATTCCTCCTCCCGTTCCCGTCACCTGCGTACTCGCCTGCTCCCTTCAAAGGTGCGGGCTTCTTATTCCTTGGCTCACCCTCACGTTTCCCCGTCCCCGTGCTTTCCATTGCCCTGAACTACTGTTGGTGGTGTTGTGTGCAGAGGTGGAGTGGGGTAGTGAGGATGGGGGCGGCAGTGGGAGGCGGGCAGGGGGGCGAGGAGGAGGTTGGAACTAGAGGTTGGAGCAATCGTGCTAGCAGATGCTTTATTCGTCGGTGCACAGAGTATTGGCCCTCTGCTTCAACAATTGCAGTCTCATTAACGGATCGATTTTCTTTCTCCGACAAAAATATTGTGGTGTTCAAGCTAACTTGAAGGTGGCATTTCGGTCGTTGCCTTGAGAGACACCAACCAATTGCACGAGGACACAATGGCAGCCTTTCAAGGCCTGTAATCACACAAAGACTGAATGCTTATAGGTGTATCTCGTCATGAATGTAGAGCCTTGTTTGGTATGTAGTAATTACACGAGTTCGGGTCAAACACGTTAGTTTGAGGTGTTCAAAATTTGGTGGAATTCGTGGGTCTTAAACTCCTTTGAAAATATTGAATCTCAGATAAGTCATGAAATAATCTCGGTTCGTGAGGTGCAGATCCATGGCAATATATGTAAGTCCGGCTTGTGAGGTGCAACTCTCGACTTTTTTTTAGCTGTGCAGCTCTCGACTTGGTCGAATGCCATGTTGTGGCGTTGGATCGTTCATAGGGCGTGTTTGGTTACTCGCATTATCTACATTTAGTTGCCGGGAGTCAATTTGTGCATGTTTGGTTGTCTGGATCGTACCTAGATTTTGGCCTGCACGTGGTCAATTAGATGTTTTTTCGCCACCCCACCCTCTTCATGTGCATAGAGGGGGAACATGGCGCCGATCTCGTGCGAGTTTAGAAGTGACCAAACTAGCGCGCATTCGTGAAAATACGGTGGTAGAAATTTTGCGACCGCCCGCCATTTCGCTCGTACTTTCACCCCCTTGGTTCACCTGTAAAACCCCCGTCACCACCCCTCTCAGTCTCAAGCTCTCCCTCTATACAACAATACATTTTCAACGACGAGCCGGACTGCCGGTAAGCAACACCATCTTCCCTGGATGGCAGCGAAAAACCTATTCCTCCTCTTCATCAAGCTAAGCCCGACATCCTCTACTTCTGCGATGTCGGTAAGTTGGTAAGTTATCTAAAAAACGCTAAACCTTATAGTTCCGTGAGCATGTTGTAGATCTGTAAGTCATGATGTAGCGTGAGGATTCAGTAGTTTTTGCAAGTTTTGTTCGTGATACAGTGTGAGCATGTGGTAGATAATGAAGTTGTGTTACTATTTAGTACTCCCATCGTTTCAAATTAAGTGTCGCGGGTTTGGTACAAAGTTGTACAATTTGTGACACTTAATTTGGAACAAAAAGAGTAATGCTATTCATGATGTTGTGGTAGATCTTGATCTTGTTGCTAATGTGGTATGACAGATTTATGAGTTTCATTGCTGTGTAGTTTATGTATATTGTAATTCTCATTCTTTTAATAGCTTCCCCCTTATACATGACATCATATAGTGAAAATCATGAAGACTTTAACCCAAATAATGAATTTCTCTTGATGGTAAACCATTGTCGTGACGCATTTGTGTTGGTGGTAACCATTATATGCCATGAGCCAAACTGAGTTTAGCTAGGCCCTAGCACTGTCAGAAACCGAACCCTATTCCTCATATGTTCCTCACTCTCAGCCGTTGGAACTTCAAGATGCAGAGGTGTTCGAAATGCTGAGTCTTTGTTCTGGGGCCTAAAGCGTTACTAAGAATAATTCTGACAAATAATATTACTACCTCCGATCCATATTAGTGGGCACAACTTTGTCTAGATACACGTATCTAGACAAAGTTGTGCCCACTAATATGGATCGGAGGTAGTACCACAAAGTTAGCTCTCTACCAGACAAGTCCTTTTCTGTTCGGGTTGGCATTTGAGAATAGGATACCATCTCCGGGAAAATATCTAGTGATCCCATGCCTCATATGCTCCCATGATACCACTTTAAAAAATTCAAATTTTGAAGTTTCAAAAAAATCCGAAAAAAATGGTGGATGTTCACAAGATCTATGTTAACAAGTCCTAGAATTTGCAGAACCAAATTCGAAATATACACACATAAACAAAAAAGACAAATTTCTATGTGAACAGTGTCATTTGTGTTTTTGTCCTTCTGTGACACTATTCATGTTGGATTTGTCTTTTTTATATCTCTGTGTATACTTCTAGTTTTGCTCTGCAAATTTTAGGGAATGTTAACACACATCTTGTGAACACACACCATTTTTAACGGATTTTTTTGAAACTTCAAAATTTGAATTTTTTAAAATGGTATCATGGTAGCATATGAGGCATGGGATCACTAGATAACCCTCGAGGGTATAGATGCCGAATATTCCGTTTCGATAAACCCAACTCGGGTTAAGCCCAAACCGCAGTTTCGTTTCCAATTCGACAAAGTGCACTCTGCTCACCAGTCACTGACTCGTGGGACATAGCAGATGATGACCCACATGCCACCCTCACAGGTTTCTCTCGAGTCTAAACCAACCAAACAAGAACTGACATGTGGGGTAGGCCATTGTTGGTCCCACATGTCACTGGGATTAGCTGATAACCGGTAGGAACAGCCGCAACGGAGGAACGAGCGGCCCACGACCCGAGCGAGGGACGCGTCTACCATACTCACCAGAACTCCTACCAACTCCTCCGACATCACGTCGCTGACGCGTGGGCCACAAGAAGCTCCCCCATTCGGGCCCGGGTACGTCAGTGGCACAGCCTGTAGCCGTGTCGGACTCGCACCGCCTCCGCCACCACGTCCACCTAATCCTCTTTCCCCATAAACTGCGGACGCTAGGGTTACAACCGCACGGAATCGCTCGTTCGTTCCTCTCCGCCGCATCCGGAAGACCAAACCAATCCCCCGCCGCCGTCGTTTCGAGAGCTTCGAATTAGCGATGGAGTGCCTCGCCGAGATGCCGCATGCGCCGATGGACCGCCGCCCGCGCAAGCGGCAGCGACTTGGCTGGGACGTCGGCCCCGAGATCGCCCAGGTATGGAGCCGATCTGGACGCGCTTTGACCGTTACCTTGCAGTTCTGTACGGTGGTAGCTAGTTTGCGTTGATTCAATTGTTGATCTGTTGTCGATTTTGATCGGTTTGGTAGGTGACTAGTTGTAGATCTCGGGAAGTTGATGCTTGTTCCTGCCTAGATTCGAGTCGCCTGCCGTGCTTTTGTTAATTTAACCCTATGCAGTCAATTAGCTCGTGGATTTTGGCGAATTTCTCGTTAGTTTGTTGCGTATATGTTTTTTTTGCGAGCAGATTAATTGTGTATATATTACCGAGTTGATAGATAATTAAGACCCTTTTGGGTCACTTTACAAGCGTTTGTATGATTACAATAGATTTGAAGGTTTAATTGAGTTTTGAATGTGTTGTACTTCTTAATTAGGTATTGGATTGTTTACATGAAGATTTGTATATAGGTTTGGATGATTGCAGAACATAACTTATTTTACAAAGTCTTGTATGGATGTTTAACTTGTATACATGTCTGTTGGTGCAGATAAAATTTTGTGGGCAAGATGTTGCAAATGTGATCACTGCTGTGACATTGGGGCTCTCAACAGGTGGTATTGTTTCCTCTCAGGAGGCGCAAGAGGTCTTTCGTTTTTCGACTCCTCCTATTAGAGAAGATGACAAGGATGGACACTATGTTTTTGCTGTGGGAGACAACCTGACATCTCGCTGTAATTACCTTATCACAATTTTTAATTGTTTATTGTGACTTCAGTGTTCTGTCAACTTTTCTCATCGTCAACATTTTTCCATATTTTTTTCTGATGGATTATTTTTCATGTCTGCAGACAGGATTAATGCAAAGATGGGTGAAGGTCAGTTTGGACGGAAGCCTAACTGTTGATATGACGGAACTCTCAATGCGTTTCCTGCATGTTTTGTTGATGACCAACAGGGTGTGCTCATAATTGGATGTATTTATGCAAATACAACAGGTACCTTTGGTCAGGTGTTGGAATGTTGGGATAGGGAACGCAAAGAAATGGTGGCTATTAAGATCATCAGAGGCATTAAGAAGTACAGGGATGCTGCAATGATAGAAATTGGCATGCTCGAGCAGCTTTGCAAATATGAAAAAAGTAGATCCAGGTGAGTCCTCAATTTCCACTTGTACAATTCCAATGATGCATATTATATGTTCTCTCTGTGCCCTTTTGCTTTTCATAAGGTTGCTTGTATATAAGCTGGTCTATTTTGCAGTTGTGTCCAAATTCGGAACTGGTTTGACTATCGTAACCATATCTGTATTGTAAGTACATCATTAGATTATATGGAAGTTATGATCTAACCACACGAGATAACCCTGTTGAGCTTAAACGTTGGTGAATTTGAATGAATGGTGGGCAGGTCTGTGAGAAGCTTGGGCCAAGCTTATATGATTTTCTGCGGAAAAACAATTACCGAGCATTCCCAATTGCTGTAGTTCGGGAGGTTGCCAAACAACTGTTGGAATGTCTAGCATGTGTGTGCACACTTCATCTACCCTTTACCTGCACTAGTATGCAATTGTAGATCAGTTATTTGATAATCCTAGGGTGTCATCTGTTGATGACTGTTTCTTATCAATTGATTACTCAATAGTATTTTAGGAATATCTAACTGCCTTTTGGCTGTTTACATATTTATCTTCTCTGCAATGTGTGTTGCAGTTATGCATGAATTGCGCCTCATTCACACTGATTTAAAGCCTGAGAACATTCTTCTTGTTTCTGCGGAGTACACTAAAGTGCCTGATTACAAAGTATACTTTGTTCATTTACTAATTTGATCTTGGAATTTTATATTTTGCAATCCTTATTTCTGGTGTATACCATATGTGCTAATTCTTTGATATAAAACTGGTAGGTTTCATCCCGTTCGCCAAAGGAGGGATCCTATTACAAACGTCTGCCCAAGTCCAGTGCAATAAAGGTGATTGATTTTGGCAGCACAACATATGCCCAGCAGGACCAGGAGACCTATGTGGTTTCTACTAGACATTATCGGGCTCCGGAAGTTATCTTGGGTATTTTTCTTCTCCAGTGCAAAACCTATGCCTCCAGCGAGATTTTTGGTGTATGTTCTTATATTTGCCATGGGCGATATTCTGTTCAGGACTTGGATGGAGTTACCCATGTGATATGTGGAGTGCTGGTTGTATACTGGTTGAACTGTGCACGGTATGTTATTGGGGCTTGTTTTCATTTGTCACCAACCACAACAATGGGCCTTTTTGAGTTACTGCGGTACTGCAGGGAGAGGCATTGTTTCAAACTCATGAAAACTTGGAGCATCTGGCCATGATGGAGAGGGTGCTCAGCCCATTGCCATACCACATGCTTAAGAGGGCAGAGTATGTTGCTGTCTTTTATCCATATCAGCGTAGTAAGCAGTCAGCCTTGTGAAGATTACTTGGTGTTATGTGCTTATTTGTTCCTTATGTGTAGTCGACATGCTGAGAAATATGTAAGAAAGGGCCGTTTAAACTGGCCTGAAGGATGTGCTTCACGGGAGAGCATGAAAGCTGTCATGAAGCTGCCAGGCTTCAGGTATGTTTCATATCACGTTGCTGCAATGAATACCAACTAAGTATTTGTGGTTCCAGAATTTAATTTGATCTTCTCTGCTAGCAGAATTTGGTAATGCAAAATGTAGACCATTCTGCTGGGGACTTTATTGATCTTCTGCAAGGGCTGCTTAGGTATGATCCAGCAAACCGCCTAACTGCCCATGAAGCGCTCAAGCATCCATTTTTGACGGAGCAGAGTGAGCGGAGAAGATGACGCTCCTTAGTATAAAACACTGACAGCTGTTATGGCTCTAACTTGTGCCTGTTGTTCCAAAAAAGCTCTTGTGCTTTGCAAAATGTGGCTTCGGCCCCTGTTGGACTGCACAGAGCATCTGTATGTATAATTTGACGATCTGTATGTAGTAAAAAAATTAAGTTGCTTCAATTTTCTGAAACATGGCTTTGGTGTCTATTTTTGTACTCGGTTAAGCTGTACGTTACAATTTGTTCTCTACCTGTTAATGAGAAATTGCAACAAGAACCACCAGTTTGGTGCTGGCTCTGGTTCCTGTGGGGATGGAAGCTCTGTATCATTCAGACGTCAGAGTGACTCTTGCCGCTTATCATTTTGAGCTGTGTAACTAATCTATCAAAACAAGACAGAAGAGGCCGAGTAAGGTTCCAAGGGTATAAACAACTCACCTTGCCTAGCTTCTGTCTCAATAATCACGGAAGTCATATGATACGAGCAATAGAACATAGTAAAAAGAGACCGGGCTTATAGAAAACATAATATACGGATACTCCAATATAAAGTTATGTACAATTTCTGATCGCCCAGTGGTTGATGATTCATCTGCACCTGTCTCCTATCACTCTCATGACATGGAGGACTACTTATTCTATCTGGATATAACCATATTATTACTATCTGGTCATTTATGTTTTCTATAACAGCCTAGAGCCTCTCTAGAGCAGATTACAGCTTCGGTCTAAGAGGACGGCCTAAAAAAGCAGACAAGATATGACTTTCGGATGGGAAAAACGGACTCCTACGGGATGACTTGCCGTCCAACGTGGAGGCCACGATCGCTGAGTGTGAGAATAGTCGCTGAACAAATGAAAAGAGAAAAAGAAAAGAAAGATCTGCCGGTAACTATGCTATCGCATTGAACAATGATTCCTTGCCGGTAACTGTGCTATTGCATCGCGCAGTGAACAATGATTCCTATATATTCACTGACACTGAAAAGTAGAATTATAGCTTTGAAGACTGTAAGGAGCAGACATTTCTAGACTGAACATCCCATACACTGGGCACACTGCATACATTTTTTTTATTGAAATGGAGGCAAAAGCTTTGCGTCCATCTATTAATTAAGAAGAAGAGACTTGCCCAGTTAATTAACGGAAAACCGGGCGAAAAACCGTTACAACAAAATCTCATGCAGACTACTCCCAAAACAAGCAATTCTCAAACCTTCTAGGTAAACTACCCAACTCTCCCAAATCGCTACAACCGCATACTCCGACACAAAGATAACCACATCACAAGGGAAACCCGCTCAAAACACATGAACATGATGGATCTCGGACACGACAAGTAGGAAGATGAGAACCATCCATCAGTCAGCCGTGGGAGCCTTTCTTGCGGCGCCACTCTTCTTGTTTATGGTCCTTAGATATTTCTTCACCTTCTTGATTTTGCCCATCTAAGTCGTCTCTGTCAGGAGGCTAGCAATCTCCTTGCCAGACCCAAGGCTAGCCGCCTCCAAACTGACAAGAAGGTTGCAAATCTCTTTTGCAAACAACGCCTTAGAGTTGGCAGCCAAAGAATTCGCTTCATTAACCTTGACACCATGGTCAACGAAGCCAATCAACTGGCTGAGAACTAGTAGAGGTGGCGTGGAAGCCACTGTCGAGGGCCAAGCAGTCCACTTGCAGCTGCACCATCGACTCCCCACATAGCTCGCAAAGCTCGGGCATGATCTGCATCACAGAAGCCACAATCACACAGTGATGTCCTAAAACTGAGAAACAACTGGCATAACAGGCTGCGGCGAAAGGCAGGGCCTAGCACGAGGGGAGAAACAACCAAAGAAGGAATCTTCCCCAACCACAGACGACTCCACAGGGGCCTCGACAACAATGGCTTCACCAGCATCTGACACCATCTCATCGGCCACATCATCATCAACAACCATAGATGACTCCTGCTCATAGGCCGCACACACGTCCACACGCTCCAAGGAACAAACTTGGAGCTCAGGCAGGAAAGGAATAACCTTCAGTTTGCCAAGAGCATCCTCCGCTCTAACCAAGACACTCTGAACACGGGCACATTGCATACATGATCTCACGTTTAGACAACACTCAACTAAACCCTACTGTATTTAGTGCCGAGAACAAAGCTAAGGCCTCGTTTGGCACCCATCATTTCATTTGACAGAAATGAAATGATGCCATCATTTCATTTCATTTCATTTGAAAAGTGAAATGACAAGGTTAGGGACATGAATTGACATAACCTACAATAGGTATTTGCTGGAATTCCAAATGAAATGACATGTCCAATTCCGTGATAGCCAAACAGGTTGGGTATGGAATCACAAATGAATTCCATGATTCCGGCCTCAAATGATGTGTGTCAAACGAGCCCTAACTTGAATTTTGAACAATTTCTGACAGGAAAAAAGGTGCAGCCTTAGTGACCATCCGATTTGAACATAGACGAGGTGAGAGTCATCTGAAAAAGGTTGGAAGTGGAACGACAACACCACCTTGCGATTTTGAGCATGAAACTTTATGACGGATTGTACTAGAGACACACGTCTTTTTGACGGAGGATCACACCATCTCTGCGCCGAAGCAAGACTCCGCCAACGACCTTGAGGTGCCCAATATCTGGCCGTGCCGCTTCCAGCGAGGGAGAGATCACTGAGCCACTGTCAACGTGGAGAAAGGTCGCCTCGCTCCTCGAACGAGCCTGCCGCAGGTTCTGGCGGTAAGGTGTTCCATTGGGAAAAACCGCTCTCGTCCCTGATACGTCTCAAACGTATCTATAATTTCTGATGTTCCATGTTGGTATTATACCAATTGTTACATGTCTTACATACACTTCATAGCATTTTTATGCATTTTCTGGGACTAAACTATTAACAAGATGCCACAGAGCCAGTTTCTGTTTATTATGTCTGTGCATTGCAGAAAAGGTCCAAAAATAAAAGTGCTCAGAAAAATCTGAAAACATTACAGAAATTCTAAAACGCCAGAAGACTCCGGGAGCCAGAAGGACAAGTCTGGGGGAGGCCCACAGCCTCCACACCATGCCCCCGCGCGTTTTAGGCTGGGCCGCGCCGTGGGGTGGTGTGGCCACCTCGTGCACCGCCTCGCGACACCCTTTGGACTATATATTGCCTCCGCGGTGAAAACCCTAAAGAATCGACGATTTCTTCAGAAGAGTTCTGTAGCTCCGCCGCCACCAAAAACCAAGTTTCGGGGGTCAGAAGTTCCTGTTCCGGCACCCTGCCGGACGGGGATTGACCCCCGGAGCCATCTCCATCGACCACGCCGCCTCCACTTCGACTCCATGATGGTTTGTGAGTAGTTCCCCCATGGACTACGGGTTCTAGCTGTAGCTAGTTGGTACTCTCTCTCCCATGTACTTCAATACAATGATCTCATGAGCTGCCTTACATGATTGAGATCCATCTGATGTAATCGGTGTTGTGTTTGTTGGGATCCGATGAATTGTTACATTATGATCAGTCTATCTATTAAAGTTTGTGAAGTTATTGTTGCTGCAATCTTGTTGTGTTTAATGCTTGTCACTAGTGCACGAGTGGCATGATCTTAGATTTAAGCTCTATAATTATTGCTTAGATTGTATCTACAAGTTGTTTGCACATGTCCTTGTCCGGAACCCGAGGCCCCAGAGTGACAGCAACTGGGATAACTGGAGGGGATGGTTTTGATATGAGGATCACATGTTTTCACTAAGTGCTAATGCTTTGCTCCGGTGCTCTATTAAAAGGAGCACCTTAATTACCAGTAGTTTCCCTTGAGGCCCCGCTGCAAACGGGCTGGTAGGACAAAAGATGTTATGCAAGTTTCTCATTGCGAGCACGTATGACTATATATGGAAAACATGCCTACATGATTAATAGACTGGATGTTCTGTCTTAATGCTATAATAATTCTGTCAATTGCCCAACTGTAATTTGTTCACCCAACACTTGTTATTGGAGAGTTACCACTAGTGTAGATAGCTGGGAACCCCGGTCCATCTGTAATCATCATTGCTTTACCGTCAACTCCACGCATGCAACTATTTTTGGTGCCATTGCTTCTGTGTTACTGTTACTATTGCTCTCATATTACTGCTGCTTTCACATCACCCCTGTTACTAGTGCTTTTCCAGGTGCAGCTGAATTGACAACTCCGCTGTTAAGGCTTATAAGTATTCTTTGTCTCCCCTTGTGTCGAATCAATAAATTTGGGTTTTACTTCCCTCGAAGACTGTTGCGATCCCCTATACTTGTGGGTCATCAAGACTATTTTCTGGCGCCGTTGCCGGGGAGCATAGCTCTACTCATAAGTTCACCTGGGGAGTACACTCTACCTGTCTCTCTGTTTTTATTTTATTTTGTTTTGTCTAGTTTACTTTTGTCTAGTTTTATTGTGCTTAGTTTACTTTTGTTTAGTTTATTTCTGTTTAGTTTTATTTTTCTTATATACCCGAAAATCCATAAAAATTTAAAAACCGAAAATCTAAAAAAAAAACTGTTGCTATGGAAGAACATGCTAGAACCTCTATGTTTATGAAAGCTAAAGAATCATATATAAAGTATAGAGAATCAAGAGAGGGTAAAATCATAAGAGGCATGTTAAAAAAGTTAAATCAAATTGCTGAAATTTTGCTTGAACGCCATGATATAAATTGTTGCTCTGAACAGGATACTAAACATCTTAAATTTCAATGTGGCTTCAGTAAAGAAGTTTTAATTATGAACTATCATTGGAATAACTATATTCATCTTGGATTTGAAGAAGTAGAACAATTTGTTTTACTTATGGGAGCTTCTGAAATAGATTCATTCATGGCTAAAAATTATGAAACTTGTGTTGCTTGTAATAAACTTAAAGAAACGGTCTCTTTTATCCTTGATTATTGCCTAGAAAATTTCAGCAATAATTGTTATATCATTGATTATAAAGGGAGACTCATTCATGCACAAGAATGTACTCACAATTTGCAGGAACCTGTGGAAGAAGAAACTGCTGAAGCTGAAAGCTCATTGGATGAAAAAGAGGAGGAGAGTGATGAACAAAAGAAGGAAGAATGGATTAGCTACCCATGCCTACCTTCTAATGAGAGTAACTCTTCATCTCTTACACTATTTGATTGCCCTCCATGCTTACCAAAGGAGAATGAATGTTATGTTCCTGTGGATTCTCTTGAAGTATTCCCTATGAATGAAACTTGTGGAAATGATTATGCTACTGTTACTTATGATAATCCATGCTATTTTGATAAATCTTATGATAATCCTTTATTTGTGCGTATTTCGAAATGCATGGTAATGAGAAAGTTTGTTTAGAAAATGTTTATGATAAAGCTCTAGATGATGGTCCTATATTGCTTGATAATATTATGTATTCTACTAATGAAAATGGGATTGGAGAGGTCTTGACTTTATCTAGGTGGAGTCCCATACCTCTTGAGAATGATCAATCATCTTGTTATAAAATGTTAAAAGTGGGTTTGAAAGTTTTAATCCCATTATTTTTGAGCTTGATAAAAATTATGTGTTTGTAGATCATGAAAAGCATGCTTTATGTGATAGTTATATTGTTGAGTTTGTTCATGATGCTACTGAAAATTATTATGAGAGAGGAAAATATGGTTGTAGAAATTTTCATGGTACTAAAACACCTCTCTATATGCTGAAAGTTTTGAAGTTACTCTTGTTTTATCTTCCTATGCTTGTCACTTTGTTCTTTATGAATTTATTTGGTACAAGATTCCTATGCATAGGAAGTGGGTTAGACTTAAATGTGTTTCGAATTTGCTTCTTGATGCTCCTTTTGCTTCATTTTCTATTTTTATGTGAGCATCATTAAAACTATCAAGCCTAGCTAAAAGGCATTAAAGAAAAGCGCTTATGGGAGACAACCCATTGTTTTTTCTGCAATTTTTCTTTATTTGAGTCAAGGTTTTGTTTACTTCTGTAACAATCCTTTGTATCTTTATTTCTTGTAATGATAAGATGATGCTAGATTTGGATTTCTGCGCAGGAACAGATTTCTGCTGTTCACCGTTTCACTTTCTAAAATCACCAGAAAATCTTTTAAATCTGCAAATTTTTGTGCGTGATCCTCAGATATGTACGCATCTTTCATTAGTTTCGAGTTTTCTGATTTGAGCAACGGAAGTGCCTCGAAAAATTCATCTTTACTGGCTGTTCTGTTTTGACAGATTTGTCTCTGTTTTTTGCATTGTCTCTTGTGGGCTTTAAGCAAGGCTCTCTAGACGTGGAGGGTTGTAGCTAATGTTTTATTGAGTTCTTGCAATGTGTCACAACAGAACCAAAGTGGATTAAAGTTTTTGAGTACTAACCCCTCTAATGAAGTTTATGAGAAGTTTGATGTGGCGGAAGTTTTCAAGGGTCAAGAGGAAGAGTGATATAATAGGATGAAGAAGAGTGAAGAGCTTAAGCTTGGGGAGGCTCCCATGGATCTCCCCAGCATATTTCAAGAAGACTCAAGCGTCTAAGCTTGGGGATGCCCAAGGCATCCCCTTCTTCATCGTCAAAATTATCAGGTCATCTCTAGTGAAACTATATTTTAATTCTTTCACATCATATGTGCTGTTCTTGGAGCGTCTGTGTGCTTTTATTTTCAGTATGTTATTTTTATTCTCTGATCATATCAATGTCGGATCCTATCTATCTTGTTTGGGAGAGAGACACGCTCCGCTTTTTCATAGAATACTCTTGTTCTTCACTTATATCTATTGAGTATTCAGTTTTCGCACTTTTAGCTTCTAGCTCTTGGTTTTCATATATCTCTTGTTCAGAGCTATTAGTTCTTTTAGAAAGTACTCTCTTGCTTCACTTATAATTGTTTGGAGAGTTGTTGGTTGATTGGTTGGTTCAGAAAATGTTGCATGTGGTAGATGGTATAATGGAAAAAGCTTACATATTCTTGTAGATCACTGTATTGGATAATTTGATACTTGTCAATTGTTTTGAGTTATCAAGTAGTTCATGTTTAAGCTTTTGTATCATGTAGTTAAAACCTATTAATGAAGAACTACCGTAAAGCTCGTTGAAATTTGGTTTGCATGATTGGTATCTCTAAGGTCTAGATATTTTCTAGTAAAAGGGTTTGGTTAACAAGGAAGACAGTGTAGAGTCTTATAATGCTTGCAATATGTTTTCATATAAGTCTTGCTGTGTCGGTTGATATCCTGTGTTTGCTTCAAATAACCTTGCTAGCCTAAACTCTGTACTGAGAGGGAATGCTTCTCGTGCATCCAAAACCTTGAGCCAAAATCCATGCCATTTGTGTCCACCATAACTACCTATATGTGGTATTTCCTTGCCACTCCAAGTAAATTTTTCATGTGCTACCTTTAAACTATTCAAAAATTATTACTCCTATTTTGTGTCAATGTTTACCAAGCTCATGAGGACGGGGTGGATGTCTTTATGTCAACTGTCAAACAGACTTTACCACCGGACTAGCGGCATATACATCCGCTTATCCATTAATTTTGCAAAAAGAGCTGGCAAATGGGGTGCCCAGTCCCAATTAATTACAACTTTAACCGCTTAATTCTCTTCACATTTTTGCCCTGATTTATCAGTCAAGCAATGACAAACAGTGAAATATCTGCATGTGTAAACAAAAGAGAAGAGGGATGATCTGCCTTGCTGGTAGAAATAACGTCCTTCATGGGAGCCGCTCTTAAAAGTCTGGTTGGCAGGGGTCATATTGTACTTTTCCATTTTCTGATTCGTTGACAATTAACAAACACCTCCCAAAACTTATTTTTACTCTCTTTATGATTTCAAAAACTTAAAAAGCTCTAGCACATGATTTAATCCCTGCTTCCCTCTGCGAAGGGCCTTTCTTTTACTTTTATGTTGAGTCAGTTTTCCTACTTCTTTCTATCTCAGAAGCAAACACTAGTGTCAACTTTGGTGCAACAATTTTTATATGCTTGTATATTGCACTTATTATATTGCTTTGTGTTGACAAATATCCATGAGATATATATGTTGAAAGTTGAAAGCAATTGCTGAAGCTTAAATCTTCCTTTGTGTTGGTTAAATACCTTTTACTTAGAATCTATTGCTTTATGAGTTAACTCTTATGCAAAACTCTTTGATGCTTGTCTCGAAAGTACTATTCATGAAAAGTTTTTGCTTATATGATTCAGTTGTTTGCTCATTATCTACTTGCTAGCAAACTATAGACCATTGACCTGGATCACTTCATTCATAACATGTGCTTTACAATACTATTTGATCAAGATTATGATTGTAGCATGTCACCTCAGAAATTATTTTGTTTTTATCGTTTTACCTACTCGAGGACGAGTAGAACTAAGCTTGGGGATGCTTGATACGTCTCAAACGTATCTATAATTTCTGATGTTCCATGTTGATATTATACCAATTGTTACATGTTTTACATACACTTCATAGCATTTTTATGCATTTTCTGGACTAACCTATTAACAAGATGCCACAGTGCCAGTTTCTGTTTATTATGTTGTGCATTGCAGAAAAGGTCCAAAAATGAAAGTGCTCAGAAAAATCTGAAAAAATTACAGAAATTCTAAAACGCCAGAAGACTCCGGGAGCCAGAAGGACAAGTCTGGGGGAGGCCCACAGCCTCCACACCATGCCCCCGCGGGTTTGGGCTGGGCCGCGCCGTGGGGTGGTGTGGCCACCTCGTGCACCGCCTCGCGACGCCCTTTGGACTATATATTGCCTCCGCGGTGAAAACCCTAAAGAATCGACGATTTCTCCAGAAGAGTTCCGTAGCTCCGCCGCCACCAAAAACCAAGTTTCGGGGTCAGAAGTTCCTGTTCCGGCACCCTGCCGGACGGGGATTGACCCCCGGAGCCATCTCCATCGACCACGCCGCCTCCACTTCGACTCCATGATGGTTTGTGAGTAGTTCCCCCATGGACTACGGGTTCTAGCTGCAGCTAGTTGGTACTCTCTCTCCCATGTACTTCAATACAATGATCTCATGAGCTGCCTTACATGATTGAGATCATCTCATGTAATCGGTGTTGTGTTTGTTGGGATCCGATGAATTGTTACATTATGATCAGTCTATCTATTAAAGTTTGTGAAGTTATTGTTGCTGCAATCTTGTTGTGTTTAATGCTTGTCACTAGTGCACGAGTGGCATGATCTTAGATTTAAGCTCTATAATTATTGCTTAGATTGTATCTACAAGTTGTTTGCACATGTCCTTGTCCGGAACCCGAGGCCCCAGAGTGACAGCAACTGGGATAACTGGAGGGGATGGTTTTGATATGAGGATCACATGTTTTCACTAAGTGCTAATGCTTTGCTCCGGTGCTCTATTAAAAGGAGCACCTTAATTACCAGTAGTTTCCCTTGAGACCCCGCTGCAAACGGGCTGGTAGGACAAAAGATGTTATGCAAGTTTCTCATTGCGAGCACGTATGACTATATATAGAAAACATGCCTACATGATTAATAGACTGGATGTTCTGTCTTAATGCTGTAATAATTCTATCAATTGCCCAACTGTAATTTGTTCACCAACACTTGTTATTGGAGAGTTACCACTAGTGTAGATAGCTGAGAACCCCGGTCCATCTGTAATCATCATTGCTTTACCGTCAACTCCACGCATGCAACTATTTTCTGGTGCCATTGCTTCTGTGTTACTGTTACTATTGCTCTCATATTACTGCTGCTTTCACATCACCCCTGTTACTAGTGCTTTTCTAGGTGCAGCTGAATTGACAACTCCGCTGTTAAGGCTTATAAGTATTCTTTGTCTCCCCTTGTGTCGAATCAATAAATTTGGGTTTTACTTCCCTCGAAGACTGTTGCGATCCCCTATACTTGTGGGTAATCAGTCCCCCCTCCCCCGCGTCGCCTCCCCGAGCGAGGCGACCTGGCGGCCTCTCCCCCTACCTCGCCCAAACCGCCGGCAGCGGCTCCCTTCTCTACCTGACGGAGCAGGAGCTTGGCTCGGGTGAGGGCTTCCTAACGGCGGTGCAACTAGGTCGGCGGCGCTCCGGCGCAGGCAGGGTGGCGGCGGGGTGAAGTCGCTGCTGCTTGGCGGTGGTGGCAGCGTGGTGCGGGCTTGGACGGCGGCGGCGCCCTCCAGGCCCAGATTTGGGCCCTTTGGGCCCGATCTAGGTAAGGGCGGGCAGGCTCGGGCTCTGTACAGCCGCTTTCGGTTGGGCTGAAGAGCAGCCCAGGATGGGGATGGCGACAATGGCGCCGCGTCTGCTGCATCGCGACGGCGGGAGCTTCACGGGCCCGATCTGGGCTCGACCGGGCAGAGTGGCCCGGTGTGCTCCTGCCGTTGCGTCCGGTCTGCGACTGCCTTTGGCGGTGGAGGTCGTGACCTCCCACGAGGCCGCGGTATTGTTGTCCCCTATCTACGGCTCGTGCTTCTCGATCTGGCCGTTCTCGCAACGTTTGCCATGGTGGGACATCACGGATGATTTCAAGACTGTTGGCGCATGTTCGTGGACGGCGAGTTAGGTGGAGTTGATGGTTTGTCCGGGGTGTGGATTGCTGGGGGTTGGGAGAAATCCCTGTCGGTTCTTACCGGCATCGACGCGATGACGCCTCCGGGCACCGCCATCCTTATTGAAGGGCGTAGGGTGTACCCTTCCCCACTCCCCTCCGTGTACCGGGAGAAATCTTAGGATCGGTCCGGGCAGCAGCGTCGTCATCGTCGCATTGCTTCTTGAAGGTGTTGCTTGGTACGCGGCAATTCAACGGCGTAGGAGCGTGGCTGGAATTCTCCGGAGGACGCATCGGTTGTGGGTCATCTTTGTTTTCGTCGATCTAGCGCTGTTGACATTGTTTTCTCTTTTTTTTGGCTTGATTGTGCTGTATGCTCCAGCAGTGTTCTCGCAGTTGTATTGGGTGGTTGATGTATTAATATAGTGCGGCGCAAGCCTGTTTCGATGAACGAGCCTACCGGGGTGCCTCTGAAGAGATCACCATGACACCATGTCGGGCCACAATTATAGAGCTCGTCTTGCCGAGACTCGACGGAGCACCTGGCCACCGGTGCTGCCACAGAGGACCTCGCCGTGTCGCACTGGCAAGAAGGACTTTGCCGTTCGCGCCGCCGATCAGCATGACCCGCCGTCCGCCAGAGAGAGAAGGGACAAGGATTCCAGGGATTGAGAAATTTCTTTTTCGAGCAAGGCTAGGAGAGGCAGGCCCCCCACTCCCTCGCGTCGCCCGTACCGGGCGACTCGGGAGGAAACCCTAGCACGCCGCCGGCGGCAGCCCCCGACTGCATCCCAGTCTCCGTCGCTGCCGCTGGCCTCGCCGCGGTGGCGGCGGCTCCCGCCCCCCAAAAGGAGGGTTGGGAGAGAGCTCGCGGTGGACGCGATGGTGGATCCCGTCGGCGCGATTTGGCTGTCCTCGGCGGTGGAGGCTTGGGCTGGGGCGTGCGGCGACGGCGCAGTGCTCGGCGGTGGAGGTCGCCTGGGCCATGGCGGCCTGGGATGGAATCTCGGCGGCGGCCCAGCGCCTCGATGGCGTTCTCTCGATGCGGTGGAGGCGGAAGCAGCCGCGCTGGCTGGCTGTGGAGGAGAGGATGTAGACGGCGGCGTGTGCGCCTTGCTGGGAGCCAGCCCCGCCACGCGGGCCCAATCTGGGCCACAGGGGCCCGATCTGGGTCTCCCGGGCCCCGACCTGGGTCGCCCGGGCCACGCTTGTCGTGTGGGCTGCCTGCCTTGCTGGCCGACGGGAGTAGGGGCTTCCCGGTTCTTCTTGCCTGGATAGGCATGTCACTTCGGTGGCGGTGCGGCTTTCTTCTCGGCCGCGCGCGATACTCTCCTGTGGAGCCTGTTCCTGCTCGGGTGCAGGGGATTTCTCAGATCCATGGCGGGACATCCAGCGAGCTGTACGGCTCGCTGCACCCTCTTCTGGCGACCTACGTCTTGCGAGGCCAGCTCCGCTGCTGTTGTGCAGCGTTTCACTCGGCTGGACAGGGCCATGACGGCTTCGTGTCGTCCGCTGCGCGCGGAGGATGGTTGGTGTTCTTTGTTCTGGTATTTGTTGTTGGTACTCTTAGCGGGGGCTGGAGCACCATGTCTCTCCTCTCCGGGAAGGAGATCGGAAGCAGTGGCCGGGCCCTTCGACCTCTTGGTGGCTTCTGGTGTTCGGGATGCTCGGGGCTCCGGTGAAAACCGTGCATGGCTGTGACCATCGCAGGTGACGGTGACACCTCAGGGTGCCATTTTCCTTCGTGAAGGCGTCACCTTGAAGCTCCTCTCCCTGTTGGATCTCACCTCCGCCTCTACCTGCCTTGTTCTCGGTGTGGCTTGCTTCTTGCAGTGTGTGTAGATTCCACATGACCTCGTCGTTTTTCACGGTCGAGCTTTTTGGTTGGAGGATTGGGTCTTGGCGAAAGCTATGTAGGTCTTTGGACTCTACCGGCGACGACGACGCTCTTCGGCGCCGTTTTCCTCCTTGGAGGCGTCGTTCTGAAACCCCTTCTTGGGATTCTCGAGTCCTGCTGGTTTGCTTGCTCGAGCTTTGGGTGGCGATGTGGGCGAGGATGGTCTGAAGGTGGCATTGCTTCCGTGCAACAGAAGAAAAGACAATACTTTTTCGACTGGATCAAGACTTAGTTGCTTGTGTTCCTTTTCTTTTGTAGTCTTTTGTTGTCTTTGTTCTTGTCTTGTAAGCTGGCATCCCCAGCGCGTGAGTATAAGCTGTGTAAGTTGTAACCCTTAGCCGGTTGTTGGTTTCGTTAATTCAAAGTCGGGCCCATTTCGAGTCTTCTATCTAAAAGCAAGGTTAGGATAGACGGTTTCTTCGACTCAAGCCAGTATCTTGTCTGCTTTTCCCGTGTAATTATGGGCGATAGGATTTTAACATTTCTTCTATCTAAAATATTAGAAAGAATCGTCCGTTGGGCAGTTGCATCCTGAAATCCTGATCTCGTAGACTCGTACGTAGCGTCGACGCGACAATTAGCGCTAGCACTTGTTTATTGTTTTGACAATTAAATCGGTTTTCGTATTTTACAATATTTATTTTTGTTTCCTAAGCGGCCGCATAAGCGCTTTGCGGTGTACTTGCCCGGCGATCATGGCCTCCACGTCGGACCGCAAGTCATTCCTCACGCGCCTACATAAACTTGATAGCCCCGTCCGTACTCCTCCATCCCTCGCATAAACCTCCTCCAATCGAGCAGCAGCAGGCAGAGATCGAGCTAATTACTTCGAGCCAGAAGCTTGACATAAGCTAGAAGAAGACCAGCAAGCAGTGATCGATGGCTCGCCAAGGAATCGTCACGGCGCTGCTGCTGGTGGTTCTCGCCGCCCGCTGCTGCGCGCCTGCGGGCGCCGTGTACTTCTCGAAGCTGCCCAAAGATCTCACTGTCACCGCCTCCCCCACTCCGGGCCAAGGTACGTTCATCGTCGTTTATGCTGCCGGACTTCCGCCGCATGTGAGAGACAGAGACTACTTCCTTCGTTTGCTAACCTTGTCGTCGCATGCTATTCCAAATATGCGCCGGCTATCCGGCCAATAGAAGAATCCAGATGCTCGAATTTGTTCGATTTTTATTTACACTACAGTATTATTTTCTTTTCAAAAAAAATCTAACACGCATGACAATACATGGCCAGTTCTTTTCGGCGGCGAGGACGTGATCACGGTGACGTGGTCCCTGAACGCCACGGCCGGCGCGGACGCGGAGTACAAGAACGTGAAGGTGAGCCTGTGCTACGCGCCGGTGAGCCAGAAGGAGCGAGAGTGGCGCAGGGCCCACGACGACCTCACGAAGGACAAGACCTGCCAGTTCGAGATCACCCAGCAGCCCTACGCCGGCGCCGGAAAGGTCGAGTACCGCGTCGGCCTCGACATTCCCACCGGCAGCTACTTCGTGCGCGCCTACGCTCTCGATACCTCCGGCAAACAGGTCGCCTACGGCGAGACAGAGCCTACCGCCTCCTTCAACGTCCTCGTCATCACCTCCAGCAACGGAACATGGAAAACCGAAGACACATATATGATTCGGTCGATAATTTTATTCCTCTGGTTTATGTTATACAACTATGAGTGATCCACATGCCCGAGAGGAAGCCTAGGGGCTAGGGTTTCGGCCACACAGTTATCCCTCCTCGGAATGGACTGGAACTCGAGACTGCCAATTTTTTCCTCCATCTTTCACAGTTTCTCAAGGAAGGCAGCCATTTGTTGGATTGATAATCTTTGTTGATTTGCTTCACGACGAATTGGGAATCACCCTTTGACCTTCAGGTGACTTATGTTTAGGGCGGCAATGACCTTGGACTGGATCTTCATTTTCGGTGACATTGTGTGCGAAATAAAGTTGTCATACATATTGGAGTTTCTCACTAGTAGGTGCTGTGATGACAAAGCTATCACTCACGCCCATGATTATTAGTGAATCATCAAACAATACATGCCATACCTTGGTAAAAAATTCCCTAGTTTCGGGCTTAGGGCCCGTGGTTATCTAGTCCAATACGAAGTCCGTGAGGGGTTGCGATTTCATCGCTAGCCTAGATGTTGCTGATATTGAGACTCTCGGCGTCGATTGATGGAATAACGACACGTTCCCCGAGTGTGTCTTTGAGGCTTATTGAAGGGGATGATACGTGAATCTCTTATCTCGGTTCTTTTTTTTAACACAAGGAGGGGGTCCGGAACCGGAAGGACCCGAATGCTGCATTAATTCAGGGCGGTGGCCACAAAATTACAAACAGACCCAATGAGAAGAAATAAATACAAACATGCCCTTGCATTTTGCAGAAAGGGCCCTGTACATATTTTGGTAAACGTCGAGCCCTCCACCATCACAAGGAATCCCTGATGAGCAGCTCTAGAGCATGGCAGGTGGCGGCCCTGCCGGGGACCTCGCCACTTGGAGGAACGCCACCTTGGGTCGCCATGTTGAAGCAGAAAACGACTTCCCCTTTGGCACCGAAGCCGGGAGGAAGAAAGGGGTCGATGCCAAAAGATCTTGCCATGGAGGGCAACCATCAACGTCAGGCCTCCAGATGGTCGCCATTCGACCAGCAAAGTCTGCAGCTGGATCCATGTTGAAGTCCTCATGAGGAGGTTTAAATCACCGTTGGTGAGGTGTGGGAATACAACCGTGAAGACTCACCTTCTTCCGCTTGAGCCCTGAAAGTGCATATCATACACTCCCATATTGTTTTGGGTGATAAACGAAAACATGATTAAGGGACCATATTCATATCTAGTACAAAAGGTACATAGTCCACACGGTCGGTTTGGTTTAACCACCGACATCTTGATCTAATGCTATATATCAAAGCATATCTACACTTGATCAAGTGGAGATTGGAGCGGAAGCAACTCAAAGATCCCTGAATATCAAGATCAACATAGGCACTCATGCATCCTCCTCAACCATAAGGAGTGCTGACACATCTACGGGTCAATAAGCAGCCCTATCCATACAAGCACTAGATGAACCTCCTCAACCAATGGACTGCTTCATAGAAGAACTGCTTCAACTTCAACGACAGCTCCGATCATCTACATCGACATTTACTGAGCTGACTCAAAGACCTTGAAGACATACACCCCCCCGGAGGACTCAAGCATCAAAGATCAAGACACCAACATTATACCTTGACTCAAGGAGTGACTTTGATGCACATGAAGAATCGTCGCGGGACAATGCTTCATGAAGACCGTACAGATGAAGACCAGATGACACAGTTGCTAGATGAAGACAACAACCCTCATATGGAGTGCTTGAAAATCAGGATGCATATTATTCCTGGAGTTCAGAGTTGATCGAGCACACATGAAAGACTCGAAGCCAAGGTTGAAGATAGTAGAAATATTTATACAGCTTTGAGTCAAATAGGGAAATTCGTACAATCAAGAGGTGATATGTCTTCAAGGATAAATGGAACTTGTATGTGCTTAAGCATTCACTCTCAGTCTATGCAACAAGTCAGCTTTAACAACGTGAGACACTAGCTTCAACACAAGGCTGAAGACAAATGGCTGCAGCGTAGTAAACCTGTGTTGAGATTAGTGCCTCATTTGTTTTTCAAGAACATGCAAGATTGCATGTAATGGCATTAAGAAGAAAAGTGTTAGTACAATGTTATGGTACAAAGTAACACGCCGTGCTGGTTATTCGAGCCTGCCTAGCATACGCCTACTCCTCTCTACTACCTGCACCGCGTCTAGCCTGCATCCACAAGTCGAACTCTTGCTGAATCAACCTGATAACAACAGTAGTATTAGCCTGCCTCCTCTCGAAGTTCCTGTCGATTCTTTCCAGCCACAGACGATGACAGCAGACGGTAGCGAGGGTGACCAATTCCTGCCTGTTCTTCTTCGGATGGCAGAAGCCCAAACTGTACCAACAGTGCCTCAAATTAGTCGTTGGCGATGGCGTGAATCGGCTGATCCCTTTAGCTGAGAATATCTAGAACCATATCGATCTCGTTGTACGACATTGCACCATTAGGTGATCCATGGACTCTGGCAGCTGATCGCACAACAGACAAACTGATGGACCTGGGAGCCCTCTCCTGTTTAGCCTGTCTCCAGTCCAACAACGATTGCGAAGAGCGAGCCACATGAAAAGCTTTTCCTTTAGGGGCGCCCAGCTGCTCCATAGATTGCTGGCGTAGTCAGCTTCAATCAATCCTCTGAAGTACGTGCACGCTGAGCGTGACGTGTAGCCGCCTCCGACAGTGAGTTTCCACCTGAAGCTATCTGGATCTGTTGTTAGCGGTGTTGCTGAACTGACGACCTGCCATAGCTTGATGAATGGCACAATTGCTGGCACCGACAGTGAGCCGGCGATCTTGCTTATCCAGTGGTTATTTTGCATAGCTTGTGCAACTGTCATATGAAGTGCGCTAGCTGGTTTGATGAATTCCATCAGATCCGGAGCAATTGCCTTAATACTGCGCCCCTCGAGCCAACGGTCATACCAGAAAAGTGCCAGTTCACCGTTTCTGACAGTGCAGTCTGTAGCTGCATGGAACATGGATTATGCCGTTGGAGATAGACAGAAGTGCAGGCCATTTCATAATCTGAGTGGCCCATTCTTTTCCAACCATATCCATCTGATTCGGAGAGCATCATTCAACATACGCAGGTTGTGAATTCCCAGCCCACCGAGTGCCTTCAGCTTGCAGACTTGGTCCCAAGCTACCTTGCAATGCCCTCCCTTTACATCATCAGTGCCTCGCCAAAAGAAGTAGCGACAGATCTTATTTATCTGCTTGATTACCCACGGTGGGAGGTCCAAGGAGAGCTTATGGTAGATTGACATTGTCATAAGAACAGAGGTAATTAGCACTAGTCTCCCAACCTCAGTGAACTTTGCTGTTCTCCATGTCGCCGGACGTCTTGCCAACTCATCAAGCAGCGGTTGCCAATCCATTTTCTGCAAAGCTCTAGGCGACAGTGGTAGTCCGAGATATTTGCTGGGAAAATCCGCTATCTGACATGGAAAGGCCGGCTGCATCTGGTCTACATCGTCTGCATTGCATCGTAGTGGCACGATTATGCTCTTGCTTAAATTCGTGACCAGCCCTGAAGCAGCTCCGAAGCAATCCAGGAGCTGCTTTGTCGCGTTTAGCTCTGCTTCTCTTGGTTTGATGAACATTGCCACATCGTCCGCGTAGACTGATAGCCGGTGTCTTACCCCCCAACGGCCCAGCGACTCAAAAATTCCAGCAGCCTCTGCTTTGGTGAAAACTGCCGTCAGAACATCCATGACTAGGATGAACAGCTGTGGTGAGATCGAGTCTCCTGCCGTAGGCCCCTTGCGTGGAAAATTTGCTCAGACGGATCAGTTATTGTAGATCCGTTATTTGGTAATCCTAATTCCTAAGGTGTCATCTATTGATGACTGTTGCTTATCATTTGATTACTTAATGATATTTTAGGAATATCTGACTGCCTTTTGGCTGTTCACATATTTATCTTCTCTGCAATGTGTGTTGCAGTTATGCATGAATTGCGCCTCATTTACACTGATTTAAAGCCTCAGAACATTCTTCTTGTTTCTGCAGAGTACACTAAAGTGCCTGATTACAAAGTATACTTTGTTCATTTGTTAACTTGATTTTGCAATTTTATATTTATTACTTTCCTCGTTATTTCTGGTGTATACTATGTGCGTATTCTTTGATATAAACTGATAGGTTCATCTCGTTCCCCAAAGGAGGGATCCTATTACAAACGTCTATCCAAGTCCAGTGCAACAAAGATGATTTATTTCGGCAGCACAACATATGACCAGCACAACATAGGCATTATCGGGCCCCTGAAGTATATTGGGTATCTTTCTTGTTGAGTGCAAAACCTACGCCTTCACCGACATTTTTGGTGTATGTTCTTATATTTCACATGGGCGATGTTCTGTTCAGGACTTGGATGGAGTTACCCATGTGATATATGGAGTGCTGGTTGTATACTGGTCGAACTGTGCACGGTATGTTATTGGGGCTTGTTTTCATTTGACACCAATCACAACAATGGGCCTTTTTGAGTTACTGAGGTACTGCAGGGAGAGGCATTGTTTCAAACTCATGAAAACTTGGAGCATCTGGCCATGATGGTGAGGGTGCTCAGCCCATCGCCATACCACATGCTTAAGAGGGCAGAGTATGTTGCTGTCTTTGATCCATATCAGCGTTGTAAGCAGTCAGCCTTGTGAAGATTTCTTGGTGTTATGTGCTTATTTGTCCCTTATGTGTAGTCGACATGCTGAGAAATATGTAAGAAAGGGCCGTTTAAACTGGCCTGAAGGATGTGCTTCACGGGAGAGTATGAAAGCTGTCATGAAGCTGCCCCGGCTTCAGGTATGTTTCATACCATGTTGCTGCAATGCATACCAACTTCGTATTTGTGGCTGTAGAATTTAATTTGATCATCTCTGCAAGCAGAATTTGGTGATGCAAAATGTAGATCATTCTGCTGGGGACTTTATTGATCTTCTGCAACGGCTGCTTAGGTATGATCCGGCAAGCTGCCTAACTTCCCACGAAGCGCTCAAGCATCCATGTTTGACGGAGCAGAGTGAGCGGAGAAGATGACACTCCTTAGTAGAGGACACTGACAGCCGTTATGGCTCTTAACTTGTGTCTGTTGTTCCATAAGAGCATATGTACTGTGCAAAATGTGACTTCAGCCCCTGTTCTACTGCACAGGTCTTCTGTATGTATAAGTCGACGACCTGTATGTAGTCAAGATTATTATGTTTCAATCTTCTGAAACATGGATTTGGTGTCTGTTTTTTTAGATTCACAGGGAGGTATCCCCGGTTCCATTAAGATAACGAAACCAAAACGGGTTCATACAGTAAGGTAAATGCAGGAAAAGTAAAGCTGGGGGGAGACTGCCAGGCTAGACTGCAGTTCTCAGAAACTAAAAGCGACCAACTCCAGGAACTGCCAGCGGCAGGGAACTATGTCATATTTTGGTGTCTGTTTTTGTACTCGGTTAAGCAGCTGTGCGTTACAGTTTGGTATCTACTCTGTAGATTGCATCAATAATCAAAAGTTTTTTGTTGGTTTTGTTTTCTGTCCCAGTCATCTTTTGCTTGAACGGGAATGGAAGATCGTATGTACCATTCAGACTTTCAGGGCTTATTTGATTCATAGGATAGGAAATGCATAGGAATATGAACTTATTGGGATCTCATGTCTACTTAAATCTTATGGGAAGATGATTTCTCTTTGATCATAACTTAATGGTTTTATCCTACAAAATTTACACTACAAGATCCCTATGGGATCTGATCCTATGAATCAAACATATATACATGGGGACAGCTGTTGCTGTTTACAAGTTCAGAGGCTGCGGCTGCTGATAAAAGGCTGCGGCTGTTACATTTGGCAACTGCTTGAGGGAAACATGCGGATTTCCCTAATAACTAAGTCAGCTATTTGCAACAGTTTTGAGCTGTGTTTGCTCCTTGTGAGTTTGTAACTAATCTATCAAAAGAAGATAGAGAATACGAAGGGTATAAACAACTCACCTTGCCTGTTTTCTGTCTTGCAAATCATGAAGTTCGTAGCTTCAAACGGCGGGAGTATGATAATAGAATATTGTTAAAAGAGATCAGGCTGTTATAGAAAACATAAAGTACAATTTCCGATTGCCCAGTGGTTGATCATTCATCTGCACCTGTGTGCTGTGTCCCCTACCACTCTCATGGCATGGAAACAAATACCTGTCGATAAGTCGAATGCGTGCCTTTTCTTATGTTCACTGATTGAGCCAAGTCAAACAAATATTTGAGAAATAAGTTGCTTGTGGTGTCCTCGTAACCTTTGGCTAGAGCTAATAGTCACGTGACGCATGTGTTCTCATTTTTATTGCAGTGACTTTACCAAGGCAAGCAACCCAACCAGCCAAAAAACCCAGGCAACCTGAAATGACAGTGAGTCTTCGTACAACAACTCAACATGGAGAAACTGATGCAAAATCAACAAGGCTCCGTTCGCGGACCGTTGCCCGAATAAAGTAGTGTGAACGCCGCTGCAGAAAACCGGGGCACTAGTGGGCATTCTAGCAGAGCATACGAGAAACGTTTCGCCATGAATGGCGGGATGCCGACTTCCTTGGGCTTTTGCAGTCAGTTGACTGCTCTAGGCCGACAATGGCCATAGTTACATTCTTTAGAGAATGTTTCAATCTGAAGACGACTTAAAAACCCCTTGAAGCACCGTTGCTTGCAGCACAGCAGCAGTAGTTAATCGCTGCAATGCATGCTGGCTGTTCAATCTGCCGTCGCCGCATCTCATCCCCCGGACCCTTTGGAGCCTCTGTAGAGCAGATTAGAACTCCGGTCGGAGAGGACAGCCTACAGAATCAGACGAGGGCTGACTTTCGGATGGGCGCCTCCTCGACCACACGAAAGCAAGCTCCTCGCCCACGGTCAACGGCCCCTCACGCGCCTACATAAACTTGACAGCCGCGTCCATACTCCTCCACCCCTCACATCAACCTCCTCCCATCGAGCAGCAGCAGGGTGCATCGAGCCCGAAGCTTGACATAAGCTAGAAGAAGACCAGTAAGAAGTGATCGATGGCTCGTCAAGGAATGGTCACGGCGCTGCTGCTGGTAGTTCTCGCCGCCGGCTGCTGCGCGCCTGCGGGCGCAGCGTTATTATCACAGCTGAACGAAACCCTCACCGTCACCGCCAACCCCACTGCCGGCCAAGGTACGTCCGTCGTCGTTTATGCTGCCGGACTTTCCGCCGCATGTGAGAGACTACTTCCTTCGTTTTACACGTCACGGATTGGCATATATGGCCATGTATGCAGCAAGTATTTGCGTTTGGTAAACAAAATCTAACACGCATGACAATCCATGGCCAGTTCTTCACGGCGGCGAGGACGAGATCACCGTGACGTGGTCCCTGAAGGGCGCGGCCGGCGTGGACGCGGCGTACAAGAACGTGAAGGTGAGCCTGTGCTACGCGCCGGTGAGCCAGAAGCAGCGCGAGTGGCGCAAGACCCACGACGACCTCAAGAAGGACAAGACCTGCCAGTTCAAGGTCACCCAGCAGGCCTACGCCAGCACCGGCGGCAATGTCACCTACCGCGTCGCGCTGGACATCCCCACCGCCACCTATTTCGTGCGCGCCTACGCTCTCGACGCCTCCGGCACGCAGGTCGCCTACGGCCAGACATCACTCAACGACACCTTCAACGTCGTCAGCATCACCGGCGTCACCACCTCCATCAAGGTCGCCGCCGGCGTCTTCTCCACCTTCTCCATCGCCTCGCTCGCCTTCTTCTTCTTCCTTGAGAAACGCAAGAAGAACAACTAAGATTGGAACCGAGCCAAGGTGTTCGTCCGTGAGCGGCTTCTTCTTGTCCTTTGCAACATACAAACAGCCGTAATTTACATGTAAGAGAGTGTTGGTATTTATTCTTCTCAAGATTCTTGTAAGTGTTAGTGTTGTGCCGGACCACCAACGGATTTATCCAAGAGTGGAATTATATTAAAAATATGTACTCAAACTCAACGGAACATGGAAAACTGAAAACACATAGTATATGACTCGGTCCATAATTTTACTCCTCTGATTCATTACGCAAATGCAAATATGACTGATATCCACATGCCCGAGAGGCAGGGACGGATCCAGAAATTTAACTTTGGGTGTTCAAATTCAAAGCAACAGAAAACATAAAGGTTGAAAATTGAAAATGTGCCTCGAAATCCGGCCAGGTCACTGCCCCCGCAGCCACCGTGCCCATGACGTCCGCCACGTCGCGGTCACCACCGTCACAAGAGCAGCAAATCACCCGACCGACCGACGCCCAAACCTAGATCTGGCATGAGACGGGGGCACTGCCCGCGCAACCACCGCGACCGTCGTCCTCTTTGAAGATTACCCGAGGCCGCCACCCCGGATCCCTTCTCCATCACCTGCTCGCCGTCCAGGGTGCCGCGCCGCATTAGCTGGAGACCCCCTACGAGGGCGGCCCGCTACCGCCGACTACCCCGCGCTTTTCCCAATGGCGGCAAGGGGACGGAGCGAGGAGCCGAGGAGGTGAGGGGAGGTGTGGTGATACCGAGTCTCATCCATGTCAACCCTCGGGAGCGACGCGGACGCGACAAGTTACATATATGCGTGTGGCACACAAGTGTTAACTAAATGTGATAACGATCAAACGGCTTCGGATGTGCATGTGTATGTCCATTTAACCATGTGCGTGAGTAGTTCTAGTGGCATGAAGAGGCAATGTTGTTTGGTGTGAGAGCATAAAGCTGGGGTGCGGGCCACATTTGGTAATCCTTGTTTGCTAATTCCAGTTTAAGCGAGAGAAAAAAAGCAAGGTATACAACCAACTAGATATATGCCACTATACATATACATGAAATTTCTGCAGAAAAATTTGGGTGTTCAGCTGAACACCCATGCACCATGGTGGATCCGTCCATGCCGAGAGGACGCCTGGGGGGCTAGGGTTTCCGCCACACAGTTGTCCCTTCTCAGAATGGAACTCGAGACTGACAAAATTTTCCTCCATCTTTCACACTTTCTGAAGGTAGAGCCATTGTTGAATTGACAATCGGTAATCTTTGTTGATTTGCTTGAGGATGAATTGGGAATCACCCTTGACCTTTAGGTGCCTGATGTTCGGACGGCAATGACCCGTATGGCTCGGACTACAACTTCATTTTCGGTGCATTGTTTGGGGAATGAAGTTGTGATACATATTGGAGTTTCATACTAGTAGGTGTTGTGATGACAAATCTAGCACTCACACTAATATTTATTAAGGTTTATGGTTTAGGGTTAGGGTGTAGGGGTAGTGTACATGTCACGGTGCTCAACTAGAACTTTCCCAGTCATCAAACAACATAGGCCATAGCTTTGGTATTGAATTCCCTAGTTTCTGGCTTAGGGCCGGTACGGTGTTCATCTAGCCCAATACAAAGTCTGCCAGGGGTTATGATTTCATCGCTAGCCTAGATGTTGCTGATATTGAGACTCTCAACGTGGAGCGACTGAAAAACGACACTTTTCCCGCAAGAGTGCCTCAAGGTTTAATGAACCAAGGGAGATGATACGTGAATCTCTTATCCCCAACGGTACCAATGTAGTTTAGTATTAAAAAGGCATAGTGAGTTGACAAGATACATAACATAACAATATAAATAAATTGTGTACTTTTATGTAAATAAAAATTAAATGTAAAGCAAAGTAGATGGGTTTTCTTATATAGAAAATTAGACGACGTTCATGGTTTCACTTGATCTACCACTCATAAGCACAATGAGACATTTAACGAAGCATATATATGAGTAGTAATCTGTTCAATCAAGCAAATATTATGATTGATAAAAATATGACAAGATCTATATTGATATTTGTCGAGGGAAAAGATCTCGGGGGTGTCACAACAATACCAGCGTACTCGCTACAACATGTGAAATTTGTAGTCGTGGAGAGCGCTCATGAACAAACAGAACTCGTAGATGCATACACCGATTTGGAAAGGTGCATGCATGCCTCTTGCATAGGTAAGAGCCCTACTCCTTCCTTGCTCTTATATTATATGATATACAAAGGTACGGCGGATTACAATGTTTGGAATGCTCGTCGAGATTGAAGATGATCTCGACAAGTATATGATGGACGAACAAAGGTTTGAGCCCCTTGACCGGTTTGTCTCGAGGATGTTGATGACGATGGCAGTGGCGCTTCTCATCCTGGAGCTCTTGCATAAGGAGACTGAATTTTCTTTTCCCCTTATCAACAAGGATTCCAATTTTTCAATTGTTTTATTGTGCTCAACAATGGTATCCATTAAGTATTCAAATAACAATACCACGAAGAGAGCACATGCCCTTACCCAACTCACGCAAGAGAGAATCCTAGTCATCCTCACCTTATGTCAGGATAACAATATGTCAAGTTTCAAGTTAGGAGTTACCTTTGACTCTTGCTTCGCCTAGAGAGTAAGATTATTCATTATGAGGACTAAGACAATTTCCTTCGTAATGTCATACTCGGGAAACTCATATCCTTTCCTCCTCTTGTTGGCTTCTTTTACCTTCTAGCAGTTTCTTTCTTAATGGTGTGTGCCATATATTTCTTGATTTTCTTTACATGGTTAGCCATACAACACCAGAAAAGCATTTTGATCATGGAAACAAGGAATAACAAGAATGTCATCACAAAATTTAGTGAAGCAATTTCTATATGATATTCATGGACTATCAACACATAAATGTAAGACATCTTTGGTGCTAGATATGTTTAAGTCCATGGAAGCTACAACAATAGAATTTATAGGAGAAGGATCCTCGTTGTAAGCTCAATATCATCATCACATATGATTATCTCCAGTTACTATTTTATTACCTTGTGACATGACACATATTAATTGGTGAAGTGGATAAGGTTGTGATGACAGACACTCAGACGTGGATCCAGTTGGGAGCTCTTCATGATGCGGGGAACTCCACAATTAGTTAACTCGTCAAAATGAAGATTATCCTCATGAGGATTGGACTCACCATATGCCTCATGCAGTTTATTCTACCTCTCGTAAGTTGTTTGACAATTAGAGATTATCAAGAACACGAAAACTTTTAATCCCAAAGCATGTTAAAGCTCGTAAGAAACTTGAGCATCGAGATGTATTTTTTTTCTCGTCATCCAATGAGAAATATTGGGGGTCCTTTGTAAAATAAAACTCGACATCTACAAATCGCTCTATATTGTACACATTACCCAAAATTTACAAAGCATGCAGATTCTCGATAAGTGATAATTTGTGCCATCAAATAAAATAGTGCCATTGCTCACTTTATATGCCACTACCCAACATATTTTTACCCTCTATGCGATTAAAGGTCCTAGATGCCTCCTAGGGGGTGGGGGTGGGGTGAATACCCGGTTTGAAACGATTACAGATCTAACAAGCAACTTAAACTAAATAGGATGAACACTTCAAGGAAACTAGAAAGCACACGATATATAACTAGATTAACAAAACAAGTGATAAACACGATGTGAAAGTAAGCTATAAGAATATAAAAAACTTCAACCACGAAGGCTATCATAGTTTAATATAACAGTTGAAGGAATTGGAAATAGAGACAACCAAAGCACACAAAGAAGATGCTTCGCTATTTTCACTTCCTCGTGGGGAAGTTAATCACCATTGGCGAGTTGTGGGAATACCACCGCCCCGAGTGCCAGTGAAGGCTTGCCTTCTTCTCTTGAGCCTCCAAGATGAAGTTAGAGCTTATTCACTATGTCTCTCTTCTACTTCCACTTTGGAGATGGCAAGGTCCACTACCACTTCACAATATATACGAGGGAGAAACCTGGTCCTCTTCATAAACTCCACAAAGGGTCACCGAGACCACTACCAAGAAGTCCAGGAGGTGTGGGCCTCCAAGAGTAACAAGCTTATGAATTCCCGCTCGAACTAATTGACGTGGATAACTCAAACCGATTCAACAAACGAAAAACAAGAACATAATGATGCTCAAATCCACCTTGTCTCAACTTTCACCAATAAGAACCATGTAGTAGAGGGATTGGGAAGGAGAAGAACAATTAGGAGGTCAAATGACTGCTTGATCCAACCATAACCTCCCCCTTCACTTGATGCGAGATAGGGAGATCGGAAGAGAACGAGAGAACTCGAAAGAAAGGGAAAAATCCAGATATGGGAGCACTCAACTCCTGGGGTAGAAGACCCCTTTTATTGGATAAAAGGAATATTCCCACTGAGAGCTTTGGCTGCATACCTGAAGTTGAAAGAGCATGGTGCCCCATGTGTAGTTTTGGTAATTGATGACAGTCCCTATAGACTAATGTTGGCATTGAGTTATACTCGAAGGGTTTGTCCATAGGCAATGACTGATGACCATATGTTGCCTTCAAGGTTAATAGAGTGAAGAAGATTAAGTGATGACCAAAGTGTTATTCAAGGAGTGATCTGAAGATTGAGCATATAGCAAGTATGTATTGAAGAAGAAGATTGAGTGACATTCACGTTTACCTTCAGGATTTCAGCATAATGAAGATGGAAGAAATGATACAACGTTGATCAAGACAAAATGCAAAGAGTGGATTCAAGTGGATCAACGCACAAAGCATAGATCATGTACCAAGTGTGTTGAAGGATGGTTGAAAGGATAAATATGGTAACCTATTCTACAAATTTTCCTTTTATTTTCACAAGTTTTAGGATGTGCGGATAAATAAGGTGAGCCTAACAACTAAGTGAAACATCGTATATGATGCGATACAATACTTCAATCTCGAATAGAAATAACTGAGACATGCGGAGACGAAGATATAACCCGTGTTCCTTCTCTTGGGAGAGAAGTACGTCATGTTGGAGAGGTGTGGGATACTACGAAGGACACCCGTAGGCCACGAAGGCCCACCTTCTTCTCCTTGATCCTCCTCCACGAAGAAGGAGCTCAATACACTATTGGTAAGGCTTGAGGCGGCCTCCGAACCATCACAAACTTTCTCGGAGCACAATCCACAACCCGGAAGCTTCCGGGCGACCCTATGAAAGTGCATGGAGCCCCATGTGTGGTTTTGGTAATTAATGACAATCTCTATGGACTAATGGTTTCATTGAGTTATATTTGAAGGGATTCTCCATAGGTAATGATATGAAATCTATGTGTTGGATTCAAGGTTGGATGCCATGAAGATAAATATATAGTTTGAATATTGGCATCAATATCGTCATTTATATGAAGAGATGAATATGATATGATCAATGAGAAGAATGACGACAGATTTCTTGTGTGCTCAAATGAAGTCATGCTTAGCTTAATTATGTGTTAAGCCATGAGAGATCAAGAGCTCGAGAGTTTGATCTCAAGAGAAGAATTCAACATATGGCTCTAGACTGAAGTCATGATTGACTCATGTGTTGAGTCCAACTGACCAAGGCTTGGGGCATATGCAAGCAAGTGTAGAATTCATTGTGTATCTCAAGATATTTTAACAGAACATGAAGAAGATCAAGTGATGGCCAAAGTGGTGTTCAATGTGTGATCCAAAGAATGTTGATGTGAGATTTGAGATTTTGGAAAGTGTGTCTTGAAGATTTGAACATTGTTTGAGCATTCATGCTTACCTTCAAGACATAATCATAATGAAGTTAGAAGAAAAGATACGAGATTGATCAAGATAAAGTGCAAGATTGGATTCAAGTTTATCAACACACAAATGCAAGTTCAAGATGAGAATCTCGAATATCACATGGTTGAATCTTGCCGTCCATTTGGTGTAATGGACATGTGAAGATATTCCTAAACGAGAGTTTCTCACAGTGGAGTATGGGGGAGCAATTTGCATGTCTTCATCAAGCAAATGAAATCAAATCTTAAGGCAGGCATTATTTTCATCATCTAGCTCAAGTGGAATTCTCAAGGCAAAGGTATAACCTTGGTAGGTTTTCTACCGTTTGAAGGTGGCTATTGGGAGACCGGGTTTTAGGATTGATAGTCATACTATCAAGGGGGCTCTCGGGTAGGTAGCTTGTTCATCGTCGGTAGAGAGAACCTTTGCATTCTCTGAATCATCTTTCTTGGTTGTTATTTGACTTTTCTCTATCTGAGGTTTTAAAACTTGTGGTCATATTGATGACAAGCTCAAGTTTATCAAAAGCGGATTTTGTAGTGGAGGTTTTACCGACTTTTCATTTGTAGAGAGGTGAAACATCTCCCCTTTTTTTATTCCATCCTCCAATGATTATATTTTACGTTTGTCTATTTGATGAGTTAGAGCTTGTTGTTTGCTTAAAACAAGCCCATGATTATCGAAACGAAGATCAGAAGCAAAATTTATCACGTTTTTTGTAAAGTCCCGTTTGCTGTTTTCAAGTGCCGGACGATGAAAGAAAATTTCTTAATCCCTTGTTGGTTTTGTGTGTTAGGCAACAACACCGTGAGATTTTAGGCTGGTGTTAAGTGATGCAGATTTTAGGTAATTACATCTCGACAGCATCGAACCCCAAAATCAAAGTGAAAAGATAGAACCCAGTTTTCTGAAGAAAATTCAGTCACAGGAACCAGATATTCTGGCCCGCGGGTGGGGTGGATATTCCGGCCTGGAAAGAAGTTGGCCAGATTTTGTCTAAGGAAAACTTTGCGTCGCAATGCACGGCTCTCGGATATGGGGTGGCTTATTGGCCGGATATTTGATGGGATATTTGCTCTGGGAACCGGATATTTCCACAACCAGAATATCCGAGCCCCACTTAGCCCTGAATATCCGGCCCCAAGTTTCCTGCAATGGCTCAGACGACTAGTTTTCGTGGAAGGGTATATATACCCCACTTCATCTTCCACCTCAGTTAGATCGACTAAGCAATGAAGAACACCTACAACTGAGCCACGAAATCCAAGAGATCTCCTCCTCCTCCCACACAAACGTGCTGATCTTTGGAGGATCGAAGGAGAAGACCAAGATCTACTACTTCACCAAAGCGATTTACATTTCCCCCTCATTCACTAGAGGGATTCGAGCCTAGGGTTTCCAATGGGAAAACCTAGGCCACCATTCTCACATCTTGTTGTGTTATGACAGATTGTGGTGATTTGGGAGCCTCCAATTCAGTTGTGGATGCGTGCCCCAAGCTTGTTGTAAAGGGTTCGGTTTCCGCCTTGAAGGTTACCAATAGTGGAAGGTGAACCAATCATTTGTGGTGCGGTTCATCGGAGAATAGGGTGAGGCCTTTGTGGAGTTTAGCAAGCCTGTTGTGGTGAAGCTCACACCCCTCCAACGAGACGTACTCCCGTAACACGGAGGAACTCGGGAATGCATCATTATCTCCGTGTGCTTCACTTCGGTTACTTCTATTCTTTACCGCATTTACCTAGCTTGTTTTTTGTTTAGTTGCTTGCTTGTCATATAGGTAAATTCACCTTAGTTGCATATCTAGAGAATTTACCTTTTGTGTCAAGCCTAAATTGGAAAAGAATTAAAATTTGAAGTAGCACCTATTCACCCCCCCCCCCCCTCTAGGTGCCGTACTTGATCCTTACAGAGTTCCGATGGGAAATTGTCGGACGGTCCATCGGGCAAATACCGCCGAACATGTGCCAGACTAGTCTGGTAGTTGCCTGGCGACGCTCTGTTTCTCCGCCAAACAATCTCATTGGATTTGCCGGACTGTCCGATGCCATCGAAAAATCTGTTTTTCAGTCCTCTGTTCTATTTCGTTTCTGCCTGTTTGATTTTTCTAACATGTATGCCGCATATGATCTAGGATGAAAATGTCATAAAAAATAAAAGGTGTCCGTCTTGAAAATGTGAACAACTATTTTTTTAATCTCTTCTTCATTTGACATCATTTAGGACTCGGTTTTCTATGTAAGGGGCTGCTCGCATGTGGCAGACAATTTTGTGCCGAGTAGTCCGCCCGGCTGTTATCTGGCCACAACGTCTAGTTTTAAAGGGGCTATAAGATGGAATTCTTTCCCCAAAGATTTTTTATGTTTTGTGAGCACAAATTTCCCAACCATTGTTGACCTTTCAAAGCCCTCTTCCTCCCTATTTCTCCCTAAAATTTGTTTTTTTGGTGAAACTTGATAGAGAAGGACTTGAGGACCTCTTGTGTTCTTGATTTGCATTTGTGGCATAGTTTTGAGCTCTACGATTCGATTAGTTCTAGTGAGAGCCATGTTTTTGTTACTCGTGGAGAGTGATCTCCTAAATGGTTTGATTGTGGTGACCGCACTGACCTCTTCCTGGAAGATTGTGAAAAAACCTGGATCATCTCCTTCGTGGTTATTGTGAAGTGGTTGTGGAGATTGCCTTCTCCAGAGTGGAAGAAAAGCTAACCATAAGGAAAAGACATTTGGTTTGTGTGGGGGCTTGGAGAAGAATGTGAGCCTTCATGGCGTAGGAGTGTTCTTCGTGGTAACCCGCACCCAACGGTGACTACCTTTCTTTGTGGAAGGGAACATCGGAATACATCTTTGTCTTCGCGTGTGTCGGTTATTTTTATACCCTAGTTTATTTTCTTGTGATAACCTTTGTGCTTGGAGTAAATATTATCGGATTGTGTGTATGGTAATTTAAAATTTTCTACATAAGCTACGCAACAACCTCCAAGATCTACTATGAAGATACAAGTAACAACACATGCATATTGATCTAACTGTAAATTCGTTACCGACGCCGTGAAGCGGAAGAGATGGCGATGATGACGTTGATGAAGCTTGTGGAAGAACTCCCTCGGCTAAGCCTAGCCAAGAGAATATCGTGGACTCCTCGCGTCTCGTCTTGATCCAGCAGAGTGAGATAGGGTCAACTGTTTCTCAACGTTTCACCCCTCTGAGTTTCGCACACATACATCGGAACTAGTTCAGCGGGCTTCACCGTCCATGCTTGAAGCACTCGCCGCTGGTGTATATGAAGGTGGAGATCTCAACACATTATAAGGTGGGAGAGCGAGATTAGATATTAGATCTAGATCTAATCGGAGAGAGGAACCCTCTAATCCAACTAGAAGAGATCTAACTTGTATGTCTCCAAAAGAGGAGGGGGTGGGGTTTATATAGGAGGCCTTGGGGAAGGGGTGCTTGGAGGAGGGGAAAACCCTCCCCCTTTGGTGTGCATGCCCTAGGGGAGGAATCCTTCTCCTCCCCAACTCGGATTGGGAGGAGGACTCCTCCCCAAACAGACTCCCTCCCCCCCCCCCCTTTTGGCCCATCTAGGGTTTGGTCAAGGGGGAACTTCCCCTTTGGTGCGCCTTGGCCCACCCGCCCCATGTGGGGTGCGGCTGCCTAGTGGGCCCATGGGGCTCACTTGGCAGCCCCTCTTGGTGGCTCCAATTTATTTAATATTTTTCCAACAATTATTTATTAATTAAATAAATTAATAATTAATTAATATTTTGTGTAATTAATTCTTATTTGTATATTTCATTTTACAGAATATTCCCCGAATTAAATTACTTATCATATAAAAAACTTGTATAATCCAATCCCTCTGATAAAGATATTATCTATCACGCAGAATATTCCCAGAATATTTCCTTTTACATGATCCTGGACACCCAGTGTCCGCAGACAAAATACTCCGGATAAATATTTCCCCCTTGTATAAACCCTCAGAATAAATCCGACTAGTGATAGAAACTATTTCTATTACTCCGAGACACCTAGTGTCTGCATAATCCAATCTCTCTGATAAAGATATTATCTATCACGCAGAAAATACTTATTCCAGTGATACTCTCTCGTTATCCAGACCAACCATAATACACTATAAACTACAACTAACTTAAGTGTGTTACCCTACAGGTTCGATAACGTGTAGCTATAATTGGATGAACTCATCCAATCACCAGCTAGGGTCAGGTCCTTGGACAACCTGAATAACTGCTACCGTCACAGGCATCCAGGTCTCCCTGTCGGTCATTGGCGAGCGAAGGGTCTCGACCATGTCTGGAGTATTCTCGAACAGTAGGGTAACAAACTTAAGGTCTTGACGACGCTTGGAGAATGTTTTGGAATTAGCGGAATAATAGAAATAGAGAGAGAGAGAGAGAGAGAGAGAGAGAATGAACCGGAAGGGTTCCGGTGGAATCGGAAGGGTTCCGGGGAAGACCAAGAAAGTTCGGAGTGGTCCGGAAGTTGTTACGGAGCCATGGGAGATTAAATAATATGCAAATATATTAATTAATGAATTATATATTTAGATATTAATTTAATATTAAATAACAAGGAAAATTGGGGCAGCCCACCTAAATGGGCCAAAACCCCGGAGGGAAGGCCCATGTGGGGGCCGAACTCCCCAAAGGGGATGGTGCGACTGGTCCCATGGGGCCCATGGCCACCACGGCAGCCCTAGGCCGGCCACACCACCTCCCTCCTCCCCTTTGTTTAGTCCCACATGGAAACTTAAGGAGAGGGACACCCCCTCTCCCCAAATAAATAGTGGGGCATATTAATTGTTTTTATACACACCAAAATACAATTAATTTGTATGCCGGCCGAGGATGCCCCTCCGCCCACTTCCTCTCTCTCCACCTCTCGTATAGCGCGGTCCCCTGTAAGGATTGCGCACACGTGAGAAATCTATACCGCAGTACGCCGTCGTGCTGCGGGATTCCACCCAAAAGTTCTACTTCCGCTATCTCGGCTGGATCGGAGAGCCCGGGAGTCATCGTCAAGATTCGCACGTGTGCGAGTACTCGGAGGCGCCACACTTGGGGCGTCAGGGCATCATCGTCGCACCATCTTCATCTTCGCCGCGCCAAGTTCTCCATGACCTCGAGGTCGGCTACGTCGTCTACTTCGACAACGCTTGTTGCGGGAGTGTAATCCCCGCGTTCGGTCTACAAGGGTATGTTACCGATATCTCCTCCGTTATTGCATTACTAATAGATAGATCCTTGGCTATGTTTTGGGCGTACGCTAGTTAGAAAAACTATTGTTTTCTGCTACGAACCCCTTCAATTTCATCATAGCAAGGAGCCATTTGATGTTTTCTTCCTCCCACTCATGTTTTAAATCATGATACATCCGTTGTTAAATGGGGAAGTGAAGACAACATTAAATTTGTATTTGGCTCAGCCGGGATTAGAAAACCCCAGAGTCTGCAGCCTTGTACCGTAATCAATCTTTTGATTACATGCTCGCTTGCTGAGCTTCCTCCTGCCATGTGACATGACCAGAAAAAAAACTTTGTTATCTCATAACTCTCAGTCTTTGCCTGAGTCTGGTATTTGACCGTGAGTACGACGATCATGTCGCTAAGCAAATTCGCGATCCAACCGCTTCTGCAACTCATGGCCCATGTCATCATAAGACATTGGATAGAGACCGCCTCAACACTCTTCAAGGTGTGAGCTTCCCTTTCATCATAAGCTGCTTCGACAACAACCCCCGAAGGAGGAGCGTCGAGGACATACTTATTCTTGGCACCCCTAAGTACAAGACTTAGGAAACTTACCCAAACAACATATTTATTCCTAATGGTAGAAAGTGGTTTCTATTTCAATTAGTGGACCAAGGTAAATGCGGGTGTTACGTGTGTTGATCTACAACAATCTAAAGTTCACTAAGACATGTTCATAATTATTTTTCTAGCACTAGTTAAAGATAAACTAATAATGTGCTCCCACTAAAATTGATATTCCTCAAGATCAAATTAGTCTATACGAAATCCATGTTCAACATACGATCAAGGATGGATACATCTCATGTCGTAGCTTACAACGGGTAGGTCTACAGACCAATCACTTCCTGCCGTGACTTCCGCTTCATCTTTCGATGGATGTGCTCCGAACTCATAACTAGTTATGCTTGGACTTCAAGACAACCAATCGATCATGCTGCTAGAACGGTTCGTGCCCGCCTCCCAAACCCTTGGCACACGTGACTCATGGATACATGGTGCCCGGTGACAAGCATCTGGTTTGACAGTGCCACGGTTGGAAGAGCACGATCTCCTTGATATTGGTTTATATAGCTTGGATAATTAGATCTGTAGCTCCTTCTGAGGAATCACCCTAATAATCACGTCTAGTGCGCAACCAAGGGAAAAACAAGAAAATAGGTATAAAACATGCACAAGTAAATAACACTTCGTGATGTAGTATAGTCTTCTTCCTTCATCTTCCGGTGGCGCCTCTACCGGTGTGGCCATGTCGAGGTTCACGACAAGTGCATGCCTTCTCCTAACCTCCACTATCACCATAGCTCGACGAACAAGGAAGAACGGCACGCCGGCCAAAACAAAACAATGTTAGGCAATAACTCAACAATAAGATTTCGAGACTATACCACATCACTGTACCTGCAAAACCGAGTTAGACGACTCTAACGTTTGTTCTGCATCTTTTAACGTGGCTGTAGGATTTACGGAGCAAACCGAAAAACTACGGCCCTTACCAAGCATGATTATTCATGTCGCTAGATTGACATTGCGGGGTCATTGAGACCCAGATATTACGAAAACATCTCAAGCCCCAATCTAGACAATCGCAGGTGCGCGTGACCCCCGTGTGGACCTAGTCCACATGCCCCATCCGCTATCAAGTCGACGAGACCAACTATACAAAGACCCGAAGCTACTGAAGCACTTCGTTGGCGCCGACGGGCATACTAGGAGCAGCCGGAAGGTCCACGGATTGCCAGAAGTCCGAAATCTTACTATGCCATTGGAAACAAGACAAGACCGCATATTGGGAAGCAACCATAAACAATCTTAATGTTAGAAGATATAGACTTTAATAACATACTCGCACAAACTTATGCAATGCCCGCACACTATGTGCTCCAGATCAAATCTTGTATCTACGCATAGATCGCTCTGATACCACTATCGGATTGTGTGTACGGTAATTTAAAATTTTATGCATAAGCTACGCAATAACCTCCAAGATCTACAATGAAGATACAAGTAACAACACATGCATACTGATCTAACTGTAAATTCGTTACCGACACCGTGAAGCGGAAGAGATGTCGATGACGACGTTGATGAAGCTTGTGGAAGAACTCACTCGGCTAAGCCTAGCAAAGAGAATATCGTGGACTCCTCGTGTCTCGCCTTGATCCAACAGAGTGAGATAGGGTCAACCGTTTCTCAAAGTTTCACCCCTCTGAGTTTGGCACACATACATCAGAACTAGTTCAGCAGGCTTCGCCGTCCATGCTTGAAGCACTCGCCGCTGGTGTATATGAAGGTGAAGATCTCAACACATGAGAAGGAGGGAGAGAGAGATTAGATATTAGATCTAGATCTAATCGGACAGAGGAACCCTCTAATCCAACTAGAAGAGATCTAACTTGTATGTCTCCAAAAGAGGAGAGGGTGGGGTTTATATAGGAAGCCTTGGGGAAGGGGTGCTTGGAGGAGGGGAAAACCCTCCCCCTTTAGTGCGCCGGCCCTAGGGGAGGAGTCTTTCTCCTCCCCAACTCGGATTGGGAGGAGGACTCCTCCCCAAACCGACTCCCTCCCCCCCCCCCCCCCCCCCCATGGGCCTTTTGGCCCATCCAGGGTTTGGTCAAGGGGGGAACTTCCCCTTTGGTGCGCCTTGGCCCACCCACCCCATGTGGGGTGAGGCTGCCTAGTGGGCCCACTTGGCAGCCCCTCTTGGTGGCTCCAATTTATTTAATATTTTTCAATAATTATTAATTAATTAAATAAATTAAATATTTAATCAATATTTAGTTAATTAATATTTTGTCTAATTAATTCTTATTTGAATATTTCCTTTTACAGAATATTCCACAAATTAATTACTTGTCATATAAAACACTTTTACATGATCCAGGACACCCAGTGTCCGTAGACAAAATACTCCGGATAAATATTTCCCTCTTGTATAAACCCTCAGAATAAATCCGACTAGTGATCGAAACTATTTCTATTACTCATAATCCAATATCTCTGATAAAGATATTATCTATCACGCAGAAAATACTTATTCCAGTGATACTCTCTCGTTATCCAAACCAACCATAATACACTATAAACTAGAACTGACTTAAGTGTGTTACCCTACATGTTCGATAACGTGTAGCCATAATTGGATGAACTCATCCAATCACCAGCCAGGGTCAGGTCCTTGGACAACCTGAATAACTGCTACCGTTATGCGAATAACACTCTGTTGAACTTGTTGATTATTACTATATCATTCCCATTACTCGCGATACAAAACTTACTCGAGATAAAGTATTCCTAATATTTCCATGAATCAATCCCTGATTCACTATATCTTTGTTTATCTCGTTAACCGGTAAGTTTCCTTTTCTCGTTCCCGTAATCCGATATCCCACACGATGTAACTTCATCATGCATTGTCTGCAGAACATTTTGGATATCATACATACCGTGTGGGCCCTGGAAGTATCTCTCTTTTGACGGACGAGTAATTTTCCATCTTGGAACATTAGGATATGTGCACACCTTCGGAATCACCCAGTGACTGCCGTTATGGTCACCCAATTATGGCCGTGACGGTTGACAGTACCAAAGCAACTCTTCCAATATGCACAACCCTAATAACCTCATGGTTTAAGAATATGTCATATAATAACCTACTGCGATATTGCACTAAGGACAAAAGATACTTTGGAATCTTCTTAGCATATCAACGATTTGGGTTTATCCAGCCATATTATTTCCACCAACAATATGTTACTCATTGATGCTGACATAAACAATGCCACAGACCAGAAAAACACGGTCATCAAGCAATCAACGAATTAGTCTAAAGGGAAGATTAGGGTATACTTTATTCTGTTCATGTTTCTACACGTGCGAGTGGGTTTTCTTCTGAATCACATATCCAGGAGCCACCGCAGTTATAACATAGAATCATGAAGCATAATTATGAAACAGATGTTAAATTTTTATTGCCTTTTGGGCATACATCCAACAAATATATCTTGTTTATCACTTGTGATATTTTTCTTCTGCTAATCTTGTTTAGATTAAGTTGTTGGTGCACTTAGTTGAGTATACCATATTTAGGATTTATGACTGAAAACTAAACGATAGTTTACTTTCGTATTGTTTCAAGCCAAATCTGTATTAGATATTTAAAAACGCCTATTCACCCCCTTTGGCGACATCTCGATCTTTCACCCTGGCCACCTAGGGTTTCCCAACAAACTCAAAAGTAACAAGCAACTCGATGAACTCAAGTGGCTGTCACTTTTGGCTCGGTGGAACCATAGATCCGCACCTCGTCAACTGTCTCTAAAAGGGATTTGGGTTTGGCTGGAAAGAATGAAAAATCTCAAGTTTTTGGTGTGCTTAACAATGGAGGCGAGAGAGATGAACTTATGCGATGAATCTGAGTAAAGGGTATTTATATGGCTCACGAAAATCTGGCCGTTGGAACTGTTACTGGAGCCGCAAATTTCAAAGTCACTCAACCGCGCGGCCGTGGGACCGGCCAGTGAACGGCACCAAACCGGAATGGCCTTATGTAGTGCCGGCGCGGAACCGACCACGGTCAACACACCGCCACTTGCCAAGAGTCGCCCCACGTGGATCTCCAAGCCAGCGGATAGGAGAAGGTCCGCCGCCGCTGGCATCGCCCGGGCTTTGCCTGGCGGCGGAGGGGCGGGAGGGTAGTGACCGGAGGCTTGCTAGGGTTGTCGTCGCCCCTGTCACCCGCGGGGGACGAGCATGCGCGGAACGAAGGTTCTTTCTTTCTTGAGACCATTTTGGTTAGCGAAAATTAATAACCGAGTTCTATACACAAAATAACACGGAGTTTCGGTCTTGTTTTTCGTTATACAAACAGAATTCGACAGCTCAACGCAGGAGGAGTCAGCTTCCGCTTCTCACTGCCACCCCCTTTTGGCCCCCTCCAGACAACACAACAAAATATCAAATAACCGAGTTTCATGATGCGAGATCTGACTTGAGACCAGCTAAGCCAGTTTCCGATTCGCTTGATCAGACGGGCGCCTTCTCGGCCCCACGAAACACGGCACCGGCAGCTTCTGCTGATCTGCCTCCTCGCCCACGGTCAACACCCATGGCGCCCGCCTATATTAAACCCATCCGTACTCCTCCATCTCTCCACATCCCCACCAAAGCAAAGCAAACCTCCCAAGGTCCTCTCTGCCTCCTCCATCTCTATACTAACTAGCCTCTAGCAGGGATGGCTCGTCAAGGAATGGTCACGGCGCTGCTGCTGGTAGTTCTCGCCGCCGGCTGCTGCGCGCCTGCGGGCGCGGCGTTATTATCGCAGCTGAACGAGACCCTCACCGTCACCGCCAACCCCACTGCCGGCCAAGGTACGTCCGTCGTCGTTTATGCTGCCGGACTTTCCGCCGCATGTGAGAGACTACTTCCTTCGTTTCGCTATACACGTCACGGATTGGCATATATGGCCATGTATACAGCGAGTAAATTAGCCTTGTCGTCGCATGCTATTCCAAATATCCGCCGGCTAGCCGGCCAATAGAAGAACCCGGCTGTGTGCATCTGTGTGGCCGCTAGGACGACGCGTTGTTGCAGAAGCTGGGTGTAATTGGTATATTCGCGATATTAATATATATGTTCCTTATCTAAAAAAAAAAATCTAACACGCATGACAATCCATGGCCAGTTCTTCACGGCGGCGAGAACGAGATCACGGTGACGTGGTCCCTGAAGGGCGCGGCCGGCGTGGACGCGGGTACAAGAACGTGAAGGTGAGCCTGTGCTACGCGCCGGTGAGCCAGAAGCAGCGCGAGTGGCGCAAGACCCACGACGACCTCAAGAAGGACAAGACCTGCCAGTTCAAGGTCACCCAGCAGGCCTACGCCAGCACGGGCGGCAATGTCACCTACCGCGTCGCGCTGGACATCCCCACCGCCACCTACTTCGTGCGCGCCTACGCACTCGACGCCTCCGGCACCCAGGTCGCCTACGGCCAGACATCACTCAACGACACCTTCAACGTCGTCAGCATCACCGGCGTCACCACCTCCATCAAGGTCGCCGCCGGCGTCTTCTCCACCTTCTCCATCGCCTCGCTCGCCTTCTTCTTCTTCCTCGAGAAACGCAAGAAGAACAACTAAGTAAGATCATCGGGGCCATGCCAAAGTTTGTTGGTCCGTACGCCCGAGACTACGTCCTCCGGCCATTTTCTCTACCACCATGTAACAGTCGCCGTACGGACTAGTACTATGCAAAACTGTGTACGCGTAAATGTTAGTGTTGCACCGATCATGAGTGTGTATATCTCATCTTTTTTGTTGTGGGCGTGTAATGGCTACTGAAGCACTATATGAAATAATTTGCGAAAGAACTTGGTTACCACAACTTTGTGTGTGGCCATTTATTCTTGTGTGGTTATTTCGTTTCGCAATTGTACAATCGTAGATCCGTTTCCTGATTGATTCTACATTCACCCATCCTGTGTTCATCTCCAAACCATGTTCATACATGTAAAAAGAACATACATACATCGTGGTTAAAATAGCAAGCACGGTTCCACCGTTCCTGGAACAAAATGGACAAGCATGTCATGCACATAAGATCCAGTGCGAAAATGTGGTTCGAGTTTTCAACTAGGATGATAGGAGTAAGTACCTAATCATCTAAAAATGAATAACTAGGTAATCGCAACCTGTATCCATCTCAGAGTCAACTTTGAGATGAAGAGCGATTTTCCGGGTGTCTCACCCCCGCCGGTACTGTTCACTGAACACTGTACCCGCGCTACACTGTTCGCAGAACACTGTAATCATGCACATATGATCCAGTGTGAAAATGTGGTTCGAGTTTTCAACTAGGATGATAGGAGTAAGTACCTAATCATCTAAAAATGAATAACTAGGTAATCGCAACCTGTATCCATCTCAGAGTCAACTTTGAGATGAAGAGCGATTTTCCGGGTGTCTCACCCCGCTGGTACTGTTCACTGAACACTGTACCCGCGCTACACTGTTCGCAGACCACTGTAGCAACACTGTTCATTAGGAACGGTGCAATAAAGAAGTCCGCTTTGCCTCACGTCTATGTGTCACAGACGAGATCGACGTGCCCGTCGGTCACCGAAGCACTGGTCTTCGGCTAAGTCTCTCAGGACATAGTTCTGGGTTATAGTGTGTAGGTCTAGTTTAGACACATATGTGAGGTGTGCGTGTGTGTGGTGTGCGTGTGGTGTGCGTCATGTGTGTCCGAACAGGTGCTACAACTTGTAATCCCAGAGAGGCTCTCAAAAAAAAACTTTGAGATGAAGTGCACGTATCTGATACTACTCTCAATAAGCGTCACGGAAAGCCAAGAGAAGATACATCACAATGTCTCGTAGGGGCAACCTTGGAGCGTTCCCTTTCCCCGTCCACAGTGAAAGGCGATTTCTGGGCTCTCCCTCGCGCGCCACCGCTCCGCCGTCGATCCGGCCGATTCCCCCCCTCCGGCGGCCGCTCCGGCGGCGGGAGGACGGGGGATCGACGGATCTGTGCATAGCTATGTAGGTGTGCGTGGGGTTTCGGCCGGCATCGCCATGGAGGAAGGGGCGGAGCTGGTGGTGTTTTTGCAGGTGGAGGTCTTCTTCCTCGGCGGCGGCGCTCCACGGAGCTCTGGCGCTGAGCTTCCACCGCGCCCGTGCTCGCAGCTCTCCGGAGCTGCCGTGTGCGGTTTCCCCTTCGCTGGATGCCGCGGGACGGCGGATCCAGCGTCGACGACTTCTGTGCACGAGGCTGGAGGATTCAGTTCGACGACGACGACGTCCGCTGGCGTAGGTCCTCTGCGGCCGGCGATCGGCGACTTCCCGTCCGCTCGGGGATGCTCTTGTTCCAAGGTCAAGGAGAGGAGTAGCGGCGGCGCGCCACCGACGGCGCCATGGACGAAGACGGAGTCGTGTTGCAGCGAGGTTTGGACTGTAATTTTGATCTTTCTGAGGACCTTTCTGTAATTGCTGAATTTGCTTTCAGCCCCTTGTACCCGCAAAAAAAAAAATGTCTCGTAGGGGCGTAGGAGGGACGGCAAGGAGCTAACCACCCACTAATTTATTCAGCTTCACATGGAGGGGGTACTCCAGGTCGAAGGTCAGACTAACAATGTCAACACTTTGCTCTAAATTTATGCCACGATGAGTTGTACCTTGAAAGCGATTTGTGTGCTTCCATATTGTCAAACAACTTTGCGTTTGGCTTTCAAGATATTTCCAAGGTTGGAGTGACCTGAATTTTTAGTTTTGTTTCACATGTAAAACAATTTCGAATCAACAATCATCTTACTTATATTCACCTGTACGCATGGGGCCGGTGTCCCAAGTGGTATGACTGTCTGACTAGTAATACTACTTATCATCTACGACTTCTTGTATGCACGAGTACTTATCCTCTATTGTTAAAAACATCATTGCCAACAAACACGAGGAAGCAATGAGTTATCCCAAGTGGGGAACGACTGTATGACTAGTAGGAGCACTTATCTAGAGACCCCGAGATGCTAAAAAGATACCTATCTAGGTCTTCTTTGTTCATCTTGTTTGTGTGTCATTTGTTTTATTCATGCGACCAGCGTGCAGCGAGTCAGACCACCCATATACCCTGACTTTTGGGCAGGAGGATAGTAGCGGTGTAATCAGAGCTGATACGAACAGCGAGTTAGCACAAACTATGTTTGGTTGTTCGTTTCGTAGCCGGACAAGGACACTATCCCAAATGTGTCTCCCGATCCTATAGTCACTCTGCAATCAACATGTGTGTGTTCATCCCTTCAAACCTATATATATGTTCATACTACATTTAAAACGTGGATACACCATGCTTATTTAAAATATCAGGCACAATTCCACCGTTTCGGGAACATAATGGGCAAAGCATGTAGACGAGACCAAATGTCAAATTTGGTTTTCATGCGGAGTTATTTGGTTAGATATCAACAGGGATAAGATCAAGTACTAACTAATCATCTAATAGATGAATAACTAGGCAATCGCCACCTGTATCCATCTCAGAGTCAACTTTGTGAAGGAGTGCACGTATTTGATACTCCTCTCAAGTGTCACGGAAGGACAAGAGACGAGACATTACATTGTTTTGTAGCGGCCAGGAGAGTCGGCATGGAGCTAACCACACACTAATTTATTCAACTTCACATGGAGAGGGTATTCCAGGTTGAAGGTCAGATTAACAATGTCAACTCTGCAGAAAATATGTCTATTGTTTCAGAATTATGCCAGGACGAGTTCCGCGAAAGCGCTTACACACACACACAAAATGTAAGAACAAATAGTTCAATAATCCTCTTAAATTCACCAGGGCACATGGTGGGTCCCAAGGGGTGACTGTATGACTCGTAGGAGTACATATCATCTACTCCCTTCATTCACTATTACAGTATAAGATATTTTAACTTTTCTCGAAAATGCATGTATCTAGACTTTTCAGTTACAAATACACTAATTTCGTTCCATATCTATTGGATATCAAAATATCCAAAACATCTTATAATAGTGAACGGAGGGAGTATTTATTTATGTATGAGTATTTATCCCCTAAGTTCGATTATTGCATGTCCACCAACACAAGTAACCATGTTAAGCTATGGAATATGCTAGACATCACGGCTAGAGACTTCAGCTCCGAGAACCCCCTCATAGTAAAACATACCAAAAGTCTCCACATTTCAGAACTACTCCCTATGCTTCTCGATACATTTCATATAGGTTTTGGTTTTGGTTAAAACCAAACTTTGTAAAATTGGATCGAGTATATGAAAAAATTAACATTACAATACTGAATGCATAATATGTGAAATTATATTTTACGATGGTTATAATAATATAGATTTCAATCTATCGGTGTTTCTGTTTTTCCTATATACTTGGTCAAACTTTCAAAGTTTTCGACTTTAACCAAAAGTTATATGCAATTTACTGAGTAACAAAGGGAGTATACGGACAGAAGCACTCAAATCTGGAGTCACGGCCCGACCATCATTTCACCTGGACCGGAAAAAGGCATATATGAATTGATAAAGACTGCCATAATAATTAGATTTAAATCTATCGATGTTTCTATTTTTTCCTATATACTTGGTCAAACTTTGCAAAGTTTTCGACTGGAACCAATACTTATATGCAATTTAATGAGTAACAAAGGGAGTAATGTGCATATATACGACACATGAGAAGCACCAAAACGAGCATGGGTATATCAACAGAACCTCGACGATTAAGGACAGCTTTACAGACATCCCTGAGAATGGTTATTGCTAAAACATGATTATGCATGAAGTAAGCAGACTAAGGCATGGCCTAGTGGTGGGGAGGGGCTGGTGCCTTCCCACCCACCCGAGTTCAAGTCCTCATACTTGCAATTTCGGTGATGTTGCACCCTCCTCTATCAAAAATACCACGTGGCTCTCCCACGTAGGAATCATTATGCATGAAGTAAGAATAGTTAGTACCAAAGGTTGGTAACAACTGTTTTTACATGGAAGAGGGGGCAATAGAAAAAAAACAGAGGCACCACACCCTAAGAGTTGCTAATAAATTTAGCTTGGACCATGATCCTCTCCACTCTTCCAAGGCAAACAAAATGGGAATCAAGCGACAATAAGAACATAATCAGCTTATTATATGTTCCATCGTTTAGTAACCTATATACTAAATCTCGAAAGAAGAGCTCAAACCCAGGGCTTCACCGTCTCTGCCTTGTTGTCGTCCTGAAAAGCAAGTACATAAATAGTTCAGTGTACCAATAACTAAATATTAAATGCCAAAAGGTGAGAAAATATTTGTAAAAATACAGTTCTTGTAAGTAAGTCACTGACTATGGTTTCTCATTTCGTGTTGCAGATGCACAATGAATGTTTTGCTGGCCAAGGGATATATGCAATTAAAAATAAAATGTAATCCAGAAGACTGAAAGGGTGCAATAATGTGTCAATGTATAATCACCATTCACCAACCAAGAAAGTAAGTATCAAAGAAGTGTAAAGTTTTGATTTTGTTCGTATTTGGATAAAGCTCACAAAATTAAACACAGCCGAAGGAGCAGATGAACCTGTCTGAACTTCTGTTGCCACCAAAAGAATCTCTATTTTTGCTCCTCTCGAGTCCCCTTCTTTGCTCCATTGGTTTTGGAAATTGCTCTACGTTGCCACAGGAACGTGGCCTTTCCATTGACTCTGAGGTTTGCGACGCCTCTGCACTCTGCTAAATAAGTTGGTGGTGGTGCAGTAACCCTGCCAGCTCCAGAACCAGGCCTTTGTCCAAATCGGATCTTGTCATTGGACTGAGCTGAAAGAAGCTGTAGATCCCTTTTGATCTGAAATATCTTCTTAGATATACTTTTTGCAAGCTCATCATTGTTGTTTCCTTCAGCTTCCTTTCTTTCAACACCCTCTCTTCATTTGTCTCCAGTCTGAAATATTCAAGTCCATGTTACTTGTGTTGAAACCAAATGGAACACATGGGTGGAAACAATGGATATAACCTACATATAAAAGAAATTATGTGATACCTTGAAAATTACAGGAAAATGTATAATATAAAGTGGTGAAGGTTATCGCGATCTCACGTACTAACTGTTTTTTTAAGAACTAAGCAGGAGATCTGCGTGTCATCTATATTAAGCTAACAAGGGGAAAACAGAGTTCAGAAGGTTACATATGCAGCGATAAAACGCTACAGGCTACAAAAAAGAAATTAGCCAATTCCCATGGTCAGCCCACTTCTACAGGTTTTCCAAGATCTCCAATCAGCGGCAATGCGGTCCACGCAGATGCTACCAGGGCTCTCCTTTCCGTCGAAGACGCGGGCGTAACGCACTTGCCAGATGCTGCGGGTGGTGAGCAGAACGAAGGAGTTTAGATCACGGCAGTAATCCCTGTTTTTTTCTGCTAACAGTATTGAGCATGAAAAATGTGCTCCTATTAATATGAAGAGAATTGGTAAAAGAGGTTGCTCGGCCTCACAAATAAGACAAATCAACCATAAAGGATGCACTCCTCATATAGAAAGTTTAAAGTTGTTAGGCACCCGAGCATATAGTTAGCCATAAAATGTGGATGAATGGAAGGGAAGGGGTGTTAACTTTCAACTACATAAATGGTACTCCCTCCGTGCATGAATATAAGACGTTTTAGCTATCCAACATGTTGTCTACATGCATACTAATATGAGTGCACATACACACTAAAATATGTCTACATACACTAGATATATGTAAATGTGGACAAATGCTAAAACATCTTATATTAAAAAGCGGAGGGAGTACATCTCTAAAAAACTCTATTATTCTAAATGCTAGCTTGGAAAGTGAATGGGATACTTTGATGTGAATAAGCTCTCGACATGAGCATACACATCTCAAAAGTTTTTTTTATAATCAATTGCACATGATAATCCATGCTTACCTCTACGAGGGTCCTTTCAACTTGTATGAGTCATGCAACATCTATCTAGACCAAACAATAGAACTCTAACATGAACATTGCTTTCTGTACACATTGCACACTTACAAATCAGGAACTTACAACTTTGCTTCACGGGTGCATGAAAAACTAATTTAGTGCACAATTTATTTATTTTATTTCATGAAGATTATGCTATCTCTTACTTTATGCGATGATTGCTTGCTGCTATTATTTGAAAATGAAACATATTGCACTGAGTAGTAGTAACCATACTTTAATTTTGTAACTATGATAATAAACTGTTAAGTCCATCTTATTTTATCACGTGCATGCTCGAGGCCGAGTATAGATTAAGTTTGGGGATCCTGATAATGATCTATGTAGTTCGTTATGTCATAATCCCATTTATTTGCATCATATCATGAGTTTAGATCACTGTTCTTAATGATTTTAGGATTTCTCAGAAAATCCCCATTCCTGGTCTACAGAGGTGCGCCCGACATGGATGGAGGCTAGCCGGCTCTGTGTGTCAGCATCACATCAGCATCGGGTTGTCATATATGGCCGTGCTCTGCATGTTCGCACGTGCCGGCAGCGAGGTTGATGGGTCCTGTGCGGTGGTGGCGTCATTGCCGCACAAGAGATTCTTGGGTTAGCGGGTTTGTGGGCCTGTGGCGAGGCAGATCTTCCCACCTTTGTTCGACTGTGTGGGGGTGCGGAGGTCGGTTTGCTCCGGGCCAAAAACTGACGATGTGGCGCCCGTGGACGTCGCTCTCTTTCTTGGGGGGTCGTCGTGCTCTCTTACCCTCTCTGCCCTCGGGCCACATCTTTCGGTCAAGGCCGAGATTTGTGCGATGCAGGGTCAGAAAACGACGTCGATTGCGCGTCGCTTCACCTCCTAAATGTGTCATCTTGAATATTGTGTTCCCCTGTGTGCTTTCCTGGGGCTGGACTTGTACGGCGTCACGGTTGGCAGGTGGCCAACTGGCGATGCGAGGGTCTCGTATGACAGATTTGCGCAGCAACGACGTCGTTGATGAGTGATGGTTTGGTCTGCTTCTGTTCTTGTGTGTTCGACGGGTCTTCGTGTTGGTCTTTCACTGTTGTGAAGTTGGAGTTGCCGTCTGGTTGTGAAGATTTTTGTTGGTGGGTTTTTTGCATATATCCTCTTTGGATCTCGTCATCAGAATCGGTCTGCCAGTCCTCTACGTGAAGGGTCGACTGTTTAGCATGGCCCGACATTGGCTTCCCAATGTTTTCTTTGGTGAAGTCGGAGTCGCTAACTCGAGAAAGAGTGATGACGATGATACCGATGGGACATCTTTACGACTCTTTGGCAGTGTGTGCCACGACGATCGGCGATGATATTTGTGCCAGTTTTCTGCTAATTAACCTGGCAATTCTCTTTTTCTTAATTAATGAGACAAAACCTTTGATTCCTTTTCGAAATATATCACTGAAAAGTATTTTTCAATATAAATCAGGTGATATCAATTTTGTACGACATAATAAAGATATTGTTGATCAGATTTTTGGTCTGAAGCGCGCATGCCTTATTCATGCAAACTGAATAGAGAGCGATTACTACAAAAGTCACGGTCCGCAGACCACGGCCGCCGCCGGTGGAAGAAAAGCAGAGGAGTTCGGGCGACAACGGCTGCTAGGGTTGATGGTGTGACGCGTGGAGATGTTACGACCATCTCAGCTCAGTGGTGAGCTCGCTCACTCTCCTCTTGCAAAGGACCTTTTTTTTTTTAGATACGAGTAGGAGTGTAGGACTGAACTTTCCCTCCTTCATTTGTGTGTGCGTGTGTGTCTGTCAACTTCGCAGCAGCTCACATCACTTAAAACAGGAATAGAAGAAAACATTGATGAAACTACACATGCTTCCAGCCAGCAACTGAAAATGAAACAAAGCACTAGTTGCAGTCGCTGGACTGAACTTCTCATCGTGGTGAGATGACCCTAATTATCTCAGTGAACATCAAAATGTGAGCTGGATAGGAATATGGAGGATATGCTTTGGTGAATCGCAAAGCAAAGTTCTTTCTTTCGGTTGGTGAATAGGTAACTTCAGACACGTCAGCAGAATAAGGGAAGACGGTGTGCCAAGCAGCAGAACTCCCCTATGACAGATCTGCTGGGCAGCGAAGTGAAGAGTACCTTCACATGTTCAAATGAAAACACTACATTCTGCATCTAAAAACATTGTATTTCTGATGCACATCAAAATGGTTTTGTTTAATGGGGGCAAACAAAGACTCCTCTTCGGCATCCTGGGCTAACTTTCCCAAACCGCAAAGATGAGAAGCAAATCCATAGACATCACCCAGTTCCGCAATAATGTGAATTCTGCAAACCATGCTTCCACTGCATATACTGCTTCTGAAAGTATATATGTGCCTCTTCCAATTGTTGAGCGTATCTGAATGTACTTCCCAGCTGCTACTTCCTGAACCTGTGACTGTCATCTTCTATACAGTGCTAGATCAGCTTAACTTAGAGCCACACAACATGTTATAAACACTGGGTGAGGCTAGCCAGTTCAAGCCAATGATGCGAATACCACAAGAGATGGAGGCATTAGAACAGAAAAGAACGGAACAAAATGAGCAACTACACCGTAAGGCAGGTTTGAAGATTGAGGCCACAGCTAGAACTGGAACACACAAAAGAAAATCAAACAACAACCAAAATCAGCACATCTGTTGGGAAACATGCACGCAGCAGATTATTATGGTTGGAAATGCCTAGGTTGAGATGACCTTCATGAATAGGAATATTTGATAAAACACACTGACCAACAATTAAGCAAGCCTTGTTACAAAACCTTAGATGAAATTTAAGTTAAGATATGTCTGCCCCTCTAAAAAAAGAATTCCGATATGTCTGTCAAGCAAGCATATACTTGAAGCAGGAAATAAGCTATAACCGTATACCTCCACCTCAACAAGTCCCTGAAGCTCACAAGAATATTTATCTTCAAGCATATCAACAACAGGAAAAACGAACTGACCAATAGCTGAGCACATAACAACAGACGGCACATCAAGATGTATCTTTGTCGTGAATAACACAAAGTATGCAAAATCACTTGAAGAAAAAAGTGCCATACTACAATTTCACATGAGTCACCCCTAAACGCATAATAACAACTACATAGCATTTCGCAAAAGAGTAAATGAGGAAAACTCTGGTGGTGGATATCCTCCATTCAGTTTACTGAATGATGTTATTGATGACACCGGCACCGACGGTCTTTCCACCTTCACGGATGGCAAACCTCATTCCCTGCTCACAAGCGACGGGCTGGATGAGCTCCACAACCATCTTGATGCGGTCACCCGGCATGCACATCTTGGCCTCCTCGTCCTTGTCGTTCATGATGTTTGTGACGTTTCCCGTCACGTCGGTCGTCCGCATGTAGAACTGCGGGCGGTAACCGGGAAGAATGGGGAGTGCCGGCCACCCTCCTCCTTCTTAAGCACATACACAACAGCCTCAAACTTGGTGTGTGGCGTGATGGAACCGGGCTTTGCTAGCACCATACCTCTCTCGATGTCTTCCTTGGTCATACCACGGAGCAAGAGGCCAACATTGTCACCAGCAATGGCATCATCCATGGTCTTCTGGAACATCTCGACACCAGTGACGGTGGCGTTGCGGGTCTCCCTGATGCCGACGAGGTCGACGGGGTCCCCGACCTTGACGGTGCCACGCTCGATACGGCCAGTGGCAACCGTACCACGACCAGTGATGGAGAAGACATCCTCAACGGCGAGCAAGAACGGGAGGTCGGTCTGCCTCTGCGGGACAGGGATGTGGGCATCCACGGAATCAATCAAGGCGAAGATGCCGTCCACCCACTCGTTCTCCCCACGCTTAAGGCCAGGTGGCCATGAGCGCCTCGAGCGCCTTGAGAGCAGAGCCGGAGACAATGGGCACATTGTCGCCGTCGTACTCGTAAGCGGTGAGCAGCTCGCGGATCTCGAGGTCGACGAGCTCGAGCAGCTCCTCGTCGTCGACCTGGTCCTTCTTGTTGAGGAAAACGACAATGCTGGGGACACCGACCTGCTTGGCGAGCAGGATGTGCTCCTTGGTCTGCGGCATGGGCCCGTCGGCGCCGGAGCAGACGAGGATGGCGCCGTCCATCTGCGCGGCGCCGGTGATCATGTTCTTGACGTAGTCGGCGTGGCCGGGGCAGTCGACGTGCGCGTAGTGGCGCGTCTCGGTCTCGTACTCGACGGTGGCGGTGTTGATGGTGATGCCGCGCGCGCGCTCCTCGGGCGCGGCGTCGATCTCGTCGTACTTCTTGGGCGCGCTGCCGCCGACGGAGGCGAGCACCATGGTGAGGGCGGCCGTGAGGGTGGTCTTGCCGTGGTCGACGTGGCCGATGGTGCCGATGTTGACGTGGGGCTTGGTCCGCTCGAACTTGGCCCTGGCGGCGCGGACCACCAGGAGGCCCGGGCGCCTGCTGCCGGCGGAGGAGGCGGCGGCGCGGCGGAAGCGCGCGGGCGTGGAGAAGCCGAGGGAGGCGGAGAGCGGGAGGCGCGGCTTGGAGGAGGAGGTGGAGGGCGGGAAGAGGAGCGCCGTGGAGGCGGAGGCGGCGGCGAGGGAGGCCATCTCGGGGGGCGAGCTAGCTGGTGCTGCCGCTGGCTGCCGGTGGTGCGCGCGGGGGAGGAGGAGAGGATGGGGGAATGGATAGGGCGGGGGGAGAGGATGCGAGAGGGGGAAGAGGTTATCTAGAGAAGAAGGGTGAGGATTGGATTTGGGGGATAAGGGAAGGGCCACGGATTAGGCCAGGGACGAGGGCCGAATCGTGAGGTGCTCGATGCCTCGCCGCAACCACCGTGTCTCGCCGCCGCAGTGTCGGGGGAAAGCTGCTGAAATGAAACCTGGTGCTGTGTTTGGGCCAGAAAAATGGGGGTGCGGCCCAGGTTCAGCCCCGTCGCGCCGAATGCCAACCTTTGCCTTGCCTTTCGACGTTTCTGTTCTGTTCCACGGTGCTGACTGTCTGTCTTTGTTTTGTCACGGAAAAAGCAATGACATGGAAGTTTTCTTTTTTTTAAACGCGTCAGGAGATCTGCTTTTTCATTGATTAAGAAGGAGCAAACAGGCTAAACCCAAAGAAAGGACATACAAACCCAGCCTGAAAACCGGGCGCACACATCAAAGAGCGTAAAAGAGACTACAATCCGCGGATACGCAAAGTGGCGCACCCGCCTACGCGTCTATGGCATAAGCTGGGCGAAGGACCTTGCCCCGCCATCCAACAAGCTTGCCCTTCCTTTTGATTTTGTCGATCAACACCCTTGGCATGCTGCTTTGTTGTTGAAAACTCTCGCATTTCAATCCTTCCAGGTTTTCCAGCAAACCAGCATGATGACGGACCAGAGACCCTTGTGAGAAGAACCAGAGTTTTTGGCGAACTTCGCCCAAAGCTGTTGGATCTCGAGAGTTGCATTGGCTCGTTCTGAGTTAAAAAGAGCGTCCTTGCCACACCAGCTGGCAATGCCCGCCCAGATTCACTTGGAGTAACGGCAGTGGAGCAGCATATGGGTGACGTTCCCTGGCACACATTTGCAAAGATGGCAAGTTGGATCGTGAGGCCATCCCTGATTTGCCAGACGGTCAGCCGTCCAGCCTCCCAATGCAAACTGTCCAAGAATTGCGCGTGATAAGCGGAGTGAGAGGAGTACTCCCTGTTGGCAGTGAGCTTCCAGACGCTGGAATCAGGGATCTCCGACTACCACTAGACTAAATGAAATTGGTTCCAGACTCGAATGAATTCCACAAAGTGTGGGGAGTGAAATCCTGAATTCTAAGGTCGGAGATCCCAATGCCGAGATGGAGCGCATGCGCCACCGATCTGGAATTGCGCTTTGAAGCACCAAAGAGCATATGCGCGGAATCCCTGACGCTGCCAGAGAGTAGCCAATTGTTTGACCAGAAGTTCGCTTGCAGTCCATTTCCGACTGTGATTTTGGTCACCGGTGCAAAAAACTTGCAGTCTAAAGCATCTCATGGAGTTGGAAGACCGACCCAGGGCTTGTTTGGGGAGTGCCACTCTTGCCATAGCCAACGTAGACGAAGGCCACGGGCAAACTTTTCCGTGTTCCATTCGCCTAGACCTCCAAGCTCCTTTGGTCTACAAACCATTGCCCAGTTGACCTTGCATTTGCTCCCCGACAGCTCATGGCATACAGCCCAAAGAAAGCTCCTGAGCTTTTGTTGAAATTCTTTATGATCCCTTTGTCCACCTTTAGAGCAGTGAGCAGGTGTATCGGCAGCGCAGTAAGAATGGACCTGACGAGACGATGGAGGCTCTTCCAGCCATGTTGAAGAATTTTCCTTGCCATGGGGCCATTTTGGCCACGGTTTTGTCTATGATGAATTGCATGTCAACCTTTCTAAGCCTCGACAATTATAGGAGTAGACCAAGGTATTTGATTGGGAAGTCAACCTTTTTTGCTTGGAAATCCTGGAGAATGAGGTCAAGATCGAGGTTCTGGCAGCGGATGGGGGCAATTGCACACTTGGAGATGTTTGTGCATAGACCCGAGACCTGACCGAGGTTGCTGAGGATGGTTGCTAGTTACGGACGTCATCTGCCTAGGGCGGAGGAGTACCACTGTGTCATCAGCATACATAGAGACTTTGAGCTTTGCATATTGTCCAAGTAGCAGGCGAGGATGTTAGATTACGTGGCAAGATGAAGTAGGCGCTGAATGGGGTCGATAGCAAACAGAGGGTACCTGATCACCCACATGTGTAGGGGATCACAACAGTCTTCGAGGCAAGTATTTCAACCCAAATTTATTGATTCGACACAAGAGGAGTCAAATAATATTTATAAGACTTATCAGTTGAGTTGTCAATTCAACCACACCTGAAAGTGATCTTGCTTGACATAATTTATTGGTAGCAACGATGATATGACGGTAATGGAAAATTGGTAACCGAATGCAGTAGTAACAAAGTAATAGTAACTAGAGCAATAGTAAGTTGGACCGGGGTTCATAGGTTCACCAGAGGTATCTCTCATAATAAAATAAACAAATGTTGGGGTGAACAAATTATAGTTGAGCAATTAACATAATTGAACTAATTTATGACAGAGCATCATGTTCATCAATCATACGTAGGCATGTATTCCGAATATAGTTGTAACTATTTGCAATAAGAATTCGTACAACAAGGGTAGGACCACAAAGGGTCCAGAATCTGCATTACTTTAGTGCGGTTGGCTTACAAATCACAAAGAGGATCCAGAAGGAAATGTAAATTACAGTCCATTCCTCGACTTTTATAGGAAATACCCTAATTCGATATTGGAAAAAGCCATTGGGTCCTTCTTTACCGGAGACGTAGACAAGCTGTACACCACGACCACGTGCGCCATCTCCGGACAACACCATTGGCGATAGGTAGGTGACGAACACCACGACAGAGTTGACGAAGACCCTCCCCTTTGGCACCCTGGCCGGAGGGAGTAGAAGAGACGGCACCAGCCCAAGGCTGATACCAGAGCTTGGAGCGGCGGTGATAATCCCCAAGAGCAAGGAATCACTGTAGCACAATTCGATAAGTATTTGAGTGTCGAACCCACGAGGAGCTGAAGGTAAACTATCTATTCTCTAAAGCCCTATAACCCTCTTATATGGCCTTTTATGCAAAGCAATAAATATGAAAGGATCTAACTAATGGAAGCAAGTGACGTGGAATGGATTTATCTAGTAGCAAGTTTCTCAAGCAAGTTTCAGACACAGGTTTCTTAGAGCAAGTTTCTCTCAGCAGTTTTCTCAAGCAAGTTTCTCACAGGTTTCTTAGAGCAAGTTTCTCTCAGCAGTTTTCTCAAGCAAGTTTCTCAAGCAGCAAGTATCAAATATCTCAAGTAGCAAATATCTCAAGGGAGCAAATGTTCTAGCAATTGTTATTTCATTCGCGTGGTTGTCACAATTAGTGAAGCACATGTTTCAGTCTTAGTTGTTTCTTTTAGGTGGGAGCCATAAATAGGTGTAGCCAAGTAAATGAGCAATAACACAACTCTTATGATGGATCTCATGGCCAAATAAATGTGCAGCACAAGAATTATTAAGACATAATTGTCCCACCATAGCCTTAAGTTCTAGGGTCCCCCATATATATCCCCCATAAAGTAACTTCAAGTCTCAGACACCGGTTTCTCTCTACTCCGACATGTCCTACTCAATCCATTACGCTACGGTGATCACCTTACATGCATTCCCCAACATATGCGTGCACTCATATATTGTACATAAAGACAATCATAAAAGATAACAACACTTGTATGCAACCAATCAACGAACTATTTCACAAGTGCCATGAACAAATCACTTCTCAAACACAGATGGGAGACACAATAGATCAAGGGAATAGTATATTGCACCACACATCATGTTTGCCAAGAGTTTACAGTGGGGAGATGGAGATGATCTTGCTGTAGATGTCGATGATGAACACGCCGGAGGGGGGTGGAGCCCTCCGGAGGTGATTCCGGCGGCGTTTCCCCCCTCCGATCTTCTCCGGCGGCAGCCTTCTGACTCTCTGTTTCGTGGTTTTCTGTTTCTCCGCCGCCTCCTTTCGCGAAACGCCAGGAGACCTTTTTTATAGGCGTTTTTAGGTCAAGACGAAGTCGGTGGACGAAAGATCGACGGCCACGGAGCTCCGAGGTGGAAACGAGATAGGCCCACGCGGCCATGTACTTTAGGCCGCGTGGGACCCTCCCATTTCCAGCCTGTTGGGCTTCTGGTCTTCAATTTAAGCCCATTGCGTTCGTCTCGAAAATTCTGAACCGTGCTCTTTGACCTTGCCCTTTTTGGAGTCCCGAAGCTCCCGGAAAGTCTGAAACACTAAAAAAGACGTTTTCTGGAAAAACAGGGTTAATTCCAAATAAATGGGAAAACTATGAAGTATTCCCAAAATCATTATAAAACATTGATATAACCCTTATATGATGCAAATATGATTGGAATATAAGCAATTAAAGTGCAAAGTTCATGTATGCATTTTACATGCATCAACATCCCCAAGCTTAATCCATGCTCGTCCTCGAGTATGAAGATGATAAAACTAACATGGACTTTGCAATTTAATACTTAACAATGAATATCAAAGATGATTACTATTGCTACATATAGTCAAATGATTCATTCTTCAAAGGAGTAGCAATATGCAAATAGTTTATGAAGTGATATCAAGTATTCAAGACAAGGATGTTCATTGATAGTTCACAAAGTGTAACATAGTAGCAAGTAATATGGAACACATGTATGCATAATGATAAGTAGAACATCCTACAATGGTCATAGAGTGTAGATGAAATCTGAATATGATAGGTGTACACTTTGGAAAGATGTATATGTGAGTAGAGGTAAAGCATGCATAAGTTTCATCCAACTTCCAAACTCTTCTACTTAAGTTAATGATTGCAATAAGGTATTCATTGGTGTCAAGCTCTCATTGCCCCTATCATAGCATCTTGAATGATTAAGGTTAAAGTGAAAGCAAATATGAGTAGTGTGCTTGACAAAGTAAAGGTTGGATGTCTCATGCCCCTTGAATACAAGTACCTACACCATGATTACTCAACTTAGGAAACAAAGCAAGTTCAAGTTATATATCATTGTAAGTAATAATAGTATCATCAAGAGCGTCAACTGGGGTACCTCTTGTCCCAGGATATGGAACAAGCCCATATCAAAATGACAAGACAAACAAACAAGATGAAAAACCTCAACACCCTTTTTATTTACCATTGGAATAGCTTTTTATTGTAAGGTGCGTCATAGATAATTCACCATAGCATGTAAGTAAATTTCCACCATGAATAATGCATGGCTTAGATTAGCGGCCCAGGCGTCTCTCTAACCATTTATACAAACTCATTTAAACTTCTTCATTTCCACCTCATTTCACCATGATAGGCATCCATAAACAAAAGTACATGATATCAACTAAATGAGATGAAGGAGCATGTTGAAAGCTTTGCATGTGACAGCACATATGGGCTAACTCCCAACCTCGAACATTTATCAAGCCACTAGCATCATAATCTTAATCACAATGGGTCATGTTTTATTTATTGCAATGATAGTAAAATGTGCATCAAGTTCGTGAGAGCTATATAACCAACTTTTCCCATGGCAATCAATAACATAATCATTTTCATTCAGAGGTATAGATAACACAAATATCATGATGAACATACTCGGAATAGCATATAGCTAGTAGGTAGATATGGTGGACTCACTGGAATAACTTTGGTTGAAGGTGTTGGAAACAAGTTTTTGCTTGTTGGAGTTTTTGGGCTAGCAAAAGGGAGAAAGTTGACCATCTAGATGCATGCATGAGTGTCCATAGAACTAACTAATCCATGTTAAACAAAGTGAAATAACTTTCAGCATCAAAACATGAATAAGTGATAACTCTTGATAAAGCATTTACATATTATTACTCATTAATAAGCTCATGAATCATGCAACTATATGTATCATTAAAAATCAACTCAAACATCCCTTTTCCCATCATGATAATAGCATCCATCATATTTCAACCCATATTTCCAGTAGCTCTCTCATATATAATTGATAGTGTGGTGGTCTCTCAAGACTCAAACAAAAACAAAAACAACGCTCCAAGTTTATGCGATAAAGTGTTTTGATCGAAAAACAGAAGTTGGACGTGTGCAAACCGAGAGTGTGTAGGTCCAGCGGGGTTGTCTTCACATCCCCAAGCTTATGGTCTTCACCATCCTTGGATAGCTCTTGGTGCATCTCCTCCAATCCCTGTGAAAAAACTTCAAAACACCGTTTCTCCCATTTCTTTTCTGTGGGGTGCATTAATAGTGATAAACAAATAGGTTTCTTGCTGCATATAATCCTTGAACAAAAATTCATATGAGATGTCCAGAGAGTGTATAATGTTGTATGCCTACTCATAAACTCAATTGGATCAAAAAGATTCAACTTAAAAGCTCAAAGCATGCATCAAACAAAATGGGACAGAATCTGTCCAGAAAAACAGCAGCAGCAAAACGTATTTTTCTACCCTACCAAACTTTCTCGAAAAATTCCGAAAAAATTCATGCATACAGAGAATGAAAAGTTGCAACTACAGTTCAAATATGAGCTCATTCGGAGTTACAGAATAAGAATTAAAAATCATACCGTGCACAGATTCGTGCAGGAATAAAATCTCCGAACTCAATAGCAACTTTTCAAGACCAAAATGGGTAAAACTTGGCACTTTATTAAAAACTCCAGAACTAACTAGACACAAAATCTCTTGTTACAGCAAGAGGACACAAAGAAAAATCACACACAAAAATAACCGGGTTGCCTCCCGCAAAGCGCTTTCTTTATAGCCATATAGCTAGGCTTACTTACTTGGTATCAAGATGGTTGAAGTGAGGTGGCTTGGCATCCCCAAGCTTAAATTCTTGTACTTATTTGATATATGTAGGGTGAGCCTAGGGGTACATCCCCAAGCTTGAGTTTTTGTCCCTCTTGATCTTGTTCATCACCCTCAATTCTTCCACCTTAAAATTCTCTTTACACAACACTCGTCACAAACTTGATTAGAGGGGTTAGTGCCTTCATAAATTAAATCCACATAGGCTCAGCAAAGACATATCATGAATTGATTTTAAACATTAGCTACTGTTACTATGGTTATGTAATGCTCCTTGATCAAAAGAACCGCACAAAACACAAGTAATGAGAGTAATGCAGAATAAAGACAGGATATGTCAAAAACTGGACAACGAATTACTATTATCACTCTTTTTATTTGGTTTTAGCTTTGGGAAAAGTTTTAATGATAGAGACTTTGCAACGGTTCCATTGGCATGAACAACACATGTTCAAGGTCGACCCCAACTTCTCCATTACTCATCCTTCTCATTAACTTTCCCAAATTTTATAAAAAATGAAAATCCTAAACTAATTGTCACAAATCAGTAGGTAAAGATATTTTACATGTTGTGAGGATATAAAGGTGTGCTCAAACCGAATAGGAAGTTAAAGCATAAAGAACACACCACAGAATATCAAACCATCAACTTTTAAGTCTAACTCTTTTCCTATGCATTGGCATTTTATATATGAATAAATAGCAGCAATTTTGTGATAACCAATGCATGTAGTGATCAGTAGCTTGCATTTTAAATAACATAGAAACATAAAGAGGATTCTTATCTCTTCCTCTCTCATAATAGTTGCAAGCATTAAAGTTAAACATACCCACATAGTTTTGAATAGAATCACCACATAAAGACTTATCATCTAATGAGCATAATGGATCATCAAACTCAATTAAATCACTTTCATCCTCAACGGCTTCCCCAAGCTTAAACTTTTCCAGAGCATTAGCAATAAAGGTATTCAAAGAGTTAGTACCACAAACATGAGTGTTATGCAAATAAAATTTAATTTTCTCCTCAAACAATTCATGTCCTAACTCAAGATAGATATTATACAACTCTAATTTTTTTTGGATCTTTTCCATTTTCTAATTTTTTTGTGTTTTAGATTTATATGTTAGTATGCAATGCAAACAAGAATAAAAGTTTAGCACAACGCTCCCCGGCAACGGCGCCAGAAAAGTACTTGATAATCCCCTAAGAGCAAGGAATCACTGTAGCACAATTCGATAAGTATTTGAGTGTCGAACCCACGAGGAGCTGAAGGTAAACTATCTATTCTCTAAAGCCCTATAACCCTCTTATATGGCCTTTTATGCAAAGCAATAAATATGAAAGGATCTAACTAATGGAAGCAAGTGACGTGGAATGGATTTATCTAGTAGCAAGTTTCTCAAGCAAGTTTCAGACACAGGTTTCTTAGAGCAAGTTTCTCTCAGCAGTTTTCTCAAGCAAGTTTCTCACACAGGTTTCTTAGAGCAAGTTTCTCTCAGCAGTTTTCTCAAGCAAGTTTCTCAAGCAGCAAGTATCAAATATCTCAAGTAGCAAATATCTCAAGGGAGCAAATGTTCTAGCAATTGTTATTTCATTCGCGTGGTTGTCACAATTAGTGAAGCACATGTTTCAGTCTTAGTTGTTTCTTTTAGGTGGAGCCATAAATAGTGTAGCCAAGTAAATGAGCAATAACACAACTCTTATGATGGATCTCATGGCCAAATAAATGTGCAGCACAAGAATTATTAAGACATAATTGTCCCACCATAGCCTTAAGTTCTAGGGTCCCCCATATATCCCCCATAAAGTAACTTCAAGTCTCAGACACCGGTTTCTCTCTACTCCGACATGTCCTACTCAATCCATTACGCTACGGTGATCACCTTACATGCATTCCCCAACATATGCGTGCACTCATATATTGTACATAAAGACAATCATAAAAGATAACAACACTTGTATGCAACCAATCAACGAACTATTTCACAAGTGCCATGAACAAATCACTTCTCAAACACAGATGGGAGACACAATAGATCAAGGAATAGTATATTGCACCACACATCATGTTTGCCAAGAGTTTACAGTGGGGAGATGGAGATGATCTTGCTGTAGATGTCGATGATGAACACGCCGGAGGGGGGTGGAGCCCTCCGGAGGTGATTCCGGCGGCGTTTCCCCCTCCGATCTTCTCCGGCGGCAGCCTTCTGACTCTCTGTTTCGTGGTTTTCTGTTTTCTCTCGCGCCGCCTCCTTTCGCGAAACGCCAGGAGACCTTTTTTATAGGCGTTTTTAGGTCAAGACGAAGTCGGTGGACGAAAGATCGACGGCCACGGAGCTCCGAGGTGGAAACGAGATAGGCCCACGCGGCCATGTACTTTAGGCCGCGTGGGACCCTCCCATTTCCAGCATGTTGGCTTCTGGTCTTCAATTTAAGCCCATTGCGTTCGTCTCGAAAATTCTGAACCGTGCTCTTTGACCTTGCCCTTTTTGGAGTCCCGAAGCTCCCGGAAAGTCTGAAACACTAAAAAAGACGTTTTTTGGAAAAACAGGGTTAATTCCAAATAAATGGGAATCATTAGCATTACTAGTGGTGGTTTAGGTTTAAGTAGTAGAGACATTATCAACACCAATAACATTACCATCAATAGTAGGAGTTTTACTAGCATGTGAATCATTAGCATTACTAGTGGTGGTGATAGTACAAACTCTAACTATACTATCCTCTTTTTCAAGTTCTTCCTCTTTTTCCCACCTAGCATGCAATTCAGTCAACATCCTAATATTATTATCAATTCGAACTTGGATGGCATTTGCTGTAGCAAATGACTTAATATCTTAACTTCATTAGGCATAACTTTCAGTTTAAGAATTTCAACATCATGAGCAAGACTATCAACTTTAGAGACAAGATCATCAATTTTTTTCAAACTTTTCCTCAACAGTTTTATTGAAAGCTTTTTGTGTGCTAATAAAATCTTTAAGAATAGCTTCAAGATCAGAGGACACACTTCTATTGTTGCTGTAGGAATTACCATAAGAATTACCATAACCATTTGAAGGATAAGGCTTATAATTGTTGCTACCAAAATTATTCCTATAAGCATTGTTGTTGAAGTTGTTGTTTTTAATGAAGTTTACATCAACATGCTCTTCTTGAGCAACCAATGAAGCTAAAGGAATATTATTAGGATCAACATGAGATCTACCATTCACAAGCATAGACATAATAGCATCAATCTTATCACTCAAAGAGGAGGTTTCTTCAACAGAATTTACCTTCTTAGCTTGAGGAGCTCTTTCGGTGTGCCATTCAGAATAGTTGATCATCATATCATCAAGTAGCTTTGTTGCTGCACCTAAAGTGATGGACATAAAGGTTCCTCCAGAGGCTGAATCCAATAAGTTCCTTGAGTAAAAATTTAATCCTGCATAAAAGGTTTGGATGATCATCCAAGTAGTCAGTCCATGAGTGGACAGTTCTTCACCAAAGATTTCATTCTTTCCCAAGCTTGAGCAACATGTTCATTATCAAGTTGTTTAAAATTCATAATGCTACTTCTCAAGGATATAATCTTAGCAGGAGGATAATATTTCCCTATGAAAGCATCTTTGCATTTTGTCCAAGAATTAATACTATTTCTAGGCAAAGAAAGCAACCATTCTTTAGCTCTTCCTCTCAAGGAGAAAGGAAAAAGTTTCAGTTTTATAATATCCCCATCCATATCCTTATACTTTTGCATTTCACAAAGTTCAACAAAGTTATTAAGATGGCAGCAGCATCATCAGTACTAACACCAGAAAATTGCTCTTTCATAACAAGATTTAATAGAGCAGGTTTAATTTCATAAAATTCTGCTGTAGAAGCAGGTGGAGCAATAGGAGTGCATATGAAATCATTGTTGTTTGTGCTAGTGAAGTCACACAACTTAGTGTTCTCAGGAGTATTCATTTTGGAAAACAAAATTAACCGAAATAAACAAGTAACTATTTTTTTTTGTTTTTGATATAGAGAAAGCAAACAAAACAAAATAAAAAATAAACTAAGCAAGACAAATAACAAAGTAAAGAGATTGGGTGTGAGAGACTCCCCTTGCAGAAGCAATTCTGTTTTCCCCGGCAACGGCGCCAGAAAACGTTGTTGGTGGCTCTAGGTAATAGTGCCAGAAACATTGCTTGTACGTCACACGTCAGTTGGGAACCCCAAGAGGAAGGTATGATGAGTGCAGCAGTAAGTTTTCCCTCAGTATAAAACCAAGGTTTAATCGACCAGTAGAAAACGAGGTTTGCTTCGAAGGTGTTGGTGGAGGAGTGTAGTGCGGCGCAACACCAGGGATTCTGGTGCCAACGTGGAACCTGCACAACACAATCAAACTACTTTGCCCCAACTTAACAGTGAGGTTGTCAATCTCACCGGCTTGCTGAAAACAAAGGGTTAAACGTATCGAATGGAAGATGATGTTTGTTTGCATAAAACAGTAGAGAACAATGATTGCAGTAGATTGTATTTCAGATGTAAAAGAATGGACCGGGGTCCACAGTTCACTAGTGGTGTCTCTCCAATAAGATAACTAACATGCTGGGTAAACAAATTACAGCTGGGCAATTGACAATTGATAAGTGCATATAACATGCATGTGTGAGCTGTGGTGTCTACTATGAGATTCATTTGGGCATTACGACAAAGTACATAGACCGCTATCCAGCATGCATCTATGCCTAAATAGTCCACTTTCCGGTTAACATCCGTACCCCTTCCAGTATTGAGTTGCAAGCAACAGACAATTGCATTAAGTAATGTGCGTAATGTAAACAATACATTCATCCTTGAATAAAGCATTGCTGTTTTACCCCTAGTGGCAACAACACATCTACAACCTTAGAACTTGCTGTCACTATCCCAGTTAAATAGAGGTTGAACCCAACTATCATGCATAAATACCCCCTCTTGGAGTTACAAGTATTCACGTGGCCAAGGCTTCAACAAGTAACGGAGAGCATGCAAGATCACAAATGACATAGACATGATAATATAATATTCAGCTCCACATAGGTATCAATATAAGTCAGATCCCAGCAAACACAACATGTAGCATTACAATAAGATGATCTTGATCATGATAGGCAGCTCACAAGATCTAAACATGATGGCACAAGTGGAGAAGACAACCATCTAGCTACTACTATGGACCCATAGTCCAAGGATGAACTACTCACGCATCACTCCGGAGGCGGCATGGCGATGTAGAGCCCTCCGGTGATGATTCCCCTCTCCGCAGGGTGCCGGGAAGAGCTTCAGGAACCCCCCGTTAGGGTTGACGACGAGGCGGCATCGAATATGTTCTGGATGAAAGGCTCGGTGTTTTAGGGTTTTCGCGTCTCGGGAATAAATAGGCGAAGGGGCGATGTCGGCGGACCCCCGAGGGGCCCAAACCACCTCCAGGCGCGGCTGGGCCCACTGTCGCGCCACCTGGTGGTTTGGCCACCTCGTGCTCATCTTCGTCTCTCCTTCGGACTCCGTGTACGTGCTGGAAAAATAGGACCTGGCCTTTTGTTTCGTGCAATTCCGAGAATATTTCCAGAAGTAACTTTCTGAAACCAAAAACAGCAGAAAACAGGAACTGGCACTGTGGCATCTTGTTAATAGGTTAGTCCCAGAAAATGCATAAAAGTGATACGAAGTGTATATAAAACATGTAGCAAATGGTATAATATAAGCATGGAACAGCAGAAATTATGGATACGTTGGAGACGTATCAGGCGTCTCTGGATCTTTTCGTGGATATTTGCTCAGGTACTTAGGGTTTTCGCGTCGGGGGGAATAAGTAGGCGAAAGGGCGGCGGCTGCGGACCCCCGAGGGGCCCACACCACCCTAGGGCGCGGCAGAGGGGGGCCCGCGCCCTAGGTGCGTGTGGCCTCCTGGTGGCCCTCCTCTGCTGCTCCTTCGCTCCGTCAGGCGTGTTCTGGAAAAATAGGCACCCCCGTGTAGTTTCGTCCAATTCCGAGAATATTTCCAGACTAGCTTTTCTGGAATACAAAAACAGCAGAAAACAGGAACTGGCACTTCGGCATCTTGTTAATAGGTTAGTCCCAAAAAATGTATAAAAGTGATATAAAGTAGATGCAAAACATGTAGCAATTGGTATAAAACAAGCATGGAACATCAAAAATTATAGATACGTTTGAGACGTATCAGCATCCCCAAGCTTAGTTCCTACTCGTCCTCGAGTAGGTAAACGATAAAAACAAAATAATTTTTGAGGTGACATGCTACTATCATAATCTTGATCATATAATATTGCAAGGCACATGTAAATGAATGAAGTGATCCAAGTCAATGGTCTATAATTTGCTACCAAATAGATAATGAGTAAACAATGAATCACACAAGCTAAACGTTTTCATGAATAGTACTTTCGAGACAAGCATCAAACAGTTTTGCATAAGTGTTAACTCATAAAGCAATAGTTTCTAATAAAAGGTATTTAATCAACACAAAGGAAGAATTTAGTTTCAGCATTTGCTTCAACTTTCAACATATTTATCTCATGGATATTGTCAACACAAAGTAGTATAACAAGTCCAATACATTGCATATAACGCATGTTGTAACAAAGTTGACACTAGTGTTTGCTTGTGGAAGACAGAAAGAATAGGAAAACTGACTCAACATAAAAGTAAAAGAAAGGCCCTTCGCAGAGGGAAGCAGGGATTAAATCATGTGCTAGAGCTTTTAGGTTTTTGAAAGCATATAGAGATTGCATAAAATATTTGATACTCCTCCCAACCTTGCTAACACAAGCCATGGCTAACCGAATCCTCGGGTGCCTTCCATCAATCACATACCATGGAGGAGTATCTATTTTTGAGAGGTGTTTGTTAATTGTCAACGAATGGTAGCGGGTGAGAACAGTATTCTACCTGTCGAACGGACTTTTAAGAGCGGCTCCCATGAAGGACGTTATTTCTACCAGCAAGGCAGATCATCCCTCTTTCTCTTTGGTTTACACACATTCAGGTATTTCACTGTTTGTCATTGCTTACTGATGAATCAGGGCAAAAGTGTGAAGAGAATTAATTGGTTAAAGTTGTAATTAATTGGGACTGGGCACCCCGTTGCCAGCTCTTTTTGCAAGTTATTGGATAAGCGGATGTATATGCCACTAGTCCAGGTGTAAAAGTCCATTCACAAATAGAATAAAGAATAACCACACTAATTCCTCATGAGCTAGTAAACATTGACACAAAAAGGGAATAATAACATTTTGAATAATTTAAAGGTAGCACATGAAAAATTTACTTGGAGTGGCAAGGAAATACCACATATAGGTAGTTATGGTGGACACAAATGGCATGGATTTTGGCTCAAGGATTTGGATGCACGAGAAGCATTCCCTCTCAGTACAGAGTTTAGGCTAGCAAGGTTATGTAAGCAAACAAGAATATCAACCCGTACACCAAGTTTTATATGACAAACATATTGCAAACGTTATAAGACTTCATACCGTCTTCCTTGTTAACCAAACCCTGTTATTAGAAAATATCTAGACCTTAGAGATACCACCGATGCAAACCAAATTTTCAACAAGCTTTACGGTAGTTCTTCACTAATAGGCTTAACTCATGTGATGCACAATTTAATCATGATCTACTTGTTAACTCAAAACAATTGACAAGCATCAAGTTATCCATTTTAGTGATCTACAAGATTAAGCAAGTTTTTCCTTATACCAATTACCACATGCAACATTTTCTGAACCAACCAAACACCAATCAATTTATTTCATCAACTCTCCAAACAAATATAAGTGAAGCAAGAGAGTACTTTCTACAAAAGAAAGCTAATAGCTCTGACAAGAGATACATGAAAACAAGAGCTAAAAGCTGAACAGCGCTAGATATGAATACTCAACAAATATAAGTGAAGAATAGGAGTATTCTCATGAAAAAGCGGAGCGTGTCTCTCTCCCAATCAAGAATGCTAGGGTCCAGTCAAGCTTTATTGAAAATAAAAATGCAATACTGAAAATAAAAGCACACAGACGCTCCAAGAAAAGCACATATGATGTGAAAGAATTAAAATATAGTTTCACTAGAGATGACCTGATAATTTTGACGATGAAGAAGGGGATGCCTTGGGCATCCCCAAGCTTAGACGCTTGAGTCTTCTTGAAATATGCTGGGGAGATCCATGGGAGCCTCCCCAAGCTTAAGCTCTTCACTCTTCTTGATCCTATTATATCATCCTTCTCTCTTGACCCTTGAAAACTTCCGTCACACCAAACTCAAAGTAGATCTCATTAGAGGGTTAGTGCATAATCAAAAATTCACATGTTCTATAAAGACGCAATATGATTTGTTACTTTAAACATTAGCTACAGCCACTGATGTTATGTGAAGCTCTTCCACCCAAAAAAGAATTTCACTCAACACTAGTAAAAGAGAGAATGCAAAATAAAAAGGCATAATCTGTCTAAAACAGAACAGTCCGCAAAGACGAATTTTTTCGAGGCACTTACGACGCTCAGATCGAAAACTCTGAACTAATGAAAGTTTCAGACATTCATAAAGATTACGCACAAAAATTTCAGATTTAATTAACAATCTGGTGATTTTAGGAATTTCGTACAGTGAACAGCAAAAATCTGTTTCTGCGCAGCAATCAAAATTAAGCATCATCTTAACATTAGAGGCTACTCTTGGCACAACAATGCGAGAAAATAAAGATACAAAGGAGTTGCTACAGAAGTAAACAACTCCTTGACTCAATAAAAGAAAAATTGCAGAAAAATAAAATGGGTTGCCTCCCATAAGCGCTTTTCTTTAACGCCTTTTAGCTAGGCACAAAGCATGCATCAAGTATTACCAAGTGAAGAAGCATCAACATTGTAATTTGTTCGAACAATAGAATCATAAGGTGGCTTAATCTTCTTCCTAGGAAAGTGTTCCATACCTTTCTTGAGAGGAAATTGATATTTTATATTCCCTTCTTTCATATCAATAATAGCACCTACAGTCTAAGAAAAGGTCTTCCCAGCACAATAGGGCATGATGGATTGCACTCAATATCCAAGACAATAAAATCAACGGGGACATAATTGTTGTTAACCATGATAAGAACATCATCAATTCTTCCCAAAGGTTTTTTAATAGTAGAATCAACAAGGTGAACATCCAAGTAACAATTTTCCAAAGGTGCTAAATCAAGCATATCATATAATCTTTTAGGCATAACAGAAATACTAGCACCAAGGTCACACAAAGCATTGCAATCAAAGTCATTCAATTTCAATTTAATGATGGGCTCCCAACCATCTTCTAACTTCCTAGGGATAGAAGCTTCATGTTTTAATTTCTCTTCCCTAACTTGTATGAGAGCATTAGTAATATGTTTAGTAAAAGCCATGTTTATAGCACTAGCATTAGGACTTCTAGCTAGCTTTTGCAAGAACTTAATTACTTCAGAAATATTGCAACCATCAAAATCAAAGTCATTATCATCAAAAGTAATGGAATTATTCTCTTCCTTATTGCTAGAAATTTCAGCATCTTTATCAAGGACAGTTTCAGAGTTATCAGGCAATTTAGGACATTTTGCAATAGAAGTGGAAACATTACCAACACCAACTATCTTGCCATTAATGGTAGGAGGTTTGTTAACACTTGAGTTTGAAGCATTTTCAGAAGTAGTAATAGTATAAACTCTAGCAATATTATTCTTTCTAGCAATTTCATCCTCTCTTTCCCATCTAGCATGCAATTCAGCTAACATCCTCACATTGTTATCAATTTTAACTTGTATAGCATTGAGAGTTTTGCTCTCTTTAACATCATGAGGCATGTTCTTTAGTTTCAACAAGTCAACATCAAGAGCAAGACTATCAACTTTAGAGGAAAGCACATCAATTTTCCCAAATTTCTCCTCAACAGTTTTATTGAAAGCAGTTTGTGTACTAATAAAATCCTTAAGCATAACTTCAAGATCGAGGGTACACTCTTATTATTGTTGTAGGAGTTACTATAGGAATTTCCATAACCATTGCCACTATTAGAAGGATAGGGCCTATAATTGCTATTACCAAAATTATTCCTATAAGCATTGTTGTTGAAATTATTATTTTTAATGAAGTTCACATCAACATGCTCTTCTTGAGCAACCAAAGAAGCTAAAGGAACATTATTTGGATCAACATGTGTTTGACCATTTGCAAGCATAGACATAATAGTATCAATTTTGGCACTCAAGGAGAGGTTTCCTCAACAGAATTTACCTTCTTACCTGTTGGAGCTCTCTCGGTGTGCCACTCAGAATAATTAATCATCATATCATCAAGAAGCTTTGTTGCAGCACCCAAAGTGATGGACATAAAGGTACCTCCAGCGGCCGAATCCAATAAATTCCTTGAAGAAAAATTTAATCCTGCATAGAAGGTTTGGATGATCATCCAAGTAGTCAGTCCATGAGTGGGACAATTTTTAACCAATGATTTCATTCTCTCCCATGCTTGAGCAACATGTTCATTATCAAATTGCTTAAAATTCATTATGCTACTTCTCAAAGAAATAATCTTAGCAGGAGGATAATATTTTCCAATAAAAGCATCTTTGCATTTAGTCCATGAATCAATACTATTTCTAGGCAAAGATAGCAACCATTCTTTAGCACGTCCTCTCAAGGAGAAAGGAAAAAGTTTCAGTTTAATAATATCACCATCTACTTCCTTGAGCTTTTGCATTTCACAAAGTTCAACAAAGTTATTAAGGTGAACAGCAGCATCATCAGTACTAACACCAGAAAATTGCTCTTTCATAACAAGATTTAAAAGTGCAGGTTTAATTTCATAAAATTCTGCTGAAGCAGCAGGTGGAGCAATAGGTGTGCATATGAAATCATTGTTGTTCGTGCTAGTGAAATCACACAACTTAGTGTTCTCAGGAGTACTCATTTTAGCAGAAATAAAAACAGTACAGAAAATAACTTGAAAGTAAACTAGATGCAAGTAACTAATTTTTTTGTGTTTTTGATAATTGAAAGCAAACAAGATAAAATAAAATAAACTAAGCAAGACAAAAACAAAGTAAAGAGATTGGAAGCGTGAAACTCCCCTTGCAGAAGACTGCTGTCTCCCCGGCAACGGCGCCAGAAAAATAGCTTGATGACGTGAAACACACGTTCGTTGGGAGACCCCAAGAGGAAGGTATGATGTAGTCAGCAGCAAGTTTTCCCTCAGAAAGAAACCAAGGTTATCGAACCAGTAGGAGCAGCAACTCTTCAGAAGGTTGTCAACGGCGCCAGAAAAATAGTGTCGAGGGAGTCTGGACTGTTGACGTGGAATCTGCACACAACACAATCAAACTACTTTGCCCCAACGAAACAGTGAGGTTGTCAATCTCACTGGCTTGCTGAAAACAAAGGATTAAACGTATGGTGTGGAAAATGAGTATTAAATTGCAGAGAATGAAAAAGGAACAGTTTGCAGTTTGTGGTTGTTTAATCAGTGTAAAAGAATGGACCGGGGTCCACAGTTCACTAGTGGTGTCTCTCCATAAAAGATAACTAACATGTTGGGTGAACAAATTACAGCTGGGCAATTGACGAATAGTGAGCGCATGACAATGCATATACATGACATGTTGACTACTATGATATTTAATTGGGCATTACGACATAATACATAGACCGTTATCCAACAGCATCTATGACTAATAATCCACCGCCGGGTTGTCATCCGAGTCCCCCGTTGGTATTAAGTTGCAAGCAACGGATAATTGCATTAAGTAAAGTGCGTAATGTAAACAAACACATATGCCGTGGACATAGCATCGTTAGGTTATCCCTAGTGGCAACAGCACATCCACAACCTTAGAACTTTCTGTCACTGTCCCAGGTTAAACGGAGACATGAACCCACTATCTAGCATAAATACTCTCTCTTGGAGTTACAAGCATCTACTTGGCCAAAGCATCTACGAGTAACGGAAAGCATGCAAGATCTTAAATAACATATAAGATAGATTGATAATCAACTTGACATAATATTCAATATTCATCGGATCCCAGCAAACACAACATGTAGCATTACAATAATATGATCTTGATCATGTAGGGCAGCTCACAAGATCTAAACATGATGGCACAAAGTGGAGAGACAACCATCTAGCTACTGCTATGGACCCGTAGTCCAAGGATGAACTACTCACGCATCACTCCGGAGGCAGGCATGGCGATGTAGAAGCCTCCGGTGACGATTCCCCTCTCCGGCAGGGTGCCGGGAAGAGGTTCTGAACCCTCCCGAGCTAGGGTTGACGACGGCGGCGTCTCTGGAACTTTTCGTGGATATTTGCTCAGGTACTTAGGGTTTTCGCGTCGGGGGGAATAAGTAGGCGAAAGGGCGGCGGCTGCGGACCCCCGAGGGGCCCACACCACCCTAGGGGGGCCCGCGCCCTAGGTGCGTGTGGCCTCCTGGTGGCCCTCCTCTGCTGCTCCTTCGCTCCGTCAGGCGTGTTCTGGAAAAATAGGCACCCCGTGTAGTTTCGTCCAATTCCGAGAATATTTCCAGACTAGCTTTTCTGGAATACAAAAACAGCAGAAAACAGGAACTGGCACTTCGGCATCTTGTTAATAGGTTAGTCCCAAAAAATGTATAAAAGTGATATAAAGTAGATGCAAAACATGTAGCAATTGGTATAAAACAAGCATGGAACATCAAAAATTATAGATACGTTTGAGACGTATCAGTGGACTACTTTTCTGGACCGAAGAGATACCGCATATCGGGCCGGACAAGAAAAATATATCGAGCCTTCGGATAAGCGGTGGCTCCGACGCTATATACTCGGTATCGGAGGGCATTTAAGGTTCCATCCCCCGATAGCTCTGCCGCTTTTCCTCTTCCTCCGGCGCTAGGATAGATCTTCTCCGACAAGCAATTACTCGAGCTCTGTCGCAAATCTCGCCTCCGTTACTTCGAAGAGATGCCGGATCCTCCATGCGCGGCACTAGCGGGCACGGTGGGCGCGGTAGAGGCCGTGGCCTCCGGGTGAGGATGAAGAGGCCCGCCGCCGCTGCTCGCCGCCTCATACAAACACAGCCAATTTCGAGGGCCCCGGTGGATCGGGTCGCGTCTAGCAGCTACGCGCCACTGCCCCCGTCCTCGCATGAAGCGGAGGGCGGAGCTCCCGTGGCTGGAGGAGGAAGACGTCGGAGGAGGATGCGGACTCGTACGAGCTGCCTGCTTTGCCGGAGGGGGAGGTTGTCGTCACTTGTGGAGGCAGAGGTTCCGGTGGCTGTAGCATGCACGTGCTAATGGAGCACCTGATGCCATCCTTCAAGCGGGCCGACGACGCCGACGACGAGCTCACGGCCGCCACGGCCACGTTGGATGCAATGTGGAGAGGAGCCGGGTAGCACGGCGACTCAAGTGGGGGCAGGGAGGAGAGGGAGGGGAATGAGAGGTTATTTTTTGCCGAAGAGAGAAGAAAACTATGCAGCCTATGTTGTATTGTTAGGGGGATGCACTACGGACAAGACAATGTCGCTATAGAGACAGAAAACAGAGAACTTGCCTGTGGCAAGATGGTTAGGAGATGGTTGTACTCCCAGCCCAGCAGAGTTCAAACCCCAGGTTTGACACTGGTGTTTCTCATTTAGGCGGAATATTCTTCATGGGAGGCGACGTTCCCGTCGACAGCGAGTCGCTTGTGGTGACTTCGTTCGCAAAAAAGAAAACAGAGAACAATAGGCCATTTGGGAGAGCTTTGGAGGCGGAATATATTAGTCGGGTGGAAGTCATCAATCGCAAGTTCGCAACGAAATGGTGGCACACGACAGCCGACAACTACCAAACGTGACCCAAATAATCATTTTGCTATGCGAAAGAGAAAAAATCTTCATCAAAATAGAAAGGAAAAAAAAACCCTTCCATCCCTTCCTTCTCCTTCCCAATTCCAGCCTCCGCTCTTCCTCTTCGACACGGCGCCGATCGCATCCACGCCGAAACCCTAGCCCGACCATGGCGCGGCGATCGGCCCCTGTCCTCCGGCGCCTCCTCTCCCCGGCCCCTTCATCTCCCCTCGCCCGGCGCCGTCTCCCGACGTACCGTCACCTACATGCCTCGCCCGGCGACGGCGCCCCGCGCACCGTCACGCTCATCCCGGCGACGCATCGGGCCCCCGTGACCGGCGCCGTGCGCCAGGTGATGGAGGCAATGCACGCGCCAGTCATCTTCGAGACCTACGAGTCCACGGCGACATGCCCTCGGTGCCCGCGGAGGTCATCGAGTCCATCCACCGCAACAAGGTCTGCCTCAAGGGCGGCCTCGCCACGCCCCTCGGAGGAGGTGTCTCCTCCCTCAACTTGCAGCTCCGCAAGGAGCTCGACCTCTACGCGTCCCTCGTCAATTGCTTCAACCTCCCCGGGCTTCCCACCAGGCACGAGAACGTTGACATCGCCGTCATCAGGGAGAACACGAGGGCGAGTACTCGGGGCTCGAGCACGAGGTCGTGCCCGGCGTCGTGGAGAGTCTCAAGGTATGGCACATGCTGCTCTCTAGGAGAATAATCGAGTCATTGACCTTGTAGTTTGTGTTAGCTAATGTGTCTGTGGGTGTGATTGTGTTAACTGTTCAATTGCTATTGGAGATGCTCGAGGCGTTCCATCCTTTGCGGAACATATAACCAACAAGCGAGCCCTGTAAGGTTCCAATCTTATTTGGTAATCATTGCCATTGTATAAGAGAAGCCACATGTTCCGTCAGTATGCCCGGAACAAGCTTGTTTTATTTATCCTGTGTTACTGGGTAGGTGGTCGTACTCATTTAGGCTTTAGCAACCTTCTTGGCTGCAGATTTGGTCGAATTGTTGAAATATAATCTGGGTACTGACATTGGGTGGTGGCAATTTGCATAAGAGGCGCTAACAGTTCATGGATTGTTAGGTTTTATCTTTTATGTAATACTACGAAACACAAACTGTTTGCACTTGTGATTGGTCTGTTCCGATTTAATAGTGTTTGCTGTGAGGTTGAGTCCAATGAATTGTATTGACCACTTAGTACCTACTTTGATGGATCGTCGTTGTGCTTCAAAGTATTTCAAAATTTTGAGATTCCCTTGATCTATGATATCACATGTAGTAATTCAGATAGCTGTTAGGATGACACGCAAAAGCTTATGTTACCCCTGTTTCTGTTCTAATTTCTAAATAAAGGATCTATGGCCTTGTAGAAAAATGCTTAACAGTTGCTTGCCTGTTACTTTAAATTGAATTGAAGGTGTGGGTAATGTTAGCCACAAAAGGTTTGCTTCTCACACTGCACCGCAATTAGGTGTGGCAAACTGGCAATATGTGGTAGACAACCAAACATGCCTCTAGTATCAAGCATGTAGCAAACATATATTATTCCAATCTTTTTTTTTTGATGCTACCATGGACAATTCCTGCCGAGTTCTCTGTCTACAGGAAGGATTTATTGCTTAGATACCTAGTTTGTTATTCTATAACTATGCATATATTTATCTGATTTTTAATTTTAAAACATGTACAAAACTGCGTAAAAGGACGTTTATCATGTAAACACTAAATTGTGTGATGACTGGTTGTTGACTGTTTGCCATTATTTAGAACATCGATTCCTGTCATTATTGATAGCACTGAGACAGTGGGATCTTTGATTACGTATTACCGATGCAGTAATCTCCGTCGAACATTTGTAAAAATATATTTAGTGGTCAGCTTGCAAATGTTGCTCATAACTGCTTTAATGAACGATGTGAGCAGAAGTGCACTCATGTTACATAAGTTATGGTTATGTTGCCTTCTTAAGTATCAATTCGTGTGCAATGGTGGTGTCATTACGTATTGTTCAGGTTAAGAATTAACTGTAGTACCATATTGCCCTATTAATGCATACATAGTACACACCAATTTGAAGCATTCAAATTGTATAGCCTGTGGTGCCAATTCTTTGAGAAGTGAATACAAAAATCAACATGTCATTGTTTCAAGCATCCGTTCTGAACAACGATAATTTTTATGTATCCAGTGACATAGTTCTTAGGAGTTTTGATCGCACAGTCAGAGTTTTTGGCTGTTAGGTGCATGTCAGCCTAAGTCCTTTAGTGCAATGTATCGGTAAAGATTAAACAAATCAAGTGGTATGTTTGCAATGCTTCCCCTGACTTAATTACCCTATCATTAGTTGTCCAGTTATTGTTGCATCATATCCTAAGTCCTTTAGTGCACATTTTATTATGTTTTATGTGAGTCTGCACGCGGTATTATACTTTTGAAAGAAAATGCATGTATATTGTTTTGTCGAAAAGATTGTGGCTCACTGAATTGGTTTGCTAGGTGATGACGAAGTTCTGCTCTGAAAGGATTGCCAAGTACGCTTTTGAGTATGCTTACCTCAACAACAGAAAGAAAGTGACTGCTGTGCATAAAGCAAACATTATGAAGCTTGCTGATGGTTTGTTCTTGGAGTCTTGCCGTGAGGTTGCAACGAAGTATCCTAGCATTCAATATAGTGAAATCATTGTGGACAACTGTTGTATGCAACTTGTTGCGAAGCCTGAACAGTTTGATGTTATGGTATGTCCACTAAATCTATGCCTTTCTCACTAAGTGCTTCCGTTTGTAAAGCAATCGTATTCTAATTGCTGACCTAGCTGATCTTTTCCAGCCATATTAAAATAATATTGCAAAAGTTTAAAAAACTTAATTATGTTGCTCAAGCTTATATTGCCATCGTTCATGTTTGCTCCTTTTGTTGGCAATCTCATATTTTTTGTCTGCTCCGCTTTCCGTTCTGAATGCCCTTTTCTTGATTATCCCAAAGTATTCAAATCATTTTAATAAGTTCCCTTTTGAATTCAGACTTACTTTTATTTTGTTCTTTTTATAGGTTACCCCGAATCTGTATGGCAATCTGGTGTCTAATGTAGCTGCAGGTATTGCTGGAGGCACTGGCGTCATGCCTGGAGGTAGAGTTTGCTCTCTTGCTTGTGATTTTCTCATTTTAGCACAAATAGATTCACAGTTGCCCATAATTCAATCGTTTCTGGTTATGTTTCACTTGTCACATTTATTTAGCCTTTCCATTGCTTGAACCTCCTTTTATCTTTATACTTGAGCAGATGCAAACAAAACCTGAAGTCTCTAAATCATGATGTACTGTGTTATTTCAGGTAATGTTGGCCAGTACTATGCCGTTTTCGAGCAGGGCGCATCTGCAGGAAATGTTGGAAATGACAAGATTCTTCAGCAGAAGAAGGCTAACCCTGTGGCTCTGTTTCTCTCGTCCGCAATGATGCTGAGGCATTTGCAGTTCCCATCGTTCGCGGACCGGCTGGAGTCAGCAGTGAAGCGTGTCATTGCAGAAGGCAAATACAGGACCAAAGATTTGGGCGGCACCAGCACCACCCAGGAAGTCACGGATGCAGTCATTGCAAAACTGGGTTAACGACCAATCGTGTGTGCTTTTTGAGACAAGTCCCCCCATCGGACTAGGCTTGCTAGTCCTGACTGATTTTTGTTGATTGTAGCTTTAGATCATCATTTTGTTCAGCAAATCGTTGTAAATTTTCAGGCGTCTTGTTTCTGCTTCCGCTTCAGAGTAATCTGAGCAACTCACCAGGAACTGTTATTGCCATCTTATAACTGCAAATAAGAGAGCAAATATGAAAAACGATTCTCTTTTTAAATCTATCCACTGCTGTGCGAGGTGGTTCGTGAATTAAGATTGAAGTGGACGTTAATACTCGTGTCCTCTTCATATTTTGACGCGTATTGTAGAGGGTAAATCTTCAGCAAAGAACAGCAATCATGCTGGCTGTAGCAATGTAGAAAAAAAAAAGATTAAAAAAAATTACAACCAGCAATATGTGGGAAAAGATCATTGGTCCGGCCCACGTTCTCGCGAACACTGGCCCATCACAGACCCGCTGCCGCCATCCGCCGCTCAAACCCTAACAAAACCATCCCGTCCGGCTCCGGTTCCTCTTTCTCTCTCTCTCTCCACCAAACCAAGGCGGCGAAACCCTAGCTTCCCATCTACCATGGCCTCGCACATCGACTTCCGCTACCTCGATGAGGGCCTCGGCGGCGCGCGCGGCAAGCGCAAGCGCCGCGAGGAGGAGGAGGCGGCCGCCGAGGCCATGGACGTCGACGCCGACGTCCCCCGGCCGTCCAAGCTCCGCGCCATGCCCTCCCAGTCCGACCCCTCCAAGCCGGCCGGCTTTGGGCAGCCGACCTACGACGGCGTCATCGCCGGGCGCGTCTCGGGGCGTAACTGGAAGGAGCCCGCACGCGGCGCTCGTCCTCGCTGATGGTCTCCCGGAAGCCCGTCCCGCTGGAGCAGCGGGTGAGGGACAAGTCGTGAAGAAGGCGTACCAGGCGCGCAAGCAGGAGCTCAAGGAAGAGATCCGGAAGAACAAGGTCGCCAAGCGGACCAAGAAGCAGGAGCGGGAGAAGCTCAAGAAGGAGAACATTCTGCGTACCGGCTCCAAGCTGCAGAAGGTCACCAACCCCAAGACGATCCAGAAGATTGCCAAGTCCAAGAACCGCCATCAGCTCAAGGTCGTCTCAGACGAGATCTTCGGCAAAAAGAAGTCAGAGGCCACCCGCCGCATGCAGGTGCCTGGCCTGGAGAACTGAGTCACAAATTATCCTTTCTGCATCTTGTATCGCCAAATTTTGTAGTGCTGAGTTTCTACTGCTGTGAGTTCTGTTATGACCAATCAAGCGCTTAGGATTACATTGGTATATTACACTCATCTTGTATTGCTCGATGATCTTGAACAAAATGTGTCTCAACTGTTCAGCGTGCTCTCGGTGTCTGGCTTGATTGTTTTTAGGTGGGGAACTGCCGCTGTTATCATTGGCACTCCCTTGATCTTCCTTCTGAAAGTCATGAGCTCAGATTACTTACTGTGAACTGTGTACTCTGTTTTACACTTTGCAGCACTGATTGTTCAAATCTACCTTGACTCTGCTTCGTTATCTGGGCTGTTGGTATATGATAATGGTTTTATCCTTTGTTGGTATATGATAATGGTTTTATCCTTTCCTTTCCTTTTCATTCTCGGGGAGATGAGGATCCGGCGCTAACGGTGTTTGGCAACACACTTAAGATTGTGTGTACTTGAGACCCATCTTATTAGAAATTGTGGTTCATGACAATTGTGATGAAGATGTTGACATATTACTTGTGATGACGATGCGTGTATCCGTGCAATGAACAATTTTGGATTACTTTTGGATTATTGTGTTTCAGATACTGTTAATCGAGCAATTGCGTTGGTATGATGCGGTGCAAGTCTGTTAGCTCCCGTCGTGCTATTCCATCAGAGAAGCTTTCAGTGGAATAAAAGATGAGTGTTTGTGCAATCGTGCTAGGGAGGAACTGATTCATGACATGGAACTCACTGAGGAACTGATTCATGACATGGAACTCACTGAGGATTGAGTGCGGTCCTGCATTACCAACCAAACGAACAAATTCATTACTGAATTTGAATTCTTGAAATAAGCCGAAGTGCGCTCCACATCCTTGTAGCCATGGCTAAGAGGAAAGTGCGAGAAAAATCATCGCAACTATCTGAATAGATGAACTAGTTCAGCTAGCTCACGAGCTAACTTGTGGCATTATTGTTAATTTCACAACAAGGACAACATGCACATAAAATATTTTACTTCCTTTGTTTTGGGACACCCATTCGGTCTATTCTGAACTTCATAGACATGCAATTTAGTCATCGTTAATTTGAGGTCTTCCTTAGCGAGGGACACAAGCAGGCTTCAGAAAATTTTACACCAACATCCATTTTACCTTGACTCACTTGTGGTCGTACCCACTGCACGTCATCTCCACTGGATCAAAGCAGCTCCACTTGCATTTTCGTAAAAAACAAATTACTTATCGAGGGGCACAGATTCGCTAAATTGCTGTGATGGAACCGGTGATTTTGAGTCGGTCGGGGAATGATAACTGAAGGACATGATCCGATTCATGTACTATTCTGAATATTGTTCATGACAAACCGCGAGTAGGCTTTAAGGCCATATTTCAGCATATAGTTTAGTCACGACTTGACAGAACCCAAGACCTATAGGCCAACAATACCTAAGCACTCAGGCACAAGTATATCTGGCCATGGGAAGCCTGACCCGGCCCGAAATTTCAGGGCCTGGGCTTGTCCATGGGCCGGGGCCGGGCCCGAGCTTGAGATTTTAGCCCGAAGGTCGCATGGGGCCGAGCCTGGGACTTTGCATATTGGCATTTAAGGAAGAGGCCGAGGCCGAAAGCCTGATGAGATTTTGCAGTAATGGGAGGTGTCGTGGTGGGATCACGGCAGATGCCATAGGTATGGCTAAGATGGGGCCGAATGGTCGTTGGGGAATCCGGGGAGGGTTTATGCACTCGAGAAGTGCACAAGCAAGAACACGCAAGAAACCGCAAGAACACGAACGAGAAACCAAGAAACCAAGAACACAAAGCACACCACGATGTACCCTGCTTCGGGGCCCTCTTGTGGAGGTAACACCCCTACTGCAGCACTATCCTACTTGGTGTATACCTCAAGGTGACAATTACAAGCTGCTCCTCGAGCTGTGTGATGCTACAAAGGTGAGAACTTGAGGTAAAAGATGGAGCTACAAGGGAGGAAGAAGGAACTCCGAGCTAGATCCGAGGTGTCTCCGGGGGTTCCGAGGTTCCCTCTCTCCTCTATATCTCTCTCCTCCTCTGTCGATCGATCCCTCAAGCAGGAGGGGGGTGAAGCCCATTATATAGGCCAGCCGAATTACCGTTGTGCCCCTCGCTGACACTGTAGCCATGCCTCTGTTTTGGTCACATCGTACTCCTGTCAGGGACAAGACATGGCCTGCCATCCCCTGCTGCATAACGGCAGAGCTTAGCATGTCTCCTCTGACAGAGACAGGACGTAGCCACGCCGTGCTACCTCGTAGCCTTTTCCCCGGATCTCGCGGTCAGCGGTCAGAGACGTGCAGCCCCGCCGAACCCGGGGCACGCCTCTGCCAGGCTCCGTGACAGACGCTCCTGTGTCAGGCGGGAAGTGACAGGAGCATTGACCCCTGCCCGACCTACGGCCTCTTGCCTTGGTTAGCTCGGGTCTTGCTCCCGCTCCTTACCTCGGGTCTTGTACTTAAGATCCGACCAGGTCGGACATTACTTCCTTCAAATAGCTTCTCCTGCACTCACCATACAAACCATAGTACCGAGGTAGTTAGGTCGGCTGATCATAGCTCGGTTTATGAACCTCGGCCCATGCCAACGGGATACCTCGGACCCTCTGGGCCAAGATAGGTCGGCCTTTTCCGTACCTCGGCACACCTTTAAACTTACTTATGCCAAGCCTTGACCCTACCCGGGGTAGCCCCCGACATTAGTCCCGAAGCTGGTGCGGTCCTACGACCTCGGATGGAGGGCCGTAGCAGGTTCAAAATAAACAAGGCACCACCTCTAAAACGACCTCCAACATAGCTCTGCCGAGGTACTTCCCACAGTCCATATCTAATCCGAGGTTGATCGGCAATACGACTTTTTCAAACTGTTTGATTCAGCACCATCTTGCCTCAAGTTTTTCCGAGCCACGTGGCGAAGAATCTCTGCCCGGACCTCAAAATCCGGACCTCTGAAAGACAGGTCCTGACCACCCGCCGCCTTCGTCAGCCGGACCCACCAAACAGTGCACACGCGCACTCAAGTACTTGACCAATTGACCGCCCACGACCCCTCGATTCTCGCGCTGACCAGCACAGAAAATCCGGCGCTGGCGGTTGCCGTCCTGTGGCCCACGATGTGGCCGATCGTGCGGCCACAACTGCCGCAACTGCACGCTCGCCCGCACACGATCCCGCGTCCTCCCGGTAACCGCGCGGTAGTGCGCAGTTACCGCACGCGGTTATAAATAGGGGCCTAGGGCAGGACTTCATCTCCTTCCCCGTTCACTCGCCGCTTCGTGCCCTCCGCTTCCAGCGCCGCCGTCCAGCCCTCGCTGGTGACGCGCACCGCACCTTGCGCCGCCACATCGCCGTTCTGCAGCACCGTTCCACACCGCCGTCGAGCGCCTCGCCGCACCGGAGTACGCGCACTGCGCCTTGCGCCATCGACTCGCCGCCGATCCTTCACGCTCTTCCCCGGTGAGTTCTTCGTTTCCCCTCCATGGCCATGAACATGTTCATCCTTCGATGAACTCGAGGATCTTGATGAATCCGATGAACTTGATGAATCCGATAAACTTGATGAATCCGATGAACTTGATGAACCGATGCTCCACTTTCGCATTCTTTTAGAACTTTTAGATCTCACCTAGACTCGTTTCAGATACATCCACCGCGCTGTCCTCTTAGTTTTGCCCCTTGACGAACTTGAGTTTATTTTCCTTTTTAGCTCATCGGTAGATCTGTGCTAGTATCTCGCAGTGGTAGAAACGTGTTTCCCCCCTAAATCCTTTAGCCCGGCTGTCCCGCATGATCCGAGGTATTTACCCCGGCTACTCTGAATTATCCGAGGTACTTACCCGGTTGAACCTCCCTCTTCTGCAGGGAAAGTGTCAACATGTCTTCTGCCTCGGATCACGCCGAGGAAGGAGCACCTGGAGAACGAGGTAGCTGGGAGGGATCTGATGTCACGGAGGTCGACATCAAGTGGCTCCGAGATTCACGGCGGATCCCGGCCAAGCTCATCTGCCGGGTTCGAAGAAAGAAGATATCGAACCCGAGGTGGAATCCGGGGAGGGGTCGTCTTCTTGGATCACTTCGAACGTGGTTTCGGGCTCCCGGCCGGGAAATTCTTCCGGGACTTCTTAGACACCTTTGGGCTACAACACACCACTTGCCGCCAACGCCATCCTCCAACTTTCGGCCTACGCAACTTTTTCCGAGGGCTACCTTGGATTATGGCCAAGCATCGAGTCCTAGGCCAAGTACTTCCAGCTCAAGAAACAAAGTGTCCCGAACAAGAAGGTCGTGGACAAGGAGATGACCGCTTGCGGGGCGGCCTCGATTTCACCTCGGCGCCTCTCTAAGTTTCCTCGGATTCAGGGCTGGACTCCTGCCGCAAATGGCAACGCTCCTTCTTCTATGTGAAGAACCTGGGCACCGAAGACCTCATCAACTTGCCGGAGTTCACCATCGGAACCCCCGCTGCCCAACTCAACTGGGATTACGAGCCTGCACCCGACGCTCCGAGGTTCTACTGATCCACCAAACCATGATGTCCCTCCAGGAGAAAAGTTGGGGAGCAGATGACATCTTGCGCACCATGATCACCCGCCGAGTTAACCCTTTACAAGCGCGGGCCCATAAGATCTGCCACATGAGTGGCCGCTACGATCCCACTCGGAACAGCACTTTTGAACTCGATGACTCCGAAGTGAAGAGGCGCATCCGGGCCATCGCCAAGACCACCATGCCCGATAAGTGGAAATGGGGTGTCAAGCCCTATGACCGAGATCACCTTCCACCCCAAGTAGTGTACCTTACCCGACGTATAATATTCCTCGGTTTCATTTTCACCCCGACCTTGTATTGATTCTTGTGCTAACTCGGTTTTACTTCGCCACCTCTGCAGAAGTTCACTCGACAGGAAATCGAGGATGGCCCCCTTTCTTCTAAGGAGTAGACTCCCGACCTGCCTATTCCGCCGCCGCCGAGGCTGAAGATCCGGACAATGAGGATCACCTCCCTATTCCCAAGGCCACCTCGGGTAAGACTCGCGGTTGCACATCGCACCGCCCACCAGTTCGATCGTCCATCCAGGATTGGCCCAATGATGACGATGACGATTGCCAAATTCTGGAACCTGTCAATGTTATTCCAATTTCGTATGCTCCTCCAACATATAAGAACTTTCATCCAGCGTCTGCAGCTTCCCGGAAGCGCTCAGGACCCGGTACCTCGGATGCCGAGGCTTCCAAGACCTCGGAGACTGCAGCGCCCAAAGCCAAGCGTGCCAAGAAGACCTCGGCGAGGCACAGAAGCGAGGCCCCGTGGAGGAAGACGCGTAAGTCACCTTGCTCCTTGTTACCTCTCACGCTGTTCCGAGGTTGAGCTTTTTACTCTAACTTAATCTTTTCTTTTTCGTCTAGCCCGGCTCGGCAGATCAAACAGAGCCACAGCTCGATACATTCACCACTGCCTCCAGTGGTTGAATCTCAGACAACCGAGGTCGAGGTTAACCTCGGCAGCCCGCCAGAGCCTCTCCTCCAGAACGGTCCGCTGACATCCGCAGCCCGGAGAGGACCATCTCCTCCCCGGTGCGTGTCACCTCGCCGAACTTCCGCCGAGCTCTGACTCCGGCCTGGGACACTCCGCTCCGCCGAGATCGACTCCTCCGCGTCCTCAGAAGGATGCGGAGACAGATCGCGCCAAGACTCCAGCTAAGACCGTGCTGGAGCCTCGGCTCTCCCCCAAGTCTCAAGCTGCGCGCAACCAGCAGCAACAGCAGCAGAAGAAGCAACAACAACAACGACTGCAGAAGCAAAAGCTTCAGCAGCAGCAGAAAGACTCGGCTCCAAATGTTGAGCCCCCCACACAGCCACAGCAAACTCCGATGCCGCCACCGCCACCGGGCCCAAGGCTGCGAGCACCCAACTGGTGCGCATGTTCCGCGCCGAAGTCCACCTTGACCAAGACCGCGCCTTCGAGCTCTCAGGTCGCCACCTCCCGAGCTCTTTTCGCTGCTACCATCCAGCCGAACATCAGCAGCTGGGAGGTCGGGCAACTCCGGACCAAGAGCGGGAACAGCTTAGGCTCGGAGAAGCTACGACATGGACTGGAACTCGGCTGACATGCCGAGGTCTCCTCTAACCGACCTCTGAGCATCCAGTTGGACCTAGCGCTGTGCTCCAGTCCATTTACAACATGCAGACTGCGGTCCTTGATTGCAGCAAGAAGGCCTCGGTAAGCTTCTTTACGCAACTCTCTTTCTTCCTTTGAAACCAAATGACAAACATACACTATTCCCGTCCCCGAGATTCGGGTTGAGCAATTGACACTCCACCGAGTTAAAATTGGTCGGCTTGAATCTCAAAAAACTTGTTCATTTCCCCAATGCTGAGTCCCCGGGCCAACGCCGAGTCCCCGGGACTCAATTGGGCCTCGGGTGCTAAAAAGACCTCGGATTTCTTCGAAATGTAACTTTTCAATATTCGTGTCAAATCTCTTTCCGCCGAACTGATCTCTCTATCTTTTCAGGAATGCAACAATGCTCGGACAAAAATCTTCAAGAACCTCCTGCTGGATCACAACACATGAAGAAGTCTCACCGGACTCTTCTATCCGCAAAGGAGCAGAGCGACAAAGACTATGCCTCCAAGTTGAAGACAGCCGAAGATGAAATAGCTCGGCTGCAACAAGAGCTGAACCGGGCTAATGAAGCCAAAGCTACTGTGGAGGACGCTATGAAGGTCAAAGACCAGGCCGCCGAACAACAGAAAGAAATTGCCAAGACCCTGGAGAACCGCGCTACCTCGGCCGAAACCGAACTATCGCTCTCCGGCTGCATCGAAAAGTTGGTTGTCCGAGCTCACTCGGATTAATCACCAAATGGACAGTAAGTTTCTTTTCCCTTTTCCTTATTTTCTGCCGACCTACACCCCGTGCCACCGTATGCCTTATTTCAGCGACAGCCTTTTTGTCTTCTTCAGAATTTTGAGCACTCCAAGGACAAAGCTATCCGCGAAGTTCAAGCAGCTCGGGCAAAGAGGGCTGAGACAGAAACCCTCGGCGAAAGCTGGGATATCCAGGACCACCTTGTCGCCCTTAATGCTCGGATCAGGCCGCTCAGGGCCATTGGAACTAAACTGGTTGATGCCATCGAGGTCCATCGTGCCCTCTGGCCCAAGGTTAAGACTCCCACTTGCATCGACGAGCTCGCCACGAAGCTGAAAGGAGCCGAGGCTAGACTTCGGGAGTGGAGATGCTCATCAGCTCGGGCTGGAGCGGACAAGGCCCTGGTGTTCGTGCTGTCCTGGTATGAATCTGTCGAGATCCACACGGTTACCTCCCTGCGCAAGGGCTCTCCTGGAACACCACTCCTGCGATTGAGAAACGAAGCAGCAGCCGACCTCTTTGCTAGTTATGCAAACACCCGGACCTTTGATGAAGGGCGCCTCTATTCGAGGATGAAGAGAGCTCGGACGAGGAAGAAGAGTCCGGTGAAGAAGGCTCTGACGGCGGGAAATTGACTTCGACGAGCCTGAGAGCTCCAAGGGCAAGGCCGGCAAAACAACCGAGGTGGCTGAAGGTTCTGATGATGACTTCAACTTCGACGAACCTCCGAACCCCAAGGGCAAGTCCGGCAAAGCCGTAGCCACCGAGGTGATCTCCCCCGACGTGACGGACACCCCGGCATCCACTCCAACAACCGAGGTTGCTTCCGCGACCGAGGTTGTTCCTGCGCCCGAGGTTGTTCCTGCGCCGAGGTCCTGCTTCGAGGTCCCCACTACCACAACTTCGGCGACCGAGGTCTCTGGTTCCGAGGCCTGAACTTGTCTCCAGAAAAAACATTAAATCCCCGGTATGCCGGGTGCAGATGTAATATACACTTAAGTAGTTTGCCTTGCTACCAGTACTATTATCTTGCTATCCGAACCATGCTTTTCTAAGAATTTATGCCGAACCCTTTTGGAACGAGTCCCCGAGTTCACTTTCGTGTTTACTATACTTGGCATTCTTTGCTCTTGTCTACCATTTTGGCGTTCGACAGTCGAGTCACAAGATTGTTGTTTATAGCATACAGTACTTAGCAAATGCGAGGTGTGTTTCAAAATCATCCGACATAAACGAAAGGTAAAGACAGGGGTTAGTAAACGACACATGCCGAACTATATTTTTGGACCGAGTCCCCGAGTCCATTTTCATGTTTCCCACGTTTTTTCATCTTTGCTCTTGACTACCATTTCGGCGTTCGTCAGTCGAGTCACAAGATTAGTTACACAGCATACATTACTTGAAGTTTGAGACGAGGTTCAAAATGTTCGGCATATGAACGAAATTGACAAACAGAAATAAAACACAAGCACAGAGCGAGGCAGTCCCCGAGCTTCAACCTCGGAGTGCCGACATTTCATTAAGGATTAACCGAGGTACATACATTGCGCCCTTCATGAGTAGAAAGGTCGGAGTAGAGCTATATTCCATGGTCGCCTGACCTCTGATCCGGGGTTGTCCAGCCCATCTTCCTTGGTTCCTGCGCATCTATAAGATAGTACGAATCATTGAGCAGAGCTCGGCTCACAATGAACGGTCCCTCCCATGGAGGTGACAACTTGTGCCGACCTTTCTTGCGCTGCACCAGCCTCAGCACCAAATCTCCCTCGTGAAACACACGAGGGTTGACACTCCGGCTATGATAACGTCGGAGACCTTGTTGGTATATTGCTGACCGAGATGAGGCCAATTCTCTAGCTTCCTCAAGCAGATCTACTGCATCCTCCCGAGCCTCTTTTGCCTCGGCTTCAGTGTACATTGCCACTCTGGGCGCATCATATTCGATGTCAGTGGGTAGCATAGCTTCTGCCCCATAGACCATAAAAAATGGCGTATAGCCAGTTGATCGATTTGGCGTGGTCCTTAGACCCCACAGTACTGCTGGTATCTCATCTATCCAACACCCCGGCGTTTTCAGCAGTGGTTCAATGAGCCGAGCCTTGATGCCGGCCAACACTAGAGCATTTGATCTTTCCACTTGTCCATTAGACTCCGGTGTGCCACCGAGGCTATGTCCAGCCGGATTCCCTTGTTCATGCAAAACCGAGCAAATTCTCCAACAGCAAAGTTGTGCCGTTGTCCGAGATAATGCTATGGGGGTACCATATCGCAGAATGATCTCCTTCAAAAAGTCACTGCTGAATGACCATCCAACTTCCGGATTGGTTTCACCTCGATCCACTTGGTGAACTTGTCCACCATCACCAGTGTGTGCGTCATGTTACCTCGGGCTGGTTTGAACTCTCCCACCATATCCAAACACCATACCGCAAACGGCCAAGTGATAGGAATTGTTTTGAGCGCCGAGGCTGGCATATGCGTTTGCTTGGCAAACCTTTGGCATCCTTCACATCTCCGGACTATGGCCTCTGCATCAGCAAGAGCAGTGGGCCAATAGAACCCATGCCTGAACACCTTGGCCACCAGAGCTCTTGTGCTGCAATGATGACCACACTCTCCTTGGTGGATCTCCAAAAGCATCTCCTTGCCTTCAGCTGGCTCGACACACCGTTGCAACACCTCGGTTACGCTTCTTTTATAGAGCTCCTTGTTGATGATGGTGTACGCCTTGGCCCTCCTTTGATTCTCCTAGCCTCGGTTGTGTCACTTGGCAAGCTTCCCTCCGTTATGAACTTCATGATTTGCTCCGCCCACTCCGGCACTGGGTGCAAAGGAAAAATTTCTCGTCCACCTCCATTGGTTCGGCCACCATAATCTCCTCCATTATTTCCTCCACCATCCTGCGACCAGTCCCCGAGTCTTGATGAGCAGTCCCCGAGGTTCGGTGCGCAGTCCCCGAGCTCTGCCACGCAGTCCCCGGGTCCGACCAAACGCATCCGACGTCTACCTCCATTGGAACAGGTCCGGGCTCTTGCTCCGCCGGGATGAAAATAGATTCGGATTCAGGAGAAGGTTTGATTGAAGGAGTTCTCAAGTGATTCAGGGCTACCCAGGTGGTACTGCCTCTTTAGATGAACCGAGCTTTGACAACACGTCGGCAGCATTTTTCTGTCCGAGGTATATGCCTGTATTCACACCCTTCAAAGAACCCGGATATCTTTTGCACATGGAACCGATATAACGCCATGTTGGCATCCAGAGCATCCCAAGTTCCAGAAGATTGTTGCACCACCAGGTCGGAATCGCCGAAGCACCTACGCCGGATACCGATCTCCTTCGCCACATTGAGGCCATGGATTAAGGCCTCATACTCCGCCACATTGTTTGATGCTGAGAAATGAATCTGCAGCACGTATTTCAGCTGATCTCGCTTCGGCGAGGTGAGGACTATTCCAGCCCCCAGCCCGATCTTTGTCTTGGACCCATCAAAATGCATTTTCCAATAATTATAGTCCGGCCTGGGTGGCTCATACTGCATCTCGGCCCAATCACAAAAGAAGTCCGGCAACGCCTGGGATTTAATTGCATCTCTTCTCTCATAATGTGGTGCATATGGAGACACCTCAATCGCCCATTTGGCAACTCGGCCAGTTGCATCTTTGCACCCGATGATCTCCGAGATTGGAGCTTCGCACACCACCGTCATGGGATGCTCCTGGAAATAATGCTTCAACTTCTTGACCGCCAGGTAGACACCATACGTCATCTTCTGGTAGTGAGGGTAATTCTGCTTCGAGGTAGAGATCACCTCGCTCAAGTAATACACCGGTCTCTGCACCGACCTGCCACCTTCTTCGCGCTCCACCACCACTGCCACACTTACAACTCGGTTTGTGGCCGCAATGTAAAGTAACATCGGCTCATTGTGCAATGGTGACGCCAACACCGGGCAGTGGACAACATCTTTTTCAGCTCATTGAACGCCACGTCGGCCTGCGGGGTCCATGTAAACCCGGTACTTTTCTTCATGAGCTGGTACAAAGGTAAGGCTTTTTCTCCAGCCGACCTACAAATCGGCTCAACGAGGCTAGGCACCCTGTGAATTTCTGCACATCTTTCAAACACTTCGGTAACTTCATGTTCTCAATAGCTCGGATCTTGGCCGGGTTAACCTCGATACCTCGGCTAGACACCAGGAATCCAAGCAACTTTCCAGCCGGGACACCAAAGGTGCACTTGTCCGGGTTAAGCTTCAACCGATATTTTCTCAAATTCACAAATGTCTCCTCGAGATCCTCGAGGAGAGTACGTTTCTCCTTAGTTTTGATGACGATATCATCGACATACACTTGCACATTTTTGCCCATTTGAGAGTGCAGGCATTTCTGCATACACCTCTGATAAGTTGCCCCGGCATTTCTCAGACCAAAACACATGACACGATAGCAATACGCCCCATACGGGGTAATAAAAGCAGTCTTTATTTGATCCTTGGGTTCAGTGGTATCTGGTGAAAACCAGAGTACGCATCGATAAAAGACAACAGTTCACAACCAGCAGTGGAATCGATCACTTGATCAATCCGAGGTAATGGAAACGGATCTTTCGGGCACGCCTTGTTGAGGTTAGTGAAGTCAATGCACATGCGCCACACCTTGACCACGGCTGGCTCGTCTTTCTTCTTTTCCACCAAGACCGGATTGGATATCCAGTCCGGATGCAGCACCTCCATAATGAACCCGGCTGCAAGCAACTTAGCCAGCTCGTCCAGCACCACTTGTCTTCGGTCGTCTGAGAGACGACGGGTCGGTTGCCTCACCGGTTTCACCTCGGCCTGACAAATAAAGAGTGCTCTGCCAACTCCCTCGGAACACCAGGCAGGTCCTTAGCCGACCATGCAAAGATATCCCGATTCTCACGGAGGAAGTGACAGAGCTCGCTTCCTATTTCTCGCCCAGCCCGGTCCCAATGATGGCCATGCTCTGGGTGCTCCGGGTCAATGGGGATCTTCTTGGTCTCCTTGGGCACCTCGAATGCTGCAGTTGAGTCCGGGCTCATCAGTCCGGACATGCCGAGCTGTGTTGACTGCGCCATTGCCACCACTTGATGCAGCTTCTTCTTCTCAGCTGCGATCACCAAAGACTCGGCCAGATTAGACCCCGCCGAGGCACACTGAATGGCTCGCTTGTAGTCACCCGAGATGGATATGATCCCATTAGGCCCTGGCATTTTCATCTTCAGGTATGCAACATGGGTGGAAATCATGAACTTGGCCAGAGCCGGCCTTCCAAGCAATGCATGGTATGCACTCTCCAAGTCCACCACCTCGAACTCGATACTCTCAACTCGGCAGTTATCCTTGGTTCCAAATGCTACATCCACCCATATCTTGCCCATGGGTGCACAGGAAACGCCAGGCACAATCCCATGAAAAGTACAACTGCTTGGCATCAACTGATTTGGCGATATGCCCAATTTCACCATTGTGTCTCGGTACATGATGTTGATGGCACTGCCATTGTCCACCAGAACTCGGGTGAACCTCACATTGTTGGTAGGCCCACACAACGTCGGATCTACCACCAGGGCATACTTTCCAGGGCTCGGCATGATCCGAGGTGTGTCTTTCCTGCTCCAAGTGATCTCCTGCTCAGACCAGTTCATATAGGTCGGCACCACCGGCATTACTGCATTCACCTCCATGGCACGCCTCTGCACACTCTTCTTGTCAGTTGGCTCGGTCACAAAGACCACATAGCTCGCATGAGCCTCTCTATAGTCATTTCCGGGGTATTCATACTGCTGACTTGGTCCGGCACCATTGTTGTTGTTATTACCTCGGACATTCACAACATTCACGGGCCTTGCTGCTGCAGGCCTCGGAGGAGGTGCAGTGGTTATCGGGGTAACATTTGCTCCGGACAGATTTGGGTGGGACCTCGGCTGAAATCTCTGAGGTGGTCCTCCTCTGTTTCCTCCGGCCTTCGCCCCTTCTTCTCTGATTCTGCGGTTCCAGCTGCACTGCCGGGTTGAATGGTTGGCTGGCTTGCGCGGGTCGGTCGTATGGTAACAGCAAGGACCATCTATCATTGATTCATAAGTCAAGGGTGGCTCCGGGTTCGGACTAAATGCCGGACCATTGATTTTCGGCCTCTGGACACCTCCAGCTCCGGGCTGATCCGGGTTCACCGCTGCAACTTGGTTCGAGGTGTATGGGTAGTCCGGCTCCCTCCTTTTTGTCCGAACTCTTGGCGGTCATTACACCTTGGTCCGAGCCGGTTGTTTATTGGCTCCCTCCTTCTGTTACGTGCCACTGCCTCTGCTGCTGGCTGCATCGGATCACCCAGAGCATAAGAATCTGCAATCCGGATTGTTCTGCTAGGGATTTCGGCATATCTCTTTGGAGCCTCTGCCACAGCATGCTGCCATGTCGACAACCATCTGCAAACCAGGAAATGGCCTGTGCCTCTACAACTCCTTCACAGGAATTCCGAACATTGCTCCACCGAGTTAAGAATTCTCGGTCAGTTTCATGATCATCTTGCTTACATGCGCCAGGAGCTGAGGTCGGTTTGGCCTCTTGTATGTACTAGCAAAGTTGCTGTTAAACGCCAGCTCCAAGTCTATCCAGGAGTTGATACTATACTCCGGCAAATTATTCAGCCAGATCCGAGCTGGACCTTCCAACATGTGCGGGAGATACCGGACCGCCCATCGGCGATTGCCCCCCGCTATGTGCACCGAGGATACATAATCTGTCAGCCAATCTTGCGGCTTGGTGCTCCCGTTGTATGGCTTGGTGTTCCGACCTAACTGGAACTGAGATACTGGGGTGGTGGCTCCTTCATGATCCGAGGTCCAAAACACGCCGGACCAGGAGGGCCTTCCTCCTCCAGTTGCTCGGACAAGTAGATTCTATCCAGCTTGTTACGAACATCGCCTGGAGCTAACATCCGAGCTCCTATCCGAGGTCCCAACGCCCCATCCACTCTGTGGTATCCAGCTCGCGCCATGGCCGAGTCTCCATCATCATATCGGTCATCGCCTTGACCGACATTCTGAGGTTGCTGAACATACTCCGGCTCTCGCTGATATTGCCCCTGCGGCCGGGTTGTTGCTGATACCTCGGGGGCGGAGGTGGTTTACCTCGGCCAGCCGACGCTGCTTGCCCGCCATTCTGATTTCCCTGACCGGAGTTACCCTTAGCTCGGCTTGCATTACCTGGCCGGGGTTTCCCTTAGCTCGGCTAGCATTGCCCTGGCCCACCTTCTGCTTTGCTGCTAACACCGGATCATACATCTGCAGCTGCTTGTTCTGACCCGAGGTGACACTCCGGGCTCGATCGGCTCCTCCGACGAGTGGAGACGAGGCTTGCCCCTTGGACACCTGACTAACTGGCCTAGCTGAATAAACCATCTTGAATCACCAGCCCCGGCATATGCTCTGCGGAGAGCCTCATTCTGCTGGTTAGCTACATACACTAATTCATTGACTCGCTTCTGCTGCGCACGCCATGCATCTCCAGTCAACCCGGATAGCTCGGCCCTGCCTGCCTCGGCAGCTCTGAGGTTCTTAGCAGGGGAACTATATACCGGCCTTCCAGTCGACACGCGACTCTCACTCCTAGCCGAGGTGGTAGGTCGAGCCTCCCTGTTTATCTCATCATTGAGCCCCTTGCCTCTCTGCCGCACCTCGGCTCCCCTATTTATCAACTGCTACCGGGGTGAAGCCATTCGCTGCATTGTACTCACGCAGATCTCTATTGAACTCATCTCTAGCTGTCATCATTGCTACAGCCTCCTTTTGCAACAGGACACGCTTTGCCTCTAGGTCGGCCACAGTCACACTACATCCACTCCTGGATTTACTGGGTCTGCCAGTGTCTCCACTATTCTACTAGGGTCGCACCTCGGCCCTGCACCTCGGGGTGCCAGGCAACTCTTTCTCTAGCCTGGGCTTTGCAGATCTCACCTTAGCAACCTCGGCCGGCTTGGATTTGCTGGCATCTACTTTGCCAGCGGCATCAACCGGACCGGTCATCATCACCTCCACGCAGCTCTCGGGGCGAGTGATACGCCGACCTAAAGCCGCGAGGAGAGGAGTTTCGTCGTCCACGAGCACCTGCTCCGGGTACTCGCGAACAACCTCGACAGCAACGTAGGTGACGAAGCATCATGGTGAAGCCATGCTCGGGGAAGGGCTTGCCGGCGAAACACCCCGCATTGTCGCTGATGAAGGTGAACTCACCGATCTTGGCGATAAGCCCGGAAAGAACACGCTCGCCTGAGCCCGTCCGGATGTAAACTCCCTCCAACGCCTCAATCTGCCCCACGGTGGGCGCCAACTGTCGTGGTGGGATCACGGCAGATGCCATAGGTATGGCTAAGATGGGGCCGAATGGTCGTTGGGGGAATCCGGGGAGGGTTTATGCACTCAAGAAGTGCACAAGCAAGAACACGCAAGAAACCGCAAGAACACGAACGAGAAACCAAGAAACCAAGAACACAAAGCACACCACGATGTACCCTGCTTCGGGGCCCTCTTGTGGAGGTAACACCCCTACTGCAGCACTATCCTACTCAGTGTATAGCTCAAGGTGACAAGTACAAGCTGCTCCTCGAGCTGTATGATGATACAATGGTGAGAACTTGAGGTAAAAGATGGAGCTACAAGGGAGGAAGAAGGAACTCCGAGCTAGATCCGAGGTGTCTCCGGGGTTCCGAGGTTCCTCTCTCTCTCTCTCTATATCTCTCCTCCTCTGTCGATCGATCCCTCAAGCAGGAGGGGGGTGAAGCCCATTATATAGGCCAGCCGATTACCGTTGTGCCCCTCGCTGAACACTGTAGCCATGCCTCTGTTTGGTCACATCGTACTCTGTCAGGGACAAGACATGGCCTGCCCATCCCTGCTGCATAACGGCAGAGCTAGCATGTCTCCTCTGACAGAGACAGGACGTAGCCACGCCGTGCTACCTCGTAGCCTTTTCCCCGGATCTCGCGTGGTCAGCGGTCAGAGACGTGCAGCCCCGCCGAACCCGGGGCACGCCTCTGCCAGGCTCCGTGACAGACGCTCCTGTGTCAGGCGGGAAGTGACAGGAGCATTGACCCTGCCCGACCTACGGCCTCTTGCCTTGGTTAGCTCGGGTCTTGCTCCCGCTCCTTACCTCGGGTCTTATACTTAAGATCCGACCAGGTCGGACATTAGTTCCTTCAAATAGCTTCTCCTGCACTCACCATACAAACCATAGCACCGAGGTAGTTAGGTCGGCTGATCATAGCTCGGTTTATGAACCTCGGCCCATGCCAACGGGATACCTCGGACCCCTCTGGGCCAAGATAGGTCGGCCTTTTCCGTACCTCGGCACACCTTTAAACTCTACTTATGCCAAGCCTTGACCCTACCGGGGTAGCCCCCCGACAGGAGGGCCTGGGCCTGGGATTTCGACCGTGGGCTTTGTTAGGCCCGGCTCGGCCGGCCCATGGCCAGGATAGTACAAGTCTCCAAAGTCTACACTTAAAGTCATCGACGAGGTAACATGGGTATTTACCGAGCCAAGACAAGCTAAAGTTTATCAAGACTGTCGAGGCAACATGGGTATTTACCCAGTGAATTGATTACATTTCAATCCTCGGCTCTTACTCCACATTGAATTGATTACATTTCAATTCTTTACAAGCTTATCAAGCCCGTCGAGGCAACATGGGTATTTACCGAGTCGAGACAAGCTGAAGTTATGAGCTGAATAAGTTATGAGTCCAGACAAACAAATGAGTCGAGCTAGCTTGTTATTAAAGAGTATTTACTAGCCGAGTGAAGTTGGCTTAGATATCCACCCCTAACATGAAGTCAAAAAATCGACTGTGAGGTCTGGGACTGAAAGCCCATTGGTCAACCCTAGTGCCACCTCTAGAAGTCCTCAACTTCTAGACCCAATTGCCCCGCCTTATGCTCTCTAATATGGGGACCTTACTTTTCGAATTATCGTTACACCTAATGCCAGGTTTGCAGTCTCCTTTAAAGGTTCTCCTCGTATGTTGTCTGTGCATGTCGTGGATAACGCGGTAGCAATAAACGTTCTCCGTGCTTTCCAGTGACACGACAAATCTCCATCGTTGGAGGCAAGCTAGTGAGACGAACGTCTGAGGGGTATATGTGGTTTTTTTTTTTTTTTTTGATACAACCGCAACTGGATTAATTAAAAGATAATACATGAGAGTACACCAGAAACATCCAGAGACGGCACAGCTGCCTCCCTTTTACAGAAAACCACCCCAAGTAAAGAAGAAATGACGCACGCATCCTTGGGAAGCTCTGCTACTCCTTTTCCGCCACCGTCATCGATCTCGCCGACGCAGAAGAAGACGAGGATGAACACGATGGTCGCTGAGCCACCTGCACAGGTCGATCGGGAACTCAATCCTTTGAAGTCGCCGCAGCTGCCACTCGCCGAACACGGCGAGCTGTTGGCGTCGAAGATGGCACATCGGCGGGGGGCACGCCCCGGCCCGGGCAGGATGTCGAGCCGGCATCGGCAACGAAGGCCAGCTTCACGGCCCGCCATTTCACCAGTAAGGAGAGACAGGAAAAAAGCTGCACGAAGCAGCAAGATCCACTTCGCGAATCAGAGGAGAAGTAGCCGCACCTCATCCGCTCATCTCCACCACGGCCGCCCGGAAGAAGAAGCCACCACCGCAGCCCTTGATCCACGAAGAGGACGATACAGCACGCGATTTTATTGAAACGACCTTGGCCATCTCCATCCCTGCCCGCAATCCCCCATGGATCCAGCGAGCAGAGGGGAAAAAGCCAGGCTCCGGCGTCGCTGGGGTCGCCGGAAGCCAGTCGAAGAGGAAGAAGAAAGAAAACAAAGAAAACAAACGGGCATCCGCCACGAACACAGCAAAAGCAAATTTACATCGGCAGATCTGCTTCTAAATCTAGTATCTACAACCCGCGCTACGCCTCCTCTTCTGCATCGGCCGGCAACGCCGCCGGAGAGGAGAGGGAAGCGAGCCGGGGGCGAGAACAGGGAGCGGAGGTCGACCCTCAAAACAGGGGAGGGGAGGGGAAGAGAGAAAGAGCCACCCAAAGACAGAGCTTCGGTGGAACAGAGAGAGTGGAGAGAGATGCTGGGTATATGTGGTTTACTATTGCACAATGGTCTGTTCTTGCGGCATTTCCTTTTGCCCTTTTCCATCTCACCCATTTGGAGCAGTGGTTCCAGGTCAACGAGCTCCAATTTCAGGGCGACGTCGTGACCAATATTTTCTCTCAGTCTTTTTGCGGTGTACTTGCTCCTTATGCGATATCAACAAACATCATACCTGATGTCGGCGTGCGCATGGTCTTTTGTACTGCAATCATGTTTTGTGATACAAAAGTTGTGCAAGTTTATGCAAAAAGTCTTACAAAATTCATATGAAATTATACTCATATAAAGAAGTTATATCTATAATCATTAGGATTCATAAGGTGCTAACTCTAGCACCACCATTGTGTAGTGTATAGCTTAAATCTATTCGTGTCTCTGTGCTTGGTAGAATTAATTTTGTAAGATTTGGGGTTTGGTGTAGAGAAAAAACTAGCGAGATCGTCAGATCTATTCATCTGAGCCTCTTTCTAAAAATTAGAGCTTTCGTCCAGTGAGGGATCAAAATCCACCTACCGGCCGCCCCATTTTCGGATTGCCGCTCGCTAGGACGCGGTTCCGAAATCCCAAATTCGAAATCCCAAACCCAAACCCGCTCCCCGACCCGCATCTACCCCACCACCGCCGGATCCCCTCCTCGCGCTGCCGCGTCCACTCCATCCCGGCCAATGGGGGCCGGCGGCGGCGGCGGCGAGTGGGAGATCCGAAACGACAACGGCTTCGTCTACAAGCGGCCCCGCGTGCTCTACCCGACCGGCCACGAAGACGCCGGCGCGGCGCCCCCCTCCGCGCCGGCTCCGCCCCCCGAGTCCGTCCGCCGCCAGCGCCGCCGCCGCGCGCTCCTCCACCTCCGAGCCAAGTACCTAGCTGAGATCGCTCGCTGGGAGTCCCTCGCCGCCGAGGTCTCGTCCCGGCTCCCCCCGCAGCTCCTTCCGGAGCTCCGTCCGCTTCGCCCCTTTCCCTCACCGCCTCCACCGCCGCCATCTCCTCAGACCACACCGTCCTCGACGACTCAATCGCGGAGGTAAGTTCCTAAACCACTAGCAGTCGTCTTCCCCACTCTGCCTAGTTGCTTATGTGTTCTTTTGGGGTGGTTCTGCAGGTACAGGCGCTGGTGGAAATGCTCGAGAAGGTATCCCAGATGTGCGACGAGATTCTCGAGTTCTGCAGCGAGCACGAGGCAGCCCTAGTGGATGACATCCTCGCGCTGCCTGTGTGGGGCAATCCTTGGGAGCTCATGAAGTCCTTGTGCAGTGCCGATGAGCAGGCCGCCGTGCAGCCTGTGTCGGACAGTTCGCGGGAGCTTATGAACTCGCTGCAGTCCAGCTGAGCAGGCTGTCCCTGGTACTAATTAGGCAGTTCACGACTCCATTGGCGTCATCTGTATTTAACTAGATAGTTTGCTTTGTTGTGCTTGGTGAATCGCAGTTGGATTGGAGGCAGAAATTAGGCTCAATAGCTTCTATGTGCTTGTAGGATTGGTAGATGTTTCCTCCTGATGTACCCGAGGGTTGGGGAAATTGGCATCTGTGTAACTAGATTAGGGCATGTTGAGCTGAAATATGTTAGATTTAATTCTTACCGGGTGTTGTCGTAAGTATTGAAGTTGTACTTATGTATGGAGGTGGGTGTCTGATTTGCACAACTTATCTGTTTCTCGCCTTCCGAACTGTACAAATAATGTTGGAACTAAGCACGTATTGGCAAAAATTTTCATTGTTACTTTCTTATTTTGTACCTCTGGCATGCAACTTCCCTTGTAGTCTACTTGTGAAAGTTGAATTCGTATTAAGGGGGTGTTCAATATACCTAGGTAGAGAGTGATGTCTCTGTGAGCTCTTTTCTTATGTACTCTATTAATGGCAGCCATGTATAGCAGCATAAAACAGATGTTATGCACTCCAGAATCTCTTAGTTATATGATTCAAAAAGGAAAAAATAATCCCTTAGTTCTTGGTTCTTCAGAAGACCCTTTGCTTTGAAATGTGCCAATTTAGTGGTCATTTTCCACCGTCCATCAGAAATCTGTTGCTCCTTTGTTGAAAATGTGAAGATTTCAACCTGGCTTACCCTCTAACAAGATGGTGACATTGTCTGCTCCTTTGTCTTGGACATCCAGGTATGTGTTTTTGTTTTCGTCAAGAAAAAACATACAATGGTGTTCTTTTTAGGAAAGTATCAGCATTCTTTGCAAAGATGCAGATGGTGCTCGGTTAGCCAGAATAATTTCAGCTTCATTAAAGCATTTATCTTTGGATTTTGGTTTCGTCTCTGTAAAATCCCACCAAGATTGTATGGAGGTGGGTGTCTGATTTGCATAACTTATCTGTTTCTCACCTTCCGAACTGTACAAATTATGTTGGAATTAAGCATGTATTGGCATCATTTTCATTGTTACTTTCTTATTTTGTACCTCTGGAATGCAACTTCCCTTGTAGTCTACTTGTGAAAATTGAATTCGTAGTAAGGGGGTGTTCAATATACCTAGATACAAAGTGATGTCTCTGTGAGCTTTTTGCTATGTACTATATTAATGGCAGCCTGTATAGCAGCATAAAAAAAGATGTTATGCACTCCAGAATCTCTTAGTTACATGGTTCAAAAACAATAAGAATCTCTTAGTTCTTGGTTCTTCAGAAGACCCTTTACTATGAACTGTGCCAATTTATGGTCATTTCCACCGGCCAGCAGAAATCCTGTTGCTGTTTTGTTGAAAATGTGAAGATTTCAAGCTGGCCGACCTCTGACAAGACAGTGACATTGTCTGCTCCTTTGTCTTGGATATCCAGGTATGCGTCTTTGTTTCATCAAGAAAAAACATTCAATTGTGTTCTTTTTAGGAAAATATCATCATTCTTTGCAAAGATGCAGATGGTGCTCAGTTACCTATAGTATGACGAGAATAATTTCAGTTTGGTTAAAGCATTTATCTTTGGATTTTAGTTTCGTTTCTGTAAAATCCCACCAAGATAAAAAAAGCCCAGCTTAGGAGCACATGAGGCTTACGAAGCAGAGCTGTCACAGCTTGAACTTGGCACGGTACACCTGCAAATTTCATTGGAGTCTGGAAGGTTGGTACCAACCATGATACATTTCAAGAAGCATTCTGGTAGGTGGAACAGGTGATATTCCCTTGCTTCTTATGAGCTCAAGCCTGCTCATGATGTCGCACTTGATGATGATCTGGATTCTAGACTTCCAGAGTGCCTGATTCTCCTGGATCTTTTTGTGTATGGTATTTTTTTTGTTGCCGGTATGTTCAGTTTGTGTGATTTTGAACTATGGCCTAGAGTTGCTTTGATTCCAGGAGTTGCACTAGGGTGCAGAAGTAGTTTTTTTTTGTTTCCATACACAGAATGACATATATTCGTGGAAATGGTACAAGTATGCTTTACAGCAATCCTCACTTCATTAACTTGGTTCAGTATTACAATCTTAATAGATGACCTCCATCGAAATACCCAGGAGGCCAGGAAGTACATCATAGCATATAGAAGAAACAATGCTTTTAGCCTCTCTTGCACACAGGTGTGCGGCATGATTTGCAAAACGATCTAAAATAAGAAGGTTGAAGTCCTGGAGCATAGCAACCAATTCCTTCAACTCTTGCAGAATATGGATCCCCTCATTTCCAATGCTCGGGTCCTGCCAAAGCGAGACAATCCCGGAGCAATTTGTCTGTAAAATTACCTTGGGTGACTGCCATGGACAGCAGACTCCAAACCTCAACGGCAGGCCAGCAACTCGCTGACGAAAGGGTCTTCTACATTTGGTTTCGGGTACACACCCTACCCTGACAAAAGTGCTTCCGTTGTCCTGAATAACATTGCGTGACCACAGCTTTCCTGGTTAGAAGATCAAGTGAACCGTCAGTATCTGGAATCCGATGCAGGGTATGCTGATGACGAACTCCTCAATGATGTCCCCAGGCTGGTTACTTCTGACATGAATGCACACTTGTCCAAGGAGTTCAGCTTTGATGATATTAAGGAGGCTCTTAATTCCATGGGAGACCTGAAAGCTCCTGGACCGGACGGCATGCCTGCAGTGTTTTACAAAAGGTTCTGGGGCTTAATTGGGGACAAGGTGCAGGAGGAGGTTCTGGGTGTTCTGAATGGTGGGGAGATGCCCACGGGCTGGAATGAGACAATTATTGTCCTTATTCCCAAGGTGCAAAATCCGGAGAGACTAAAAGATCTCCGGCCCATCAGCTTGTGCAACATCATTTACAAGATTGTGGCAAAAACCGTGGCATGCAGACTGAAATCCGTGCTGTCTGACATTATTTCCCCCACTCAAAGCGCCTTCGTCCCGGGGAGGCTGATCACAGATAATATTCTGGTTGCCTATGAACCAACACACTATATGCATAAGAGGAAGGGTGGCAGAGATGGTGTTGCGGCTGTCAAGTTGGACATGAGCAAGGCTTATGATAGAGTTGAGTGGAAGTTTCTTGAGAACATTATGCTGAAGATGGGCTTCTCGAGTGGCTGGGTGCAACTAGTGATGAATTGTGTGCGAACTGTCTCGTATAAGGTCAAGGTGAATCAGGACTTGACAGAGGTGATAATGCCCCAGAGGGGATTAAGACAAGGTTGCCCTCTCTCTCCTTACTTGTTCATTTTGTGTGCTGAGGGCTTGTCTACATTGTTCCAAAAGGCTGCCGATGATGGCTCACTCGAGGGGATCCAGATCTGCCCCAATGCCCCCCAAGATTAATCACATGTTCTTTGCTGATGACTCGCTGATCTTCATGAAAGTCAATGAGGCTAGTGCCAGGAAGCTACAACTTATTCTGCATCTGTATGAAGGAGCCTCGGGTCAGATGATAAATAAGGAAAAGTCTGCGGTTATGTTCAGCAAAGGCACCTCCAACGCGGCGAAGAGGAGATTCCTCTCCACGCTCCAGATTAGTGACGAAGCTTACAATGAGAGATACCTGGGGCTCCCGATCTATTGGGGAAATCAAAGAGCAAGCATTTGGGTATCTAAAGGAGAAGGTGTGGAAGAAGATTCAGGGATGGAAGGAGAAGTTTCTCTCACGTGCGGGGAAAGAAATTCTGGTCAAAGCGGTGGCCTAGGCTGTGATCTTACGAAAACCTTCTGTGATGACCTTAGTTCTATGGTGTGCCGGTACTGGTGGAATAGCCAGGATGAAGATAGACACCACTGGCTCGGGTGGGAGCTTTTGACAAAACCGAAGTGCGAGGGAGGGCTGGGATTCCGCGATCTCCATATCTTCAATTTGGCAATGCTGGCTCGCCAAGGATGGAGGCTGCTGCTTGATCCTACTTCCTTGTGTGGGCGTCTGCTGAAGGCCAAGTATTTCCCGAACGGCAGCATCCTCGACGCCGTTCAACAGCCCAATATTTCTTATACTTGGCGCAGCATTCTGAAAGGGGTTGCTTTACTGAAAGATGGCCTGATTTGGAGAGTGGGCGATGGCAACAACATCAAAATCTGGGATGATCCGTGGTTGCCGGGGGGTGAGACTAGATTGCCAAGGACTGCTCCTGGTCCGGTTTCGGTGAACCTGGTCTCTGATCTGATAAACCCTCAGGGTGGTGGATGGGATGTGCCTCTTCTCAGCTCGATCTTTGCCTCGGATGACATCAAAGACATCCTCTCTATCAGTCTTTGCGAGGATGTGGAGGACAGACCGGCTTGGCACTTTGATCAAAGGGGAGCCTTTTCAGTCAAGGCGGCCTACAAGGTGGGGGTCATGTGGAGGGATAGGAAGCGAGGGAGGGATGCAGCTTGCTCTAAAACAGCTGCAGAGAACGCTGTCATCAAGTTTGATTGGAGCAAGATCTGGGACCTTAATGCGTCAAATAAGCTGAAGATGTTTGCGTGGAGACTTGCTCATAACAGCCTTGCAAACAGAGTAAAAATTAACCGGATCGGTGTCGACCTGGACACCCGTTGCCCGGTCTGCCACAGGCTCGATGAGGATGGAGGGCACGTTTTTCTGAAATGCAAAAAGGTCAGAGAGTGTTGGCTTACCCTTGGCATAAATGAGCTCAGGGAGAGATTGGTTGAGTGCAGCTCGGCCAAAGCAATGATGGACAAGCTCTGGTCTTGTGAAGAAGAAACGAAACTGAAGGCGCTGGTCCTCATGTGGGAATGGTGGGGAGTTCGCAACAAAGCAAATGCTGGGGAGGCCATCAGGGCTGCCTCCGATGTCTGTCGCTCGGTGGAGAGGCATCTGGTGGATTTTCGATCTATCAAGAAACCGCCAAAACCCCTAACCCCAGATCAACACCGATGGCTGAAACCCCAAGAGAATTCTCTGAAGGTGAACTTCGACGGGGCTTTCGACGCGGAGACTGGGCGTGGCGGCTGGGGATACATCATCCGTGATCACCAGGGGGAGTTTGTGGCAGCAGGAGCGGGGAAGTCTTGTAACCTCCGCGACGCCTTGCACGCCGAAGCTGTCGCCTGTCTTGCGGCTGTTGAGGGGGCGGGCATGGTGAACGCTCACCGAGCCGTCTTCGAATCTGACGCTTCTAATCTCGTCAGTGCCCTCAGCGGTGATGCTTATGACCGCTCAACAATCGGAGTCCTGGTGGAGGAGGCGAGAAGGAATTGCAGATTGAACTTCGTTTCTTTCCAATTTTCTTTCTGTCGCCGTGCTTGCAATTCTGCAGCTCACGAGCTCGCAAAATTTGGTGTAAAGTCAGATATGTCTGACTACTTTTGGGTGGACTCTGCCCCCATCTGTGTAACAAACTTGGTTGCCAGCGATTTAGCTGTGCCGGTTGAGTAATAGATTTCTATATTTAACGTAAAAAAAAAAAAGTATCTGGAATCCCCAAATTGGTCGTCAGCAAGCTGGCCGGTAACAACTTTCTACATGAACGAATTTGCTTCTGCTCTCCCGTATACACCACATTGTCGATACAATCACCACTGTATTCTCTTTTTTCACTGATTGTCCTAGTGATATCTCCAAGCAGCTGACCAATAAAAGCCCTCGCATGATCACAAGCAGTAAGCGTATGGAACGTGTCCTCTACATAATCACAAAGCTTGCATGTGCTCTCAGTCATAATGTGCTGGGACTTGGGATTGTTAGAATTCGGTAACATTCCCTTGAAAATTCTGAACATGACTTTCTGTTATTTTGTGGTGATCTAAATTCGTATATACTGATAAAGACCAACTTGTGACGAGTAGAGCGGAGCGTCTCGAGTTGTACTCGACTTGAAGGTCACGTTACCGACCTAGATTAGGTCAGGCCACCTATAAATACATCTTGTAAGCCGCCGTCATGGGAGAAGTCGCGCTTTTGTAAATCCCGGCGTTTGTAACCTCACCCGATATAGTGAAGTATTGCTGGCTGGCGCCCGTGATTTTTCCTCCTCCATTGTTAGGGGAGTTTTCCACGTTAAATCTCATGTCCCCGTTGATTGATCTTTCCGCTACTTCGTCATTTTCTTTGCTATCGATTATAACAGTTTCCACACGGTGCTTTCCATGTACCTCCAGCATCCACCGACTTTCAGACGGCCGGGTGCGTGTTCATCAGTTCTCGCTTTATGCCCCGCTCGCCGACTCCCAATCCGGCCCTGGCGCAACAGCGCTACGCCGCTACCACTGCACAGCCGACGCCTTAACGCCGTTCGACAAAATGCCGAACCCGTACGGCCAATCTGGCAAGTGCCTGTAGGGTGGCCATGGACCAGGGTGCATACTCAGAGGAAAGGGACGTCTCCGCAAGGCGAGGCGGTGATCCACGTTACAGTAAGCATGCTGAACACATGTCACCAGTCACCCCTCGTTTTACTTCGCACCAAACGTTGTTTCAGTTTCTGGCCAATGCACAAAACTGGCGGTCTTTTTCTCACAAAACACCACCTTCAAGCCAAAACAGATGGTGATGACTCTAACTGGCTTGCCAATATTGCACATACCTTTTCAGCCTGCACATGTCACCCATTTCCAACTTTGATAGTTACAAATCATGTTACATTTGCATATTTCTATTTCTTCTCCGACTGGTAAAAACACATAGATAGCGTATGACTACCAGGTAGGCTCCAACAACCTATTGTGAGGCGCATATTCCCATAATAGGACCTGAATGACCACATTTTACATCTACAACATACTCCTGAAAGAACAGTAGGCGAGTCGATCGTGAACATAGGAGAACCTGCAGCCGAGTTTTGCAAGGGAATAGGTTTGGTACTTAGTTCAAGGTCTTGCAGCAATGAAGTTTGGGAGGTATATCCTCCCCTGGGTAGCGAGTAATTTTTTCGCAGGGACAATTGGATCAAATTATGGGGCCTAAGTGTGTGCATCCATAGTTGTGGGAGTGGCTTTATCATTTTAATGTCCTTAGGATGGAAAGCAGACATGTTTATATGTAAAGCATATAGTGTATCCGTGTGAACTCTGCCTTGACTACATGCTAGGCATGTCAGATTTTGATTTCATTTCTTTTAGCTGATATGGAGAATTCTAGCTGGAGACATGTTTCTTCCAGAGAAGGTTGGAAAAAAGAGTAAATGGCACTGGCGGTCACACAACTCGTACGCTATGTGCACTTAAGTCACACAACTGGAGAACATGATTTTTTGGTCACACAACTGGACTTTTGGTGCACGCAGGTCACAAACCCCACATGTCAGTCCGTTTTCCGTTGCAGGAGCGCTGACGTGGACACGTAATTTTGCAGAAAACCTCCTATATTTTTGGACATTTCGGCGACAGCTTGCAGGCCATAAGGTTTTGAGGCAGAATCTTGAGAAGACCAGGAAAGAAATACGAAGGATTAAAACAGAAATACGAAGGTACACAAAGGAGCGAGCTGACGGGGAAGATGGAGGCTGAAAGACTTGCTGGTGATGCAGTGAAGAAGGAACTGCTGCAAAAGCATCTCGAAGTTGGTAAACTCCACGCTGAAAACCAGGAGTTAAGTGTTGAACTACAGAAGCAGATTGAACAACTAGTGAAAGCAAATAAAAGGTCTGAAGTCAACAAAAGCTTCCCTGAATTGCATACTGGGCTAGATGGGTTTCAGAAAGAGTACCAGTCTATGCGGTTTGTGATTTCACACTCCCTCACTTTGTCAATTTCCATATCAAGTTCATTCTGTGTAGTGTATGGGGTTTGTTACTAATGTGTTTTCTGTTTTATTTCCGCAAAAGATCTGAATTCGAGTATAGCCAAGACATAAACACCAAGCAAATTGAACATATAAACAATGAAATTGAGCCTCATACCCATGACCAAACAAGTTCACAAGTTACATGCGGAGATTAAAAGTGCTGAAATGAGAGCACAAGGTATTTTCCTTGCCTACTTTCCTAAAGTTTGGATATGTGTTGCAGTAAAGTGTGGCCAGGAACAGGGATTGAATAATTTCCTTGTTCTGTTCTAGGAAAAGTGGGCTATTTCGTTCCTGCTCCAGTTTATTTGAGAACTTGGCAGGGAAAGTGCCCCAGTGCTAACTAATAAATTATATGGCCTGGTATATATTTCCCTTCTTTGTACATGGTCTAGCATGCCTTTAATTTTGTCTCCCCCAAACATTCTAGAGGTACGTCCCGATGAATTCACCATGTAATTCCTTTTTTTTTGGCACAAGTCACACATAGTCCAGTTCTGCTGTTATTTCCCTTTTCATCTGTTATTTTAGCAGCATGATTCTTCTTATTATGAGTGTGTACCTGATTCTTCAAACAAACTGCTGTAGGATTGGACACGGTGGTGCAAGTAGAAAGTAAAAACAGATCAATCTGGGACAGCACAAGCTCAAGATGTGTATGGAAATAATCTCCCTGCTGCATATGGACAAGCAACTCAAGCAGGTCAATCTGGGTTGACACAAGCTCCGGCTGCATCTGCTGTCATCTACCCTACCCATATGCCTATTTCCCTGCAGATACAATATAAGCACGCAACTCAAGCTTGGCCTTACACTGGAAGCATCAAGCAGATTCGCTTACGCCAATCCCATTGGTTGGCATCAGGTTATTCAAGCTAGTGGATATGTATACTGGCTACCTAGGTGCAGGTTATGGTTAGAATGCCGTCCCCTACTATACTGGTTAGAATCCTCACACCTCACACACCTCACACAAGCACGAGATGTTCCTTCCGTCAGCTCATATCAGCTCTCCACTACTGGAGCGGCTCATACCTGAGGTTTGCAATGCAAATGAGGGGTCAGCACCTAGTACCTAACTTTCCTTTACCGGCAAGACTCTTATCATGCCATTCATGAGATGTTATAATTATCAGACCGTAGGGTGCAATCACCCAAGTTACCTGATTATGCCATTCATGATATTTGTGACTGGATCGATGGATTGCAGATACCTCATTATTATCGTACTTGAACATGCTAAGCAATGTGATTCTGGGTTATGCTTGAGCTCCGTTTGTTCTATATTCTATTCTGCCGATGTCTTGTCTGCCTAAATGCATGGATATGTGCTGTGCTTGAGGACACCATTAACACCTGTGGTACATATCATTCTGGGTGATGAACTTATGATATGGCTGTGCAAATTGCATGGGCACTGCCTAAGTTTTCAAGGTAAGTAGACTAGAGGAAAGTCAAGAAGAGAGTACTGAACTACTGGCTATCTGCTTGATTCTTCGAACCTCCTGGACGAGGATCGGTGGAACAGGCTCTTCAGGCTACGCCTGCCCTCCCTCGGCCGCTTCCCTCCTCCAGCTCCTCCCGCGCGCGTGGCGCCCTCGTCGCCCACGGCACGCGGCGTCGGCGCGGCCGCGGCCTCGTCGATGATGGCGAGGCTGGACTCGATCTTCTGCGCGACGGTGACGAGCTCGTAGGTGTCCCAGAGCGAGTGCGCGAAGTCCCAGGACCTCCTCCGCTGCGCGGCCGCGGCGGCTGCCGCCGCCTCCAGCTTGAACCGGGACGGCCGGTATCGCGGGGCGCCCGCGCGACGGGCTCCGACGCCGTCGTCGTTGTCCGCCGACGCGGCGCGGGACGGCCGCGGGTTGCCCGAGTGCGCGTACCACGCCTGCGCCACCGCCTTGAGCAGCTCCACGTCCACGTCGCCCGCCGAGCTCTTCATGCCCATGCCGACGCCGGCGCGGTGCGTGCGAGGGTGGGTGCGTCGGCGTCGTCTCGGCTTTGTGTTCGGCATTCGGCGGCGCACGGGTGGACGTGAGCGGTGTTTGAGCCCCTGGTTTCCATGGTAACGGCGGCTCGGGCGGCGTGTCCGGGTACCGGCCTCACGTTACTACAAGAGGTGCAGGAGGTGATCCAACGGTAGCCGCAATCGTTTCGAAAACATAGACCTGGTCGCAACTTGCAAGCGAAAGTGATCCAACACCATTCTAATTTTCACGAAAGATTGACCATATGGGGTGGCCAATTCCCAGATATGATGAATTTACTTGATTTTGAGCTATCTTTTCCCATTTAAATGAGTTTGGGGACATTTTTCTGAAGTAATTCAAATTTGAAATATAAACATGCTCTACATTAACTTAAAATTTCCTAAAAATATTTTAACATACCCAAGTGGTATTCTATGTACTACACCAAAATAAAGTTGAAAGATTCGACACTTTGTATGAATGTCCACGTCGGTATTTTTGATTCCATTTTACTAAAAAAGGTGAAGACAATTTAAAAAATGCAATCCTTTGGCACGAAATCCTTTTACATGGAATAGTGTTCTCAGAATGTTCTGTTATGTATGACTTATCTTTACTTTCAAGTCAAATGACTAAGGGAGTGGCCATATTCATGGTATAGTTGATAATAATGTGCCCATATTTGGCACAAGGTGCATCTTGGCTTGACAAACAAAAGTTTCAAAATGAGTTTCCAACTTTGTGGCAAAACCAAATGAGGTTCCATTTTATTAGTGCCAAACTTAGGTTTTTTGTGAAGAAACGGAAAAAAATATGGTGCATAATGGCATCGCTCTAATTTTCACGAAAATTGGATCATATATGATGGCCAAATCCCAAATATGATGAATTTTCTTGATTTCTAAATACTTTGCAATTTAAAATAGTTTCGGGATATTTTCCAAAAATAATTCAAATTTAAACTACAAGTGTTCTCCAGATTAGTCCTTAAATTTTTAAATGATTTTAGGTAGCCAAGTAGAATTCTACGCAATTGTTAGTCCTTAAATTTTAAAATAAATTTAGGTAGCCAAATAGAATTCTACGCATTTTCTCAAAGAAAGTTGAAAAATTCAACTCCTTGCTATGAATGGCCACGCCGCCAATTTTGATCACATTTTGAATAAATCAAAGAAAATGAAGAAAACAATAAAATACAATCCTTTCACATGGAGCCTTTTACGCGTCATAATTTCCATGAAGAATTTAAAACTAGGAACAAGTAATCTTTTTAAAAAATGTTCCCAAAATGGGCTATCATGTAGTGGCAGATCAAGAAATTTAGGTTTGCCAGGGCGAACATTGTAGGGTAAAAAAAATTGAAGCACAATTCAATTTTACTAAACAAAGTGTGTGAGAGGTGAATCATCAAAATAAAGAATACATGCTACTGCTGGTTCTAGTCATCGCGTGAACGCTTACGGTTGGCTGCACCTAAGCCTTCTCGTGCCACCGTCGAACGCTTCTATTCCAGTAGACAGTGTTGGGCCTCCAAGTGCAGAGATTTGTAGAACACCAGCAAGTTTCCCTTAAGTGAACAACCCAAGGTTTATCGAACTCAGGGAGGCAGAGGTCAAAGATATCCCTCTCAAGCAACCCTGCAATTAAGATACAAGAAGTCTCTTGTGTCCCCAACGCACCCAATACACTTGTCAGATGTATATGTGCACTAGTTCGGCGAAGAGATAGTGAAATACAAGTGGTATGGATGATTACAAGTAGTAATTGCAATCTGTAGTAACAATGGCAGCAAGCAAACATGCAGCAGAACTGAGAGTAAACGGTGTTTTCAATGCTTGGAAGCAAGGCCTAGGGATCCTACTTTCACTAGCTAGTGGACACTCTCAACATTAATAACATAATTGAACACATAGATACTTCCTCTTTACATGCTACTCTGAACTATTCTCCCATTGGATCAAGAATACTACGTTTAGGGCTATAACAGCACTCCCTAAAGTCTGAGTAAACAAACACCACAATAGCAACATCCAACACAAGAACACAAATGATAAGTATCACTTTAATCTATTAATGAAGCCACACACATCACCCACACTGTCACCTTGATAACGTGTTCTTACATGACTCCAAAGATCACAATGATAAAACCACTAGAGTGTAGCATGTTCATAACAATGAGGGGAAAACATCTATAGATTCAACTAGATTACAATGCTCATGATCACAATAAGATCACACCATGGGAGTGAGAGATGAACCACATAGCTACCAGTAGAGCCCACAGCCTTGATGGAGAACTACTCCCTCCTCATCATGGGAAGCAGCAATGTCGATGAAGATGGCTCCGGGGGCACTTCCCCGTCCTGACAGGGTGCCAGAACAGAGACTTCTGTCCCCCGAATTAGGGTTTCGGATGGCGGCGGAGCACGGAGTTGTATTCGGGAAAATCGTCGAACATCCTAGGGTTTTCTCCGTGGAGGCAATAAATAGGCCAAAGGGCAACGCGAGGGGGTGCACGAGTCGACCACGCCACCCCTCGGCGCCACCCCCCTCTAGGCCGCGCCGAGCCCTGGCGAGGAGGCTGTGTGCCTCCCCCGGACTTGTCCTTCTGGCTCACGGAGTATTCTGGCGAAATAGAATTTATGGAATTTTTCGGGATTTTTCTGAGCACTTTGGTTTTTGGACCTTTTCTGCAATGCATAGACATAATAAACAGAAACTGGCACTGTGGCATCTTGTTAATAGGTTAGTTCCAGAAAATGCATAATAATGGTGTGAAGTGTATGTAAAATATGTAGCAATATGTATAAAATAAGCATGTAACATCAAAAATTATAGATACGTTTGAGACGTATCAAGCATCCCCAAGCTTAGTTCCTACTCGTCCTCGAGTAGGTAAACGATAAAACAATATAATTTTTGAAGTGACATGCTACCAACACAATCTTGATCAAATAATATTGTAAGGCACATATGAATGAATGAAGTGATCCAAGCCAATGGTCTATAGTTTGCTACAAAATAAGTAATGAGTAAACAACTGAATCATATGAGCAATTTTTTTCATGAATAGTACTTTGGAGACATTGTATCCACAATTTTGCATAAGAGTTAACTCAAAAAGCAATAGATTCTAAATAAAAGGTATTTAACCAACACAAAGGAAGATTTCAGCTTCAACATTTGCTTCAACTTCAATATTTTTATCTCATGGATATTGTCAATACAAAGCAGTATAATAAGTCCAATATATAGCATATAACAATTGTTGTACCAAAGTTGACACTAGTGTTTGTTTGTGGAGATAGAAAGAAGTAGAAAAACTGACTCAACATAAAATTAAAAGAAAGGCACTTCGCAGAGGGAAGCAGGGATTCAATCATGTGCTAGAGCTTTTTAGTTTTTGAAATCATATAGAGAGTAAAAATTAAGTTTTGATAGGTGTGTGTTAATTGGTCAACGAATCAGTAGTGGAAAGTACAATATGACCCCTGCCAACCAGACTTTTAAGAGCGGCTCCCATGAAGGACGTTATTTCTACCAGCAAGGCGGATAATCTCTCTTTCTCTTTTGTTTACACATGCAGATGTTTCACTGAGTATTCAGTTGGCAAAATGTGAAGAGATTAAGCAGTTAAAGTTGTAATTAATTAGGACTGGGCATCCCTTTGCCAGCTCTTTTTTGCAAAATTAATAGATAAGCGGATGTATATGCCGCTAGTCTGGAGGTAAAGTCTGTTTGACAAGTGAAATAGAGACATCCACCACGTCCTCATGAGCTTGGTAAACATTGATACAAAAAGGAGTAGTAACAATTTTGAATAGTTTAAAGATAGCACATGAAAAATTTACTTGGAGTGGCAAGAAAATACCACATATAGGTAGTTATGATGGACACATATGGCATGGATTTGGCTCAAGGATATGGATGCACGAGAAGCATTCCATCTCAGTACAGAGTTTAGTCTAGCAAGGTTATTTAAGCAAACACAGACTATCAACCGGTACACCAAGAATTATATGACAAACATATTGCAAAGATTATAAGACTCCACACTGTCTTCCTTGTTAACCAAACCCTTTTACTAGAAAATATCTAGACATTAGAATTACCGCTTATGCAAACAAAATTTCAACAAGCTTTACGGTAGTTCTCCACTAATGGGCTTTACTTACATGATGCAAAAGTTTAAACATGACCTACTTGGTAACTCAAAACAATTGACAAGTATCAAATTATCCAAGATAGTGATCTACAAGAGTATGTAAGCCTTTTCCATTATACCATTTACCACATGCAACATTTTCTGTTCCAACCAAACACCAATCAACTTTTCCAAACAAATATAAGTGAAGCAAGAGAATACTTTCTTTAAAAGAACTAATAGCTCTGAACAAGAGATACATGAAAATAAGAGCTAAAAGCTGAATAGCGCTAGATGGGAATACTCAACAAGTATAAGTGAAGAATAAGAGTATTCAAATGAAAAAGCGGAGCGTGTCTCTCTCCCAAACAAGAATGTTAGGATCCAACAAGTTGTGATCAGAAAATAAAAATAAACAAACTGAAAATAAAAGCACACAGACGCTCCAAGAACAGCACATATGATGTGAACGAATTAAAATATAGTTTCACTAGAGATGACCTGATAATTTTGCCGATGAAGAAGGGGATGTCTTGGGCATCCCCAAGCTTAGACGCTTGAGTCTTCTTGAAATATGTTGAGGAGATTCATGGAAGCCTCCCCAAGCTTAAACTTTTCACTATTCTTGATCCTATTATATCACTCTTCTCTCTTGACCCTTGAAAACTTTCTTCACACCAAACTCAACGTAATTCTTATTAGAGGGTTAGTGCATCAAATAAAAAACTCACATGTTCTGTAGTAACACATTGCAAGAACTCAATAAACATTAGCTACAGCCCTCCATGTCTGGAGAGCCTTGCTTAAAGCCCACAAGAGAAAATGAAAAAACAGAGACAGAATCTGTCAAAACAGAACAGTCTGTAAAGACGAATTTTTCCGAGTCACTTACGTTACTCAGATCGAAAAACGTTGAACTAACAAAAGATGCGTACATATATCAGGAGTATGCACAAAAATTGGCAGATTTAAATCACGTTTCTATGATTTTAGGAATTTCGTACAGTGAACAACCGAAATCTGTTCCAGCGCAGTAATCCAAATTTAGCATCATCTTATCATTAGAGACTTTTCTTGGCAAAACAAAACGATAAATAAAAGACACAAAGGAGTTGTCACAGAAGTAGACAAGCTCCTTGACTCAATAAAAGAAAATTGCAGAAATTAAACAATGGGTTGTCTCCCACAAGCGCTTTTCTTTAAAGTCTTTTAGCTAGGCATGATGATTTCAATGATGCTCTCTTAGAATAAGAGTTGAACATATAAGAGTGCATCAAGAAGGAAATATAAAGCTCATTTAAGTCTAACCCACTTCCTATGCAAAGGAATCTTGTAAGAAAATAAATCAATGAAGCACAAAGCCAATGGCATAGGAAGGCAATGCAAGTGCAACTTCAAAGCTTTCAACATAAAGAGATGAGACATAATATTATTGTGATATGTGAAGCCATGTCTCCCTCTCTCATAATGGCCAGTAGGTTTTAAAGTAACCATCAAATAAAAGCAAATCAAGAGAAAGCTCAAAACCTTCGTCATAAAGAGAGGTGTTTTAGTAACATGAAAATTTCTACAACCATATTTTCCTCTCTCATAATAATTTTCAGTAGCATCATGAACAAAATTAACAATATAGTTATCACATAAAGCATTCTTATCATGATCCACATGCATAAAAGTATCATTACTCTCCACATAAGCATAATTAATTATATTAGTAATAGTGGGAGTAAAACTATCACAACCATCATTGTAATCATCATAAATTGCAGGCATAGTATAATCATAATAAACTTTATCCTCCATAGTAGGTGGCACCAAAATACCGCTATCATTATAATCATCATAAATTGGAGGCAAAGTATCATCAAAGAAAATTTTCTCCTCGAAACTTGGGGGACTAAAAATATCATATTCATCAAAACCAGCTTCCCCAAGCTTAGACTTTTCCATAGCATTAGCAATAATGGTGTTCAATGAATTCATGCTAATAACATTGCTACCACCATGCATATAAAGTCCCATAGGTTTTTTAATTTTCTCTTCAAACACATCATGTCCTAACTCAAGATAAATTTCATAAAGATCTCTAATTTTGTTGTTGTTTTCCATTAAGCCCAACTAGTGAAATAAAAACAAGAAACAAAAAGATATAACTACAGAATCTAAAGAAGATAGCTTCGAGCACTCACACGCCGGCAACAGTGCTAGAAAATAGCTTAGTAGACGGAGGATGTGAGTACATTTTACCTTACCTCCCCGGCAACGGCGCCAGAAAAGAGCTTGATATCTACGAACGCATCTATTCCTGTAGACAGTGTTGGGCCTCCAAGTGCAGAGGTTTGTAGAACAGCAGTAAGTTTCCCTTAAGTGAACAACCCAAGGTTTATCGAACTCAGGGAGGTAGAGGTCAAAGATATCCCTCTCAAGCAACCCTGCAATTAAGATACAAGAAGTCTCTTGTGTCCCCAACACACCCAATACACTTGTCAGATGTATAGGTGCACTAGTTCGGCGAAGAGATAGTGAAATACAAGTGGTATGGATGATTACAAGTATTAATTGCAATCTGTAGTAATAATGGCAACAAGCAAACATGCAGTAGAACTGAGAGTAAACGGTGTTTTCAATGCTTGGAAGCAAGGCCTAGGGATCCTACTTTCACTAGCTAGTGGACACTCTCAACATTAATAACATAATTGAACACATAGATACTTCCTCTTTACATGCTACTCTGAACTATTCTCCCATTGGATCAAGAATACTACGTGTAGGGCTATAACAGCACTCCCTAAAGTCTGAGTAAACAAACACCACAATAGCAACATCCAACACAAGAACACAAATGATAAGTATCACTTTAATCTATTAATGAAGCCACACACATCACCCACACTGTCACCTTGATAATGTGTTCTTACATGACTCCAAAGATCACAATGATAAAACCACTAGAGTGTAGCATGTTCATAACAATGAGGGGAAAACATCTATAGATTCAACTAGATTACAATGCTCATGATCACAATAAGATCACACCATGGGAGAGAGATGAACCACATAGCTACCAGTAGAGCCCACAACCTCGATGGATAACTACTCCCTCCTCATCATGGGAAGCAGCAATGTCGATGAAGATGGCTCCGGGGGCACTTCCCCGTCCTGACAGGGTGCCAGAACAGAAACTTCTGTCCCCCGAATTAGGGTTTCGGATGGCGGCGGAGCACGGAGTCGTATTCGGGAAAATCGTCGAACGTCCTAGGGTTTTCTCCGTGGAGGCAATAAATAGGCCAAAGGGCAACGCGAGGGGGTGCACGAGTCGACCACGCCACCCCTCGGCACCACCCTCCTCCAGGCCGCGCCGAGCCCTGGCGAGGAGGCTGTGGGCCTCCCCCGGACTTGTCCTTCTGGCTCACGGAGTATTCTGGCGAAATAGAATTTATGGAATTTTTCGGATTTTTTTGAGCACTTTGGTTTTTGGACCTTTTCTGCAATGCACAGACATAATAAACAGAAACTGACACTGTGGCATCTTGTTAATAGGTTAGTTCCAGAAAATGCATAATAATGGTGTGAAGTGTATGTAAAACATGTAGCAATATGTATAAAACAAGCATGTAACATCAAAAATTATAGATACGTTTGAGACGTATCACTAAGCAATCAGTTGCGATAGATAGATGGTGTTCATTCAAATCACTCACAAGCGCTAAGCAGGGCCAGTCCATAGGCCGCACAAACGGGGGGCCCCGAGAAGAGAACGGCCTCAAATACTAAAGTATGTCTGTAATTCTTATATTATTAGCTTTGTGCCATGTATAAAAGACCATTGACAAAAAGTTGACCTTAGTTTAATTACATTCACAATTGCACACGACAGACCAATATACTGTACCATATAAGAATAAACCAATTAAATCAGCGGTGGTAATTTTGACTTGGTGGCTAGTCTCCCCCGTGAATACCTTACATATGCTATATTAAATGTTTTGTTTGATATATTTTCAATGTTTAATTTCATGCCCAACTTATTATTTGAAAAACTAACATAAGCAATTCTATAATGTAGTGAGTAAATATAATAACTGAATTTTGTATATGAAATAGTAGAACCCAATATTTTATGTTCGTTGGTGATTACTATAAGTAATACTCCCTCCATTCCGGTTTATAGGATGTGTTTGGCAAATCTCTGGGACCTAGGTGAATAGGGATTGACCATGCAAAATCTATCTCCCAAATATTTCACCTAATTAGCACTCTCATATATAATGCCAACATTAATTAGGGAAAGGCCAAACCTAATCAGTTTTCATATTGTTCTTAGGAAAGGCCAAAACCCAACATTAATTGCTCTTAGTTAATGCTAATTGTTGCTTATTCTTGGAAAAATCTGGTTCTGAAATTGCATCCAATAAACCGGAATGGAGGGAGTAATATTTTCAGTAACAAGTACAAATCACCAACATATTATCAACTTATTACAAAATTCACTGTAACTTGTAAGACATATTTGAGCAAGTAAAAAGAGATTATGCATGTCAACTGTACAATTTATATACCATGAGTTTCTTAATATTTTCTACATAACCATACACGACACACATCCGTGAAGATATTTGCTAGGTTGTATGCATTGAAATCTTTACTGAAATATTTAATAATACTAAAAGTATAGAAGAAATCTGCACAATAATATACATATAAGCTATATAGTTCTTCAATTGTAAAAACTTCAAGGAACCATGTGTTTTCCCTTCTTTTCACATTTAAGATGATTTTGGATCAACAAAAAAATGTTTTGCATAACTCAGATATATTTGTAGTGATATACATTACAACTATATAATGAAAAATAATTTAAAATTACATTGTATAGTTAACAGTGCTAACTAAGTATACAACATATATTTATTAAAACCATGACATGGTGAAGAAAACTAAGAATGTATAAAAAATTATTGTAATTATATTTATTTAACTCGTCTCGGATCTAAAAATTATATATTTGCAAGATGCTCGATAATCCTCAGTGAATGTGGTTCTGTATGTGCTGGGTGATGGAAATATAAAAAATGGGCGTACAAGAACTCACATTAGCCTACTAGTCTAGGCGTCGAGGCCTGTAGTTCCTTTCTGCCACTTCACGAGCGTGCCTCTTCAAAAACTTCGACAGAAACCGTTTTTTATTTCTAGCAATTTAACTATTTAAATGGTTTTGAGGGATATTTTTAAATATAATTCAAATATGGACTACAAGTGTGGTATAGTTTGTCCAAAAATTACGAATTTACGCAAGTAGAATTTTGTGCATTATCCACAACGAAAGTTTAGAGATTCAACATCTTGCTATGAATGGCTATGCCAATAATTTTGATCCGATTATGATAAAATAAAAGAAAATGAAGAAAAATTAAAATATGCAATCCTTTCACCTTGTTGACAGGAAAAATATAAAACTTCAAATATGTTTTTTAGTGTTCTCAAAATGGTCTATCATGTATGACACGTCTTGGCTTTCAATCAAAATAAATAAGAAGGTAGCCATATCCATAACATAGTTCATGATAATGTGAGCATAGTTGGCATAAGGTGCATCTTGGCATGGAAAAGAAAAGTTCGCAAAGAAGTTTTCAACTTTTGGTCACAAAAAGTTTAATTTCCATTTATTAGTGCCAAAACTTTATATTTTCATTCAGACAAGTTTATGGGATGACCAGTTCCGAAATATGACGAATCTTCTCAACTTTTAGTTACTTTTGCCCATTAAATGAGTTTCAAATATTTTTTGAAATTAATTCAAATTTGAACCACAAGTGTTATATAATTAGGCCCTAAAAATAGTTAAACATCTTTTAAGTCAACCAAGTAGGATTATCTACAATAGTCACAAATAAAGTTGAAAGATGAGCCGAAGGGCTTTGTCGCTCGCCATTGGTGATTCATCGCAACTCCCCTCAACCTCCCCCTCAAGGTTGATACAGGGTGAGCTGGGAGGGAAGGTAGAGGTGGCCGAACAGTTGATTGGTCGGTGACGGGCCGTCGGGGTGGAGGCTGGACTAGGTGGGGATGATGGATGATAAAAGGGGCGAATTTTGAATGCTAACAGCGAACGAGTAGGTTTGGGGAAACGCCACACCAGGGGCGATCTCACGTTATGAATATATAGGGTACAAGCCAGGTTACAAGCCTTGGCAAGCAAGGAAGATCTCAACGAGATCAATACCGAATCATATCTAAACTAATTCGGTACATGGCCTGATTACATTCCTATACAAGTCGTATATACAAAAGGTATACTTCAACATCCCCCCTCAGTTTGTGCGTCGAACGGAAGTAAGCACAAACTGGATCGAAACTCGGAGAATAGCTGCGAAGAGAGACCTTTTGTCATGATGTCAGCATACTGATGCTTCGATGGCACATGGAGAACTCGAATCTGTCCAAGGGAGACCTTCTCGCGAACGAAGTGAATGTCGATTTCGATGTGCTTGGTACGCCGGTGCTGAACTGGATTAGAAGCCATGTAAACAGTGCTGACATTGTCACAGAAGACAATAGTTGCCGCTGTCAAGGGTTGATGAAGTTCGCCAAGGAGCTGTCGGATCCAGCAACACTCCGCCACAGCATGAGCAACTGCTCGATATTCCGCCTCAACACTAGATCGAGAAACCGTGGTTTGCCGTTTAGAGGACCAGGAAACCAAGTTGTCGCCAAGATAGACACAGTAGCCAGACGTGGAACGACGAGTGTCAGGGCATCCAGCCCAATCAGCGTCAGAGTAAGCTGTGAGGGACGTCGTGGGCGAGCAAGACAGATGCATGCTGAGGTTGATGGTGCCTTTGACGTACCGAAGAATGCGCTTAACCAGGTTCAGGTGCGGCTCCCGGGATGCGTGCATGTAAAGACATGCCTGCTGAACAGCATGAGCAATATCCGGACGCGTGAGCGTCAAGTACTGCAGGGCACCGGCATAGCTGCGATACTCCGTTGGATCAGGAAGAAGCGGTCCGTTTTCAGCTGAGAGCTTGCACTTGACGTCGATCGGGGTGCTGCACGGGTTGCAGTCAGTCATGCCCGCACGCTGAAGAAGGTCCAGTGCATATTGGCGCTGAGAGAGCACCATGCCGCTCGCGATCCGAGACACGGAGATGCCGAGGAAGAAGGACAAAGCGCCGAGATCGGTCATGGCGAACTCGTTATACAGCTGTTGGGAGAGCTGCCGGAGGAGCTGGTCCGTCGAGGCGGTGACGATGATGTCGTCCACGTACAGGAGAATGTAGGCGAGGTCGTGGCCGTTCGTGTAGATGAACAAGGAGACATCAGACTTGGAGGCGACGAAGCCGAGCCGGTGTGCGTAGAGGGCGAAGCGTTGGTACCATGCTCGCGGTGCCTGCTTCAAACCATACAAGGACTAGTGGAGGCGGCACACGTGGTCGGGGAAGCGGGCGTCGATGAAGCCGGGAGGTTGCTGACAATACACCTCCTCATCAAGGTTGCCGTGGAGAAATGCGTTCTTGACGTCGAGCTGATGGATCGGCCACGACCGCGAGACCGCAATGCTGAGGACGATGCGTATCGTGGCTGGCTTGACGACGGGGCTGAACTTCTCGTCGAAGTCAATGCCCGGCTGCTGAGAGAAGCCGCGAACCACCCACCGAGCCTTGTAGCGGGCAAGGCTGCCATCAGAGTGAAACTTGTGCTTGAAGATCCATTTGCCTGAAACAACATTAGCACAAGCAGGTCGTGGAACAAGAGACCATGTTCCATTGTTAACAAGCGCCTCGAACTCGTCGTGCATAGCGCGCCGCCAGTGAGGGTCAGTGAGGGCACACCGGTATGTTTTTGGTATGGGAGAGGGAACGGAGTGAGAGGCTGTGAGGTTCATGCGATCAATAGGCTGGAAAAGACCTCGTTTAGAACGAGTTGTCATTGTATGAGTGTTGGACGGGGAGGGTGAACGATGAACAAGGACCGGGGGAGAGACGCTCAACACGAACTCAGGAGAGCTCATGGGACTGGCTGAATCGGTAGAGTGGGCCGAAACCGGGGAGGCCTGTGGACTGGGAGCTGGGTTAGGCGAGGGAGGCCCATGTGGGCTGGGAGCCGGTTGAGGCGAGGGAGGCCCATGTGGGCTGTCGGGTGCGGTGGAGGAAGATGGGCTTCCATGCACAGCGGGTGGCGGGTGCGCATGCATAGCGGGCGCGGGTGGAGATTGCATAGCGGCCAGGTCGAGGAGAAAATTGAGCGCCGTGGTCGAGGTAGGGGGTCTGTCGGGTGAGTGGTGGAAGGGAAACCCGGACTCGTCGAAGATGACGTGACGAGAAACGATGAACCGACGGATTTGAAGGTCGAGGCATCGATAGCCCTTGTGACTAGGAGAATAGCCGAGGAAGACACATGCGACGGAACGTGGTGCAAGCTTGTGAGGGGCGGTGGCGGACTGGTTTGGGTAGCATAGGCAGCCGAAAACACGAAGGGCGCCGTAGTCGGGTGGATCATCGTATAAACGAACGTAGGAAATGGCGAAACCTATGGGTTGAGAGGGGCACACGTTGACAAGGTATGTCGCCGTGGCAAGGGCATCTGCCTAGTAGGAGGGCGGCATGGAGGATTGAAATAAAAGGGTACGAGTGACGTCGTTGATCGTACGTATCGCACGTTCGGCCTTGCCGTTCTGTGCGGATGTGTAGGGGCAGGAGAGGGGTAGACGAATGCAGTGAGTGGTAAAGAAGGAGGTGACTGTGGAATTAAGAATTTCGGTCCCGTTATCCGCTTGCATGGCAACTACGGTGCGAGAGAATTGTTGACGAGGGGTTTACTCATCAAATCCCATGGTTAAGGACCTAGGGTTGAGATTACGAGGGAGAGAACGTGGTAGAGCTTGTAGTTTCGTCGGTTGATAAGCAAAAGCAGGGATTTTACCCAGGTTCAGGCCTCCGGAGAGTAACACCCTACTTCCTGCTTGTCTGGTATTGATCGTGTGATATTATGCGGGCTACAATGGGGTCCTGGCGAGATGTCGATCTCGCTAGGGTTTTGGTGGTTCGAGTATTGCGTGTCCAGGATCGGCGGCCCTCCCAGCCTTTATATAATAGGTTGGGTCTCGGGAGTTCGCAACCGACCCTGTTTACATGTAAGGAAAGTCTAAACCGACTATGCCTATGCCTAATCTTGGAGGGTACTCCATCTTGTTGGGCCTTTCGTCATGGGCTTCATGTAGGCTCTTGATAGTTGGGCCTTAGTCGACACGTGCACCAGGTACCCTTATGGTAGGGTACCCGGGAGGTATATCCTTGTCAGTAGCCCCCGAGTACTTGTCTGACTCGAAGAATCGGGCATGGACTCGTTCGTAAGTGCACGTCATATTCTTTGTACTTGTGTTTATAATTGGAATTCCTGTATGAATAGCACATGTTGGCTATGTCGAGTATTTTCATCGACTTTGGTTTTTGCCTATGGTAATCAAGGGATAATAGCTTAGTAGGCCCGGTGCATTCGACGGATCGGGACCGGTTAACTACACATTCGGGTAAAACCTTACTAGCTTTCAATCAAACTCGAGTCACCGGACTCGAATTTGGAACAAACTGGTCAGACTCGACTATGCCGCGGAGGTCTTACTAAATCGATCTGCAGTATAACTTTGAATTTTACCCAACGCGTCCGTCGGGATTTTTCATCATGTCTGCTGACACGGAAAGTTTTGAGGATTAACGTTGCTGGAACGGTCCTTAGCCCAGCTCGAAAGTTCGGCGGGTCTTACCTTTGCACTATGCATGCAGCATCCGAGGTTATTTGCGGCGGACGCAACTCGGGAAATTTTCGAGTACGATTTTGCATCAAATTTGCATATGAACTGAGTCGAGTCTTTTGTCGACTGATACTTTGTCATTATTCTATCGGGTGCGCGACAGCGCTCCCGATTGGAGTAGCCCCCGAGATTGTGCTTTATTGCTTGCAATGGAGGATAATCTCAAATCTTTTTATCCCATATACTCTTAGTCGAAGAAATTTTTGATACGCTCCCGATGGGAGTAATATGCCTTAGTCGAAGGAACAGTCGAGTGACCAATTTTGCCTTAACATTGCTTTTTCACCCCCGAACCAAGCAAGGCAGTCGAGTGACCGATATGCGTTGGGCGGACTCGAATGCTTTTCTGAACAAAGCGCTTGCAATGACGTCAGGGATGACGCTTATGGCGACTGCGCTGTCTGACACGCGGTGGCGTGCGTTATGCTGTGATGGATGGGACGTGACACGTGGGCCCCAAGCTGCAGTGCTGACCGAAGACTTGTGCCGTTTGGACTTGTTTTTTATCGCTTTGACGCGATTTTTGCGGCGTCGTGATGATGGCCTCCTCGTTTCCCGTGCGTAGTGGGCGGAGTGGCTGTCGACGGTTGCCCTCCACGTTCGCCACGTGTACGGTAGGATTCCCACGGAGCACACGATTGTGGTTTGGACGGTTGTGATTGATTTTGCTTTGTGGTAAATAGGGAGGACGGCATTGGCAGAATTTTTTACTAGCCATTTGCCTCCTGCGCCGCCCCTATTTCATCTTCTTCCTCGCGCTCCTCCTCCATTGCTCTTGTGACAAAGCTTTGTGCGCTCCACCACCCTCTCCTTGACGATGAAGAAGGTAGCGGGCAACAAGCGTGCTGCCGCGACTGCTGCTGCCGCGACCGATGCGGTGGCGGTGAAGGGGAAGAAGGTTGCGGCCAGCGCATCTGCGTCCGCCGCTGGCCTGAAGAAAAGTGACGGGGACTGGGTGAAGTCTTCGATCAAGGAGACGCACCTCGACAAGCTTCGCGAGGACGGGCTGCTACCTCCCGCGGACCAGCTGTTCGTCCGCGCGTCGTCACCCAAGGAGGTATTCCCTGAACCTCGCGCCAATGAGCGCGTTTGTTTTGCGGAGTTCTTGACTAGGGGGTTCGCATTCCCCATCCACGATTTCGTGCGTGGTTTGATGTATGCCTATGGGGTGCAAATCCATGATTTCACCCCTAATGGCATACTGCACATTGCCTGTTTTATGGTTTTGTGCGAATGCTTTCTGGGGTTTCCCCTAACTGGACGTTATGGAAGTCCATCTTCCTCGTCCGGCCGAACAAGAGGGGTGGCCGCACCTATCCTCTGGGCGGCTGCGGGATCCAAGTGCGCAGCGATACGCGCTACTTCGCCCTGAAGTCAGTTGACTTGGCAAGGGTGGAGGAAAAAATGGTTCTACGTCCGCGTCGACCAGGAAGGAATCCCGACGTTCTCGTCTGCCAGTTCTCTTGTGAGGACCAACGCCTGGGATCATCAACTATCGACTGAAGAATAGGCGGAGGCAGTGCCTCTTTTGTCAACGATTGTCAAGTTGCTGGGAAACGTCATAGGTGCGCACCTGATTGCCACCTTTGTGAAGATGCGAGTGTGGCCAATTCGCGCCCGAGCTCACCCCATGTGGCAGTATGAGGGTGTGCTCGACTCCAGTCGAATGAGCCAGGAGGAAGTGTCAAAGAACAAGGTAGTGGCGCATGTGCGATCCATTACCAGCATTAAGTCAAGCGACCCCTGCAACGTCGACTGCCCTGTCACTCCATATGGGCCGGACAAGCCTTTGCCAGAGGTTAGTACAACCGTATGTGTTATTTGTCATATGGCGTTACCACTCAGTGATTTTGCTTTCTTAGCTTTGTACTGATATTTGTGATATGCAGGGTCATTCGACTGCGTCAACCCTTCTTCCCCTTCCAGAGAATGGCCCAACTCACGAAACGGAGGTGCAAGAGGTAGAAACGAAGGGAGGGGATGAATCGCCTCTACCTTCGGCTACCACATCTCCGATGGAAGAGGTCGAAGAGGAAGAGGCAGAGGAAGTACATACTGAGGAGCCGGCCACGACTGATCATGTGAGCGAGGTTCCCACTCGCAAGCGTCGTCGGGTGGCCCAAGGTTTGTCTTCTTCTATGAGCTCACCCGCGAAGGAGTCGGAAGTGAAGGATGACGGAGACTCGGGCTCCTCACCTTCTGCCAAAGCTGCTCCTTTGGATGTGAGCCCGTTGAGCTCAGCTCCTCCTCCCAAGTCGGGTGAGGAGCTGGTTTTTGGAGGCCCAAATTTTGGACAACCTCGACAGTGAGGAGGAAGAAGAGCACAGGTTTGCTCCTATGCTTTCTGTACTGAGTTTTTTTGTTTTGGCATTCGTGCTGATGTTGTTTGTCTTCTGTCCCTTGTAGTGCTGAGACTGTGCATCCTCCGACTCTCCATCCGACAAAATTTTGACCCCTGAGCACCCGAACGTCTCTCCTGTTGCTCCTGAGGTCGTTCAATCGTAGCCACAGCTACTGCCATTGAAACGGCCAAGGTTGCGAGTGCTGCAATCCAGAAGTCGGGACATCTGCCGCAAGGCCTGTGCTTGGATTGAACACATAAGTGTCTTTTGTTGAGTCCTCAAACGGGACTGGTTATGTATAACTCATGCTGGTTTTATGTGCTTGCAGCCCTACTACCTCAACCTGGTGGAATCAGGCAAAACTTTTGTTCAGGAGGAACAGGAGAGGGACAGTCTGCGTGCTATCTTGGAACAACTTACCCGTAAGTGTATTTTGATTCTGTTGTCGGCCCAGTGAAATCCAGGGTGTGCTGGGCCTGTCCTCTACGGCCCTCGACACTTGATGGCAATTTTCGCTAAGGACCAAGCCTACGGCTTGGAGAGCCTCGCGAGGCGAATTGCCTCGCGAGGGCTTTGAGGCAGCAGAGGCCTGCGGAGGCCTCTCCACTGCTGCCCCCTCTTCAAGGAAATCTCCCCTGGAGAGAGGTCAACGCCGAATTCTCTACAGGGCATCCAAGCCCTCGTGGAGATCGCTTCGCTGCAAAGCAACCTCTGCAGAGCGCACATGGGCTCTGCAGCGGCCGCAGAGTGACGCGCGCCCTGCGCGCGGTGACGACGACGCCGCAGTTGCCATTTTGGTGATTAAAGGGGTCAACAAAGCTGTGCCATCCGCACCGGACTACAAGGTTTCCTCTTTGGTGATAAGGGGACCGGCCGGCGCTACGCTCCACGGCCAACGTCACCGTGGGCACCCCCACGTTCCTCTGCGGCCCCAGCTGGCCGTCCTGCATGGACGGTGGTACTCTGCTACAGGAGTCAGCTTTACGCCCATGGACCGCGTCCATGGACAACCGGGCTGCGGTGCACCCGCCTACCTTCTGCGCCACGTGACAGCCCTACCATAGTGCAAGCGAGGGAGGGAGCACGGGGCGCCTAAAAGGAGGACGAGCAGCACCGTAGCAAGGATCGCATTCTCATTCCAGCATAGCCACTTACGCGCAAGGAAGAAGACCACTGCTTCCCTTCCTTGTACACCATTGCCAAAAGAGAGCCCTCGGCAAGCTCATTGTACTGTAACCTCTACAAGCAGTGCAATACAGACAAGCAGGAGTAGCGGTGTTACCTCCACACGAGGGCCGTGAACCTGGGTACGGGCTGGTGTTCATCTCTGTCGTGATGTCCCTCCACTTGCTCGACGAGCACCGTCGCCGTGCAGGTTGAGGGTTGTTTGACCAACGTGTTCAGCCCCTTACACGAACTCTCTTCGTGAGCTTGACTATCCCTGTTTCGTGGGAGTCATTCTCCGACAATTGGCGCGCCAGGTAGGGGGCTGAGGCGCGTCTTCAACCTTCATCGACCTCTGCACCATGGCGGACACTCGCGCAGCTCGCGCCACCCGGCGGGCGTCAGGCAGGGCAACCACCGAGCCCGCTGCCAACACCACCAACCCTCGCGGCCGTCCCCGCGCCAGCCGTGCCACGGGGCGCAACACCGCTGAACCGGTGTGGAGCACCCCGAGGACGACGACGGCCACCACGACGACCGCTTCGACGACGACGTCGACCACGGGCACGGCGAGGACGCTGAGTCCTCGCATCCGTCCCAGCGCCACAGCGCCTCCACTCTTGGGCGTCCAGCGCCCAGCCCAAACACCGCGCTGCTCATGGCCGCGGACTCTTCCGCTACCGCCCCACAGCTGAGGCGCACGACAACTGGCTCGGCCGCCTCCAGCACCTCGTCGACATGCGGCGGCACCGCGCCTGCTCCTGCGGCGTCGCGCTCTCTGGTGCACCACAACTCCGGACGCGCTGGAACCACCGCGCATGGCGCACCTCCGCCGCCGCCTCCGCCGCCGCCTCCGCCAGGTCCGCCTCCAGCGCGGCGCACAAGGCCGCATCCCACGCGTCTTCGCCGCGCGATTGTCAAATCGTGCAGCGGACCCCCAGACGCGCGGGTGGAAATGGAGCGCCAGAAGGACCTCCAGAAGCGCATCGGAGGAAATCGCCAAGCAGGGCGACAGAACCGCCGTGCTCTTCAGGGTGGCATCGCCTCGTACGCCACAGGTTGCGCGGCCTTCACCCGCAACCTGCGTCGCGTCGTCTGGCCACAGAAGTTCAGGCCTGACCTACCCAAGGGCTACGACGGCACGAACAACCCCATCGAGTTCTTGCAGCTCTACACCACCTCCATCCAAGCTGCGGGGGGAGACGACAAGGTCATGGCCAACTGGTTCTCCCACGCTCTCAAGGATTCCGCCTTGTCGTGGCTCCTGAACCTTCCCGAGGACTCCATTGACTCGTGGGAGGAGCTCTGCCAGCAGTTCGTTGCGAACTTCAAGGGCACGTACGAGCGCGCCCTCACCTACAACGACCTGCGAGCTGTGCGCCAGAAGCCTGGCGAGACCCTCCGCAGGTACATCCAGCGCTTCAGCCAAGTCCGCAACAAGATCCCGAACATCCCGGACTCGCACGTCATTGCGGCCTTCAGAGAGGGCGTCACCAACCACAGGATGCTCGAGAAGCTCGGCATCCATGATACCCTCTCCTCCGTGGTGAAGCTCTTCGACATCGCAGACAAATGCGCCAAGGCAGAAGAAGGGCTCCTCTTCGTCAAGGTGGGCTCGACAGACGACCCTGTCGAGGGATCCAAGACCCAGAAGAGGCGTGACGAGACAAAGCGCAAGCCTACCGCAGTCCTGGCAGCTGAACCCGACGCCAAGCATGTTCGCGAGGACTCCCAGAGGCTGGCGAGAAAAAGGTGGACAACCGCCCGTTCTGCATCTACCACAACAGGCGCGGCCATGCGACGGAGAACTGCTATGACCTCAAGCAGCTGAGCAAGAAGCGTGAGCAAGAAGAAGGCAGCGGTGGCCGCGGCAGAGGCCGTGGTTACCGCAAAGGTGGACGCAAGGGCAACTTCCAGAGGCCCAGGGAACTCAGGCGAATGCCGCCGAGAAAAACAACAATCTCCCGACGAAGAGCCTGGAGGCTACCAGGCCCCCAAGGGTGCCATGGCATGCATCCTCGGCGGATCCCAGGCGCCCAAGTCGAACAACCAGTTCAAGCAGTTCGCTCGCGAGCTCAACGCAGCGCTTCCCGGGGTCGAGACGTCCCGCCCCCTCAAGTGGTCCCAGTACACCATCGCCTTCGACGCCAAAGATCACCCCAAGTCTACAAGACTGTGGGCACCCTCCCGTTGGTGTGCACCCCCACCATCAACAACATCGCCGTCGGCAAGACGCTCATTGATGGGGGTGCAGGCCTAAACGTCATCTCTGTCGAGACCTTCGAGACGCTTCAAGTGCCCTACGAGTGGCTCATGCCCTCCAGGCCCTTCACCGGGGTCACCAGCGGCTCAATCTCGCCTCTGGGGCAAGTGAGGCTCGCGGTCACTTTTGGCACGCAGGAGAACTACCGCACCGAGCTAATTGACTTCGACGTCGCGCACATTGGCCTGCCCTACAACGCCATCCTCGGCTACCCCGCCCTCGCGAAGTTCATGGCCGTCACGCACCACGCCTACAACATGGTCAAGATCCCTGGCAGCGGTGGCACCATCACCATACGTGGTCACGTACAGGACGCCACGCGCGCGTCGAGATCGCCTACAAGGCCGCTGCCATGGCATTCCCCGCTGACGAGGACATGGAGCCTCTCGAGAGGCCCAAGAAGAAGAAACACTGTTCACTCAAGAGCAAGCATCTACAAAGAAGGTGTCGCTGAGCACCAGCGGCTCGGGGGCTGAGGGCGGCTCGGGGCTAGCGTCACCATAGGCGCTGGCTTGCCTCCCAAATAGGAAAGCGCGCTCGTCGCCTTCCTTCGGGCAAATTCTGACATGTTCGCATGGACTCCGTCAGAAATGTCCGGTGTACCAAGGGAGGTGATCGAGCACCACTTAGCCGTGTGTCCAGACGCACGCCCTGTAAAGCAAAGCGCGGAAACAAGCCCCCGAGAAGCAAGCGTTCATCATCAAAGAAGTAGAGAAGCTGAAAAGCAGACATCATTCGAGAAGTTGCCCACCCCACTTGGCTCTCCAACGGTGTGGTTGTCCCAAAACCCAATGGAGGAGGCCGGCTCTGCATCGACTACACAGACGTAAACAAGGCTGCCCCAAGGATCCATACCCCATGCCAAGGATAGACCAGATTGTGGACTCCACCGCCGGCTGTGATCTCCTCTGTTTCCTGGATGCCTTCTCAGGCTACCACCAGATCAAAATGGCCAAGGAAGACGAGGAGAAAACAGCATTTCTCACCCCTTGTGGTGTGTATTGCTACACTTGCATGCCCTTTGGCCTGAAAATGCCGGCGCCACCTTCCAGAGGCTCATGAGGATCGCCTTGGGGGCTCAGATGGGAAGAAATGCAGAAGCTTATGTCGACGACATCGTGGTCAAGTCTCGCGAGGGAGACACTCTCTTGAAGGATCTCGAGGAAACCTTCGCCAGCCTGCGCAAGGTGAACATCAAGTTAAACCCCGCCAAGTGCGTCTTCGGGGTGCCTTCAGGCAAGCTCCTCGGGTTCCTCGTGTCCCACCGCGGCATAGAAGCAAACCCTGACAAGATCAAGGCTATAGAAGACATGCAGCCACCTCGCCGCCTCAAGGACATGCAGCGCCTAGCAGGATGCATGGCCAGCTTAGGCCGCTTCATCTCCAAGTTCGGCGAGAGAGCCTTGCCATTTTTCAAGATCATGAAGAAATCCGGCACCTTCAAGTGGACTCCAGAGGCGACAAAGCATTTGAGGACTTGAAGAAATACTTGGCTAGCTCACCAGTCATGGTAGCCCCCAGGGCAGGCGAGCATCTGAAGCTGTACCTAGCAGCCACTCCACAAACTGCAAGCGCCGTCCTGGTGGTGGAAAGAGAAGAGCCAGTTCTCCCCAAGAAAAGCACTGCCACACCAAGTCCAGAACCTCCCGACGAGGGAACAGTCTCTCCAGACCCAGTGCCGACCCACAGCCTCAAGTCGAGTCCCCACGAGCACCCCTGCCGAGGCTCCTCCACAGGCAAACCTCGCCAAAGGTCCTGAGGAGCCTCTCGAGGGAGCCGACGCTGCCGCACCATCAACGACCCTCGTCGAGCATCCAGTCTACTTCGTCAGTACTGTACTGCGAGATGCTCGCGAGCGGTACCCAGTGCAGCAGAAGCTCCTCCTCGCGCTACTCATCGCCTCCAGGAAGCTGCGCCACTACTTCCAGGGCCACCCCATCACGGTGGTCACGTCCTTCCCCCTGGAGCAGATCCTGCGCAACCCCAACGCTACTGACCGCGTCGCAGGATGGAACATTGAGCTGCACCATTCAACTTGCGCTTCGACACCACAAGAGTCATAAAAGGGAGAGCGCTGGCGGATTTCGTCGCCGAGTGGACAGACCCAACTCCTGAAGAGCCTCGCGAAGAAGAAACCGCGTCATCGGGAGATACAATGCCAAGCCACTGGACCATGCACTTCGATGGAGCTTTCGCCTGCCGCAATGGTGGGGCTGGCGTTGTCTTAACCTCACCAAAAGGTGACAAGCTCTACTACGCCATCCAGCTGTGCTTCACAATAGACAAGATCTCCAACAACATCGCCGAGTACGAGGGCCTCCTCGCCGGGCTCAGAGCCGCAATCGCCCTTGGCGTCAAGCACTTACTCATAAAGGGTGATTCCCAGCTCCTGGTTAACTTCTCCAACAAGAGCTACACGCCTAAAGACGACCACATGGCCGCCTACCTTGAAGAGGTCCGCAAGCTCGAGAAGCACTTCAGGGGCATGGAGCTCATGCACATCCCGCGAAAGGAGAACCAGAGGCAGATGACATCGCCAAGCGAGCATCACGAAGGCAGGCCCAGCCGGCCGGCGTCTTTGAAGAGAGACTCTCCAAGGCGTCCATAAAGCAGCCACAAGAAGCAGCAGCCACAAGCACAGACGAAGTACTCCCACCACCTCCTGTAGGTGGGGCACCCAACTGCGGTCCATCCTCAGGGGAGCGTCTGCTGCTGGCTATGGTGCATCAAGAGACAGGCTGGGTTGACGAACTCAAAGACTACCTGCTGAAGGGAGTCCTCCTGAAGAAGACGCGGAGGCGGAACGAGTGGCTCGACAAGCCAAGTCATACTACATCCTCGAGGGAGACCTGTACCGCAAGCGCCCAAATGGAATTGCACTCAAGTGCGTCCCCCCCGAGGAAGGCCGCATGCTGATCAGAGACATTCACAGTGGAGAGTGTGGCCACCATTCCTCTGCACGCACCCTGGCAGGCAAGGTCTTCAGGAGCGGTTTCTACTGGCCCCAAGTGCTTCAAGATGCCACCACCATCGTCCAGTCTTGCGATGCGTGCCATTCCACGCCAAGCAAGTCCATCAGCCTGCACTGGGACTCCAAACCATCCCGCTCTCGTGGCCTTTCGCGGTCTGGGGCTAGACATCTTGGGACCCTTCCCGAGATCGCAAGGGGGCTACCGCTTCCTCTTCGTGGCAGTCGACAAGTTCACCAAGTGGGCAGAGGTTGAAGCAGTGCGCAGCATACCGGCCAGGGCAGCAGTAAAATTCATCAGAGGCCTGGTCTGCCGCTTTGGTGTGCCTAATCGCATCATCACCGACAATGGCTCACAATTCACCAGCGGCATCTTCAGGGCCTACTGCGAGAGCCTCGGCACCAAGCTCTGCTTCGCCTCGGTGGCTCACCCACAGAGCAACGGCCAAGCCGAGCGAGCAAATGCTGAGGTCCTCAAGGGCCTGAAGGGCTACGGCAAGGGCTGGATAGACGAACTCCCGTCCGTGCTCTGGTCCATCCGCACGAACCCCACGAAGCCCACTGGTGAGACGCCATTTGCCCTCGTGTATGGAGCTGAAGCAGTCCTCCCCACAGAGATCAAGCATGGATCCGCACGGGTCCTTGCCTTCAACGAGGACGATCAAGCAGACCTCCACAGCGACGACCTGCTGCTCCTTGACGGGTTGCGCCGCCGTGCCGCCCTCAGGGCAGCCAAGTACCAGCAAGACCTGCGACGCTACCACAGCCGCCACATACGTCCGCGCACTCTCGAGACAGGCGACCTCGTCCTCAGGAGAATCCTCTCCAGGGAAGGTCTCCACAAGCTCTCGCCAATGTGGGAAGGCCCCTACAGGGTCTCACACATCGCCAGGCCTGGCGCGGTACGCCTCGAAACGGAGGACGGCATCCGGTCAAGAATCCATGGAACATCGCGCATCTACGCAAGTTCTACCCGTGATCATAGTCACGCCAGACATTTTTTGTCTCTAGAGGGAAGCACACAACTTCACCTCCAAGCTTCACAAAAGCTTCTCCTCCCGAGGGCCAGCCCCTCTGAGCTCTCCTGATTACGTGCCGCCGCAGGCCGTGAAGAGTCTCAGCCACTGAATGTGGTCCCCATGCCTCGACATGGAAAACTTTATCTTGGTAACACCAAGTGTAATGAACCAATTCGTTTCTCAATGAAACATTGCGCTGAGGCGCCGCTATGTAATATTTTGGTGGTGAGTTTTACTTTTCATCATCTTAGTTCATTTCGCGCTCATATTCTTCCCCATGCGCACCTCGCGAGCGGGGGCTGAGTACGGTGACTGTGCCTCAAGAGCACCCCAACAGCACCGCAAAATCCAAAGGATCCGAGCTCTACACGTGAGCACGCTCTCACGCCTGTTACCTCCCAAAGAGCTCTGGCCCATGGGCTTGCTCCCAAACACGCCACCTCACCAAAGGACCTTGGTACTTACTCTCCTCGCGAGATACCATGAGGAAGCCTATAAGCGCGCATGAGTGTTTACTACCATGTGCCTGCTTTGGGTTTGCCTCTCTAACCAATACAGGGAACAAGAGTCCTCCCCAAGGTCGAGAAGTCACGCTCCGACCCCTAGAGGGAGCGCACCATCAGGGAAGCCAACGCCCTCTACGAGGCCAAAGTCTCGCCAAGCTAAGTCTAGCGCTCGCGCCCTCAGAGTTTTTCTCCCTCTCACGGCACCTGTCGTCCCTCGAGCGGTTTTTTCTCTCTCACACTCCATGGACTGCTTGTGCGTCAAAGGGGGCCCTCGAGCACCGCGACTCGAGAGCCCTTACCTCTCCAAGCCTTAAACACCCCCCGGCCTTGCCGAGTCACGCTCCGGCATACCGCAGCGGCGGTGTCATAGCGCAAAGAGATGGGTCCTGACGACGTAGAGCGAAGAAAGACATGGAACAGGGATAAAAGGCCCTTCGAGGGGCACACACACATGTTTGCATACGATCAAAGTATCTTACAAGCCGAATGAATTAAAACAAGTCTTAAAACAAAGATATTGCGCCAAGCGCATCTTGTTGCAGGAGTGGCCTAGGCAGAGGGTTCACCATCGCCGTCCTCTTCAGCCTTTCTTCTTCGGCGCCTTCATCCTCCTCAGCGGCCTGCTCCGCCTCAACCCTCTTGAAGCGGTCGACGTAATCGTTGACTTCTTCTCGAACCAAGTTGGAGAGCTCCCAGGCTTGGTCTCCTCGATGGGCTCGGTCACTGACTCGAAGTCGAAGCCGGGGTGAAGGCGCTGGAGGTTGGCGAAGACGCGATCGATCGCCACGGTCAAGAGCTTGCGGCACTCCTCATCAACAACATCGCCAAGTTCCGCCACAGGGCCCTCGAGCGGTGAAGAGCTGATCGAAGTAGGCGGTATGTGGCGGCGTCAGCGTTCCCATGACGGGAACCAGGGCATCCACTCCTAGCTGCCCCGCGAGAGTGTTCCCCCGGGTCACCAAGGATTGGAACATGCGCTCCCGCTGCTGCGTCAAGACCTGTGCCGCCTGCACGCGATGCTCAGCCTCTTCGGCGCGCTCCACGACAGGGCCCACCTGAGCGGTCAACTCCTTCATGTCAGCCATCAAGAGGCAAAGTTCTGCTCCGCGCGCGCCCGAGCCTCCGCGGCAGCCTGGAGGCGAGAGTCGAATCGCTTCTTCTGGGCCTCAAGGTCCTGACGCGAGCCTCAAGCTCTTTGCGTCTCTTCGTGAAGCGATCCTCTTGCTTCTTGGCCTTATCCGCGAAGTTTTTCTAGACTGTCGCGAAAGAGCTTCTCCTTCGTCGCAGACTCCTCCGCCATCTTCTCCTCCTTTTTGCGAAGGTTCTCGTTGGTCTGCACAAGGCGCTTCTGGTAGAACTCCTCGTCTTGAGTGACCTTGTTCTCGCGGGCTTCCAGGTGCTCCCGCTGCGCGGATTGATCCTTCTCGATCTGCTCAACCTGTTCTCGCGTTTGCGCGCCTCGGTCTCGCGGGCGTCGAGCTCAACTCCGCGCTGCACGATCAAGTCTTCGCGAATGCTCAAGCTCTCACGGAATTTCTCCAAACTCTGCCGCACATTCTCCGACTCGGCAACGATCCCCGCCTCGCGATCTAGAAGCTCTTTGTGCTTGGCGGAGACCGCCGCCTCGCGCGCGCCAGCTCCTGGTGTTTGGCCTCGGTCTCTGCCTCGAGAGCCTCGCGCCTAGCACCCAGGTCCGCAAGGGTCTCCTCGACCTCGCGGACCACGCTGATGCGGATCTCCTCAGCGAGCGCAGCGCTGCCTCGCGTTGCGCCTGGGCAGCTTCGTTCTTCCGGCGGCAGTTCTCCACGGTCTCATGAAGACAAGCCCAGCCCCGCGCAAGCTCGGCGTCCTCCTCCGCCCTGGAGCGATCCTCCTCAGCAAGCTGGGCCTCAAGCCCGTCGAGAATTTCCCTCGCCGAGCGGAGGACAGCCCCACGGCGAGCTGCAACGGGGCGCCGCCCCCGCAGAACTAAGGCCCATGGCTCGCCGGAAGGCCTGGAAACGCCGGCGCCTGCCGAGGATTCCGGAGCGTCCGCCTTGGGCTCCGAGTGGCCTCGAGCGCGCCTGGGGGCTCGGTGCGAGCCCCTCTTCGTCCACACAAGGGGCCTTCTGGGGGCTCTGATGAGAACCCCCTCGCCTCCCGCGTGGAGGCCTTCTGGGGGCTCGGCACCTCACCATCAACCCCACCATTCTTCTGCCCCTGGGGAGCACTCTCCTCTCCAGGGACAGGGTTGGCCTTCTCAGCTGAGGCCGCCTCCCCAGCGGCCTCAGAGTCCGCTGTGGCCTCTCCAAGTTTCGTGCTCGGTGGGGGCGATGACGCGGCGGCCTCCTCCATTTCGACGTCAGCGGCGTTCCCGCGGACGCCCCTGTCTCGCCGCACGCTCCTTCGCCGGCGGCGTGAACCTCGCCGCATCCACCTCCGGCGTCCCCTCCTGCCGCATAGGGGAGACGTCAGGCCGCATAGGCGGAGGCGTCGTCACCTCTGCCTCCTCCTCCTTCTCCTCGCGGCGCTCCTCTGCCTCAGGAGGCGGTGCCGCAGCCTCAGGAGAAGAAGCAGTGCCCTCGGGAGGCACCTCGTCGACTGTACACGCGCAGACGCCGCTGCAGCGCTGGGGATCTCTCCAAGCCTCCGAAGTCTCCGTTTTGGCACCTCGGGGCGCCTGGAGAGGCAAAAGCTCAAAAACTCCTCGAGGTCTACGCAAGAATAAGCCAAACAGAAAAGGGGTCGGTTCTTACCCAGATGTCTTGGCGCGGGAATCGACCCACACCGTGTTTGACGACCGCCACGGCCTCGGCGGCGCGGCCCCGGCGCCGGACCCCTCGAGAGCAGCCTCGGCTTTCCTCTTGAGAGAAATGCCCGCTGGACTCCCGGCGGTCTGTCATG